>JAVTVX010000034.1:24687500-25062500 GCA_033439265.1 Dillenia suffruticosa
GGACGACACGCTCTGGTTTATGATATAGGTACTTCAAATGAGACTTGGGAGTGGGTTAACCTCTCAGAGGTATGGTTTATACTATGGTTCACTTCAGATTCTCTTTCTGTTTGTCTTTCATTTCCATTGGACTTTGTGCACCCTACTTGAGTTATCTCGAGCTGCTAAGTTCCATAAATATATAAATCCGAGGTGTAATATACTTGTACATCCTCCAGTGGAGCAGGTTTCAAGCTTTATCATACTTGGCTTTACTCTTGACTAGATTTAGACCAAATGCTGCACAAGTCTTAAGCCTAAAATCCTTTCAGGGTTTATCCTCCCTAAGAGCAATAAATGAGTGGTGAGAAGCATTTTGTCTAAGTATTTTTCTTTGTAATCAGAGGACATGACTTCATCTGTTTTACGATAAGTAAAAATGCTGTAGGGACTAGAATGAACAGTGCAGTAGCAGAAAATAAAATAAAGAACTATATTCTGTACTCTATTTGTATATCTTTTATCTCTGAGAAATCCCAGACAAAATAAAACACGATCTTCAAGAAGGGATACAGACCCTCCTGAAACATTTGTCAGATACAAGAGTTTGGGACTTCCTCACAAATTAGCGAATTAGGCTAGGTTTTTTTATATAGAATAACAAACATGTACAGAACTTAGTGGGCCTTCTTAAGACATACTACACTCTTGAACACTGGCTATGTTCTTTGTGTGTAGTAGGTTCTAATTTCTATGAGACATTTTTTGCTTCTATTATTTCATTCCCAACATCTTTATTCTTGCTTCGGGTTGGTTTTGCCAGCACCCACCCAATTGAACCTTATAGCTTCATTTCTCCAAATGCTATAATTCGCATTGGGAATGGAAGCTTAAATGCTTAACTGCCTTGTGTCTTCCCTATAATGACCTTTCCCCCCCCCCTAAACTATGCTTGTGAGAGCGGAGGAAAAGAGAAGAATAAGCTTTTATAGTTTTGAGAGAAATGTTGTTTGGGAGAGGATAAATGAAAGAGGGAAAGCTTTATTGAAACAATTTAATTGTCCTCTTAAAAGGTTCTCTAAATTGTGTGCCACATTTTAGAGCCTGAATCTTTCCAAAGAAACAAAGTCAAATCAAAGAACTATATTTTCAGAATCACAAAGTATTCAATTTGTAAGCTTCATTTACAGGGCCTGTTACTTGCAGTTGGAAGGCTTCTCTTTTAATATGCACACGTATGTTGGTCAGGCTTATGGATTTACATGAGGAGCAGCTTGAAACCCAGATCTGTTGGTTAAGAAGAAATTGCATGCCACAAGGCCTTAGGGAAAGAGAGCCATATAAGCAGGCTAAAAATGTCTCTGGAAGTTACGAGTCATGCTTGTCTAACTCGGTGCATCTTCTTAATAGTATTTCAAAATTATCATTTACTTTCTAGGGTGCAATTCAGGAAGCCTTGTCATTTGGTCCATTTGCATATAGTCACCATGTGCTACAATTTTGCAGATAACTTCCATATGTTTACGATTGTCACCTTTCTTCCAACCCTTGATTGAAGTTGTGATGAAAAATATACCTTCTTTGCACATAAATCCAAAATTCCTTAATTCATTGAGTAATACTTTGTGGCCAAATTAAAATGTCAAATTTGTAGTAAATTAGAAACAGACTCTGCGGACATTTGTGACATGATCTTTGTAAGAAATAGAGCTGCAGTTTGTGGTTTTTTATGGTCACTTTCGAAGCACAAGTTTTGCATTACGATTCAAACAAGCACCTGGCAAAATTCTAATGCTTTTAAGCACAACGGAATTTATCTCTAAAATGTTGAATTCGGGGTAGTTTTATGCAAGCATGCCAAACCACGGGGATATTGCTGTATTCTTCCCTTTCTTTTTGGTTGGTTAAGCACTCAAACCTCTTGCATTTTATGGTGAAAATAGGGAAAGGAAGAAGTAAACTTGTAAATGTCCTGATATCTAGTTTCCAAATGTAAGACATTTTTTAACCTTTGAGATCATAAGTCCGAAGCTAATTCCACTTTGATTTGCAGACTTGGAATATATATTAAACCTGAAAATTTGCATACTGTATACATAACAGTTACAGAAAACTCTGATGACATATTTTCCACCATAGCTTACCCTTAAAAGTGTAAATGAGTATATTTCAAGCATTTATTGTATGTTAAAACTGAGAACCATCTGTTTTCAATCCTAGCTACCCCATCTTCTAATTTGATCAATGTAAATATCAATATGCTGATCTTACAGGTGGCATTTCCTGCATATTGTGTTCATCTCTACTATAAATTCTAAGGAATTCAATGTCGAAGACCATAATAACCTGAATTGTAGAAGGGATAAACTATAGTGCAATAATTATTATTATTTTTTTTTTTTGGCTTTGATGGCAAGTTTATGCTACATAGCTGACAATCATTTTCTGGTTAATATATGGACCTCCTTCCTTACAGAGTAATTTCATTTCCTAGATAAAATAGCTGGAAGAAATAATAAATTTGAGGATTTGAAGATGAGACTGGCGTGCAGGATAGATTCTTATGTTGAGATAGCTTAAACTACAAACTGTTGGTTTTGTACCAAATAACTCAGGCTGCCAAAATGGATAGATCTTCTTTGTCTTTGATATGCGTGGCACATAAGGACTATAATCAAATATTTTACGCCTATTGCTCTTGTACTCACGTGGTACTAAAATGGCTATTCATCATTTGTACTTTCACTTGGGAATGCTTGTTCGGCAGAATTACAAGCACACCTGAAACCCAGATTCTCGATAGTCTTCAATTAGTGGATTACTGTAATTGTTTAATCTGTCACTGCGTCTTGCCATCGGCAATTTGTGGGTTTACACTAAATGCATTTGAGATGTCTAATTCTGTCTGTTTTTTTAAAAGCAAAAAAAAAAAAAAAAAAAAAAAAAAAAAAATCCCTTTTAGAGTATCATTCATAACTGATTCGGAAGGACTCGATGTCTTCTGTCAATGTGGTAAACTGTTTTAAGCTTGCATTCTGCACTTTTTGATGCAGATTTCTCCTGAAGACATACAGTGGGTTGGTGAGGAACCGGGAATCTCCCACCGAGGGGGCTACAGCGGAGCAGGTCATGCTGGCCGTGATAGTATTCCAGGCACTGGAAGAGGTAGAGGTTTTACAAAGCAATCCAAAAAGGATTTTCCTCCATCACAAAATGGCATTGGAAAGAAATCATCTGATGATATTCATATACTCCACACAGACACTTTGATCAAGGAGGTGAGCAAAACATAATCTATTTTGAAATCCTAATTCTGTTGGTTTCCTATCTATGGATTTTTGAACACATGGGAATTGAACAGGTGGAGAGGGTCTTTAGTGCAAATCATCCAGATCCTCTTGAGATTGAGAAAGCCAAGAAGGTGCTGAAGGTATGGCAACAGACAGAGTTCTAATCTTCTTGGTCATTTTCATCAAAATATGAACAACCAGCAATATTAAATCTTTGGATTGCAGGAGCACGAACAGTCTCTTCTTGATGCAATTTCAAGGCTAGCAGATATATCAGATGGTGAAAGTGGTAACTTTCATATGATGCTTCTCTATCCATCCTTCTCATCTTTTCCTTTTTCCAGTTTTCATATCATCTGGTTTTGCAAAAATGTATGTTTGTGCTGGGTTAACTTGTTGGCCCTTGGCTTGCTTAGAAAAGTCTAGTTTGTTTTCCGTCACCTGGTGCACTGATGTGTGCCTTAAATTTTATCCTCAATTGTCTTTTTATGGAGCAGGCCTAATTTGCTTTCATTTTGCTTGTTTGGTTATCTTTCTTCTGTGGCCTTATTTGGTAAATTTCTTGTACCAGATGAGGGTGGCCATCAGTTTTCTCATGGGCAATCAATGGCCCGAGAATGATAAACTAGGCTAATGAGGGTCAGGCAGCAAAGCTCTAGATTTTGTCAATTTCTCGGCTGAAGAAAGGTAGGAGGGGTGATCTGAATTGCTATTTGTTGTTTTCACAATCAAAAAATGACTGGAAGCTCGAGTGGTTTTAGAGGGGGAATTCCTTTTGACTTGTCTAAGATCACTATACCATGTAATGCAGTGTTCTAATTATTATTTCCTCACATAGAATAACTTAAGGTTTAGGTCTCTTGGGTTAGGGAAGTGTAGTCGGGCGTTTCTCCTTTGTTTTTCTAGTCTGTTTTTTGGGGTAATGGTGAAATTGACTAGGGGAGGCATTGTGATGCGCACGTGTAAAATTGTTTTGATCAGTAATTAGTCTGTCATCATGTACAAAAGTGTTATGTTTAATCCTGTACCTTTTTTATGGCAAGTGTGGCTCGGAGGCTCCCTCTTTAATGGTTCCCCTGCTGCACCAGTATTCTGTCTCCCCCATTTGAGCATGGGTCCCCACATGAGGCATGTTCTGGGGTTTTGTAGATTTTTTTGCGGTTTAGAAAGGTTGGTTGAGGTACATCGGTGGATGATACCTCAAAATTAATGATATGAACACGAGAATTCACCACCGCCACATTCAAAATTCCGCATGCATGGGATGGGACACCAAGGTTGGATGAGGGCTCTGCTGAACATGATCTTTTTCTTGCTACTTCGATTTTGATCATCCTTGTACTGGGCAGAAACCTTGAACATTCCTAATAGAGATGCAGATTAGTGTCACAGTAGGACATGCGGATTATGTTAATGTTAATACTCGTTTTGTGGGTAATCTCATGCTTGCTCATCAATAAGAACGAACATGTAGCTAGCACCACACGATGCTCTAGGGTTCGTCTTCCTTTTTGGGGGGAGTCAAATAACAAATTGAGTATTACATCCTATGACAAAAGAACGTAAGTGAAATTCATGGTGTTACAAGGACAAAAGTCCACCAACATTAACAAAAAAAAAAAAAAACCCTAAAAACAATACTAAAATAGGTCTTCCTAAAGGATAATTTACAAACACACACAACAACAGGTCACCTTCTAGTACGCTTCCTTACTGGCTGCTTGGTAGTCACCGCTTCCGGCTCAACCTCTCTTGATCGCTTTGATGAAATTGTCTCTGCACCCTTCCTTGGTGGCCTTCCAACATTGCGCTTTGAAGGGCTGTGCTCCTCATTCGCTTGCTTTCCAACACCACGGGTTCTCTGTAAAATCGGGTCTCTCCTACCACTGGTGGTATTATCTCCCTTGCCGTTATGCTTTTTCTTCTGATCTCCCCCTCTTCCGCCATTGTTGGATTCATTCCCACCATTCTTGGGTGTGTGTGCAACTGAGCCTCCTTTATTTGGAGAATTGCGTTTTATCCGCTTTAAGAAATCCGCTGCACTTCGCTTCTTTGCCAAGGTGGATGCATTATCACTGCTGTCCTTGTCCTTGTCTTTGGTGTTTGCATTTTTATCTTTCTTGTTAGTCTCTCCTTTATCCCTCGTGCTGGGCTCAGAACTAGTGTTGGCACTCTGATTCTTGTTGGGAGTGTTGTTCCGGCGATTCTTATTGCTCTTTCTCGAGCTTCTAGCACCTGTGGCAGGCCTATTATCTTTCCCTTTTGGTTTCGTATCTTCCAGCACAACTGCAGACAACTTATTGGGCAGTTTTTGATCAGCGGCGGCAGGTTTTTCATCCACTTTTTTATCTGCACTCTTGTCCATGCTAGCAGGGGAAGCTGGTTTAGCAGACAAGGAGCTGCGCTTGCGGCAAACAACAATGGGAGCTGAGGACTTGTGCTTTGCGAGGAGGGAATCATACCGGTCAGAGCCAGGTTTGGAGTGGGATGAGGTTTGTGCAGCCTGAGCTGGCTCAGCTGAAGAAGATTCGGGTCTTAGACTAGTACCCTTCCTCAGTTGATTGGAGACCAGCTCTCTAAGAACTTGTGCAGCTACGTATTCGGGTTTGCTCTTGGGGTAGAATACAATAGCATTGCTGACAAGCAACAGAAGATCACGGTAAAAGCGACGAGGGCAAGAGGAATACTTCCCTTCTTCTAGGCTCGTCTGAATTGTCTTGAGATCCACGTGCTGCCGGACTATGCTTTTGTACTTTTCTGTTTCCTGTTCAACATCAAACATTTATTCATCACATGTACTTCAGTTTTCACAAATTACGTTAATGATTTCATTAATATTAAAGTTAAAATTAAAAAGAAAATAAAGGAAAAATGCACAGGGCTTTAAGAGGCCAGGCCAGGGGGAGGCGTTGGCCATCTGATTATAACCATTGTATATGGATAAGAAGATGTCAAAAGTCAAACAAATACACTCATGTCAGGTTCTATAAAATATCTATCATTTCACCCACATCAACCGGAGATTCTCCCCGTGTTACCACTGCCGACAATATATATATATATATATATATATACATATATTTAAATATATATTATTCCTTTCCTTTTTTTTTTCTTTACATTTAGATTTGATCCCTCTAGTATTATGACCTTCATCTAAGGAGAGTGTCCATAGGCCATATTAGTTCGCGTCGTCTATGGCTCTTTTGGATGTATCTGAGGTAGAAATATTTGTATCAATGTGTCATCGTGTGGTAACTTTACAATCGGTACCCATAGTATTTAATCATCGTTTAGTAGCCAAATCCAATGGTCAAAACGGTATGAGCATCGTGCCTTTTGTGGGCATTCAAACTAATCTTTTATACCCTCCAGATTCACGAACATAATATAATAGCAAGCCCAGTATGAAGAGTAACGGCCCGAAATGAATCCTAAGGCCACGATGACAAGGACAAGAAAGAAAGAGCTGGCCCATTAACATTTTTTTTGGTCTCTTCCTTAGACAATGACAGATACGAGTCGGCCCATACACTACTAAAATTATTAAACTTTGTACCAAATTCATAATTAAATCTCCAAATTTCAAAAGTGAAACGAGAGATGACATGATATGGTTGATAACGTGGAAAGTCGCAATCTAACTTGGCATGACAGGTGTACTAAAATGCTGACCTATCGAATGACACCTCATCATATTCAAACACTATTGCGTCCACGTCACCAAGATGCGGACGTGGAATACCACCTCATCTTCAAACTAAAACGGCATAGACCATAGACCACGTTAGCAAGGTTGGTCAAATTTTGACCAAGATTAGTGACGTGATAGTGCCACCTTTGTTTCATGCTAACGTGCTAACGTGGCACGGACTACACCAGTAAGGTTGGCCCAAAACTCTCTCTCTCTCTCTCTCTCTCTCTCTCTCTCTCAAGCCAGAACATACAAGGCCACCATGGTTGCCGTGGGACTACAACGCAGTCCGACGGCCCTTGACCTCCAGGCAAGAGTAGGACATTCCCCAATCGTTGGCGCCATCACTGACGCAGGCCCTAAATCGTTGCACTTTTTAGATTTTGAATACTCAAATCATTGTATTTCAAAATTTAAAAATTTAATTGTGAATTTGGTACGATATCGAAAAAATAATTTACTCAAACCAAAAATCCACATGCCCACATTGCTAGGCATTCTCCTAACCTAACTAATCACACTTTGTAAAGTCCAATAATTGACCCCCCAACATAAAGTCCAATAATTATCTTCATTTTATAAATCCCTATATTTTTTTATAAATTTTTTTTCACTTTAATCAAAAACTATTATCAGAAAATAAACAAAATATAGGTAAATTAAAACGAATTAATCTCACTTCAGGTCCCTAAAATGCACAAAACATGCACAAGGGTTTGAACGCCAAAAGATAACTGAAATTCTCAATGCCACGAAAAAAAAAAAAAAAAAAAAAAAAAACCAGGAAACGAAATAAGAACACAAAATGAAACTCAATGAAAAATACATGAAAAACTTTTTTTTTTTTTTTTAAAAAAAAGGCTAAAAATTATTATCATCTAGAAGGGGGGACTTTACTTATCGCGTGACTCAATAGACCTTGTGAAACAAAATTCAAAATGACAAGAGAATCGGTATATTTACTAATTTTAACATTATTCACACATTTATTTTCTAAATTTTACTAAAAACACCTTCGTATAAATCAAAAGGATTTCTAAATTTAAAAATAAATAAAAAAATAAAAGAGATGGGGTCCATTGACCCGGGAAATAGGAGAACCAACCTGGGAATGGAGCCGGGTCTCGAACAACGAACCATGTTTATGCGACCGTATGATCTCTAGGAATTCAACCAACGGTTGTGATTTGGCACAGATCCGTTTAGTGGTGGCGGGAGATACCTCCTCCGTCTCCGCCCCCTCTCCTCTTTTACGCCGACGTTTCCTCCCCGTCAAACTCGCCGAACTCTGCACATCACTATTCTCCTTCGTCGTCGCCTCTTCTCCACCGCCCCCAACAACCGTCGTTCCCTTCATCTCCTCTTCCTCCGCCTCCGTTTTCTTCAACACACTGTCCGAGCTCTCGTTGTACGAAACCGGCTTTGTTGACTCACTCGTTTCCGGATCCGGTTTTTTCCGACCCGTCTCCCCCTCCACGGGTTCTCTGTCCGTCTCAACCGGTTCATCACTTCCTCCGATTTCCCCGCCCCCGCCGCCGCCTTGGTTCTCACATTTCGACCCTGTCGTGTTCGATTCGTTGAACGACTGGTTCTCCGATTCATCCTCTCCGACGACGGCGACTAACTTTTCGTCGGGAGACTTGTCCGGCGCCACGTGTACGCCATCGTCGGAGATATCCTTCGATTTCTCCTCCAGATCTGGCTTGACATCGCCGTTATCTTGGCTCTCCTTGAGACTCCGCTCCCTTTCCTCCTTTAATTCCTTCACTTTCAACTGCAGAGACCTGTTGGAGTTTAAAAAAGAAAACCAGATCTTTTGTCAGATCTAATGGATCCGATCAATCTGCAACCGAAATTTAGAAAAGAAAAATTAAAAATTAAAAAAAAAAATTGAAATTGAAATTGAAAATTACAGGATGGAGACGTCGTATTTCTGAACCTCCTGTTTAAGCTCTGCCACTCGAAGCTTTCTCAACTCATCTAGCCATGGAATCCTATCAATCTCAATCTTATCCTCTTCTTCGTCTTCTTGTCGTTTGGCATCATCATCTTCTTCAGAAGAAGAAGAAGAAGATGAAGAAGCAGAAGAAGTCGTAGAAGTGAAACGACGTTTTAGGTCGAGATATTTCTGATGGCAGATTTGAGGAGTGGTAGAGAGAAGAGAGAGCGAGGTCTTGTTCTGGATTTCCATGGAAACCGATTCCCAGTTCTTCAAACCATGTCTCTTCACTGCGCAAGCCAGCAATAACTCCTCCCATGTCCCCCATCTCTCCTCTCCGTTCATCTTTTCGTTATTCTTATTATTACTATTACTATTACTATTATTGTTATCAATAATATTATTAATATTACTATTCTTATTATTATTCTCTTCTCCCTCTGTCTTGTTTTCCATTAACGAGTTCGACGTATTTTCTCACTCTTCCTCCTCATCAATCTCTCTCTCTCTCTCTCTCTCTCTCTAGAAAACTAGGGTTTCCCTTTTCGCCTCCTCTTTCTTCGTCATCTTCGTCTTCGTCGTCTTCGTGTTCTCTCTTCTCTTTTTGAAAAAAAAAAATTATATATATTATCTATATATATATATATATATATATATTGTAATTTTAGTTTTTCAAATTAATTTTTTTTTTTTAGTATAAGCAAGAATATTTGATTTTGGAGGGGGGAGTAATTAAAATTAAACAAAGGGAAGGGGGAGGGGACGAACATGGGATGCACTCAATTTCTTTTCATTTTTCTTTTTCTTCGATCTGCAAATTGTCGAATTACGATTTTGCCCTTGCAGGGAGGCACTCGGATGGGAATGAAGTGACGAAATTGACCTTGTTGTTGGTGATTAGGTGGCGAGTTGGCGTGGCTGAGAAACCCAGTCTTAATATCTTTTCTTTGCATTTTGAATGGTATACACACACACACACACTCACACTCACGGTCTTGTCCACCGTAAATTTGTTGTTCTTTCCTATAATCTCTCTTGTCAAATAAAGGGGGGAATTGGGTCTTCGAAAGTAATAAAAAATTTTTATCTAAATATTTTTTTAAAATTTAAAATTTAAATTTTTATAAATATGTTTATTTTTATGATTTTTATAACTTTTACGTAAAAAAAATAATAATAACAAATAAATAAAAACTCATGGTATAAGAATTTACTTTATTACTACAAATAAGCATAATTAATTTTATAACTTTGGTTTTGCAAGGTTGGGCGAACAAACCGATGGAGAACCCACAAAGTTTAAAAAGACTATTGCTGTATTTTTTTTTAATTATTTGAGGTAAAGTTTTTATTAGTTTGTACTTTTGTTGGATATGATAATTTGAAAACTATATTATGAAATATCAACGTTTCGATCGTTCATGGGAACAGAAAAATCAGTACTGAGAGACTTGTCTCCTAAAATGGACCCTGTAAGTGATTGATCCAGATTAATCGGAATGAAACTCTGGATATTAGGTTGGTGGTCAAATTATAATACCAAAAAAAACTATATTACGAAATAGAGTCACACAAAAAAGTATAGGTGCGAGAGTGTTGGTATTGATTAAAAATTAAAAAAAAAAGGATAAAAGTAAATTTTCTCTTTTTAAATTATTTTTTCATTTTCTTAAATATTTTATTTTTGACGATTTAGATACGGGTGTTAAATTGAATTTACAATTTCATTTCACAAATTTAAGAAGATGGATGAAAGAGAGAGAGAGAGAGAGAGAGAGAGAGAGAGAGAGAGAGAGAGAGAGAGAGAGAGAGAGAGAGTGGTGGCTTACTGATCTCAAGTCCCAACTAAAGGGCTTTAACCTTGATTGGGTCCTCATCCAGCAGTGTAATTATTTGCCAAATTTGAAATATGATAATTTTTGTCAAAAAAATAATAAAAAAATTGAGGTAGCGAAGGATCTAGAACCTAAGTTAATGCCCTTGTCTGGGTTAACCCATACTTGAAAGCCCATTTACGGAAACTGAAAATCTAAAAAGAATAACCAATATCAGAGGCCGAACAGAAACCAAAAATGAAATCCCCCACCCCCCCCCCTTCTTTTATTCATAATATTTATTAATTAAAATAATATAAAATAATTAATAGAAAGATATATCTTAAAAATACATATATATAATTTTCCTTGAAATGTTTAAAAAAAAAAACAAGAAGATTGCACGGAGACTACCCCTAAAGGATCTCCTTTGAATCATCATCATCATTATTATGGCAATAAGTCTTGAGAGGACTCTGGTTGACAAAAATATATATTTTGTATTCAGAAAGAAGATTGAACGTAATTCTTCAAAAAATATATATATTTTTTTCACTATCAGGATTCAAACTTTATTTTACTGATCCGATTTGATCACTATAGGTCTCATTTTAAAGATTTGCTCTTTTAAATTTTTTTTGTCATTTCTAAAACTCAAATTTGACACTTCTGATTAAAATATAGAGTGTCTAACTACTCAACTCAAAAAAGTTTAATCTTTAAAAAATACCATGAGATGCCAACGAATGGTAGACATAATGATTAAGGGTATTAAATCTCTTAATCAAGTTTTCGATTTAAAATTTAGGAATAGAAAAGACTATATTGAGAAAACTCCTCTTAAATTAGGACTAAAAATACTCAAATCGGATAAATAAACATATAATTTCGGATACCGATTGATTCAATATATAAAAAAAAAAAAAAGAAATCTCATGAGGCTAAGTAGAACCGGGTGGTGAGGGATCTTTAAATCTTGCTATAAAAGACTTCATCAGAGCTGCATACAATCGATACAATTGACTTTGCTGGTTGAGATCTTTCCTCCATTTGTTCTTTTTCTTAATTAGGCATGCCTCATAAGGAGAGAATGTCAATCCACAGAGATCACGTTAAGGAGACAAAGTCATTTACACACACAAAGAATATGGGCAGGTTGGAGTTTGTTACATAAGTTATAATTCAAATTTTAGTATTGGGAGATTTGGATCCTAAATGGGCAATCCAACTAAGGGAGTTTATTTTTAATGTTGTACCAAGTTTTTCTATTCCTTCTTGTGTCGTGACTGACAAAACAAAAGTCCTGAGCAAAGCTTTGTTCTTCACCATATCAATTACGAAATAACAAAAGTAGGGTGTAAACGACTTAAAACACCTCCGCCTTGCATTCAGGTCTAATACTTATACTGCATCTTCTTAGTGTTCCATTTTCTATTCTGTCTTTTCTTGATTCTTCACCATTGTTGTGTTTTTCTTCATTAGCATCTCCATTATCATTACAAAAATCGACTTAGACCCAACCCCCTAAACAACACTGGGTCAAGTTAATCACTGCATATAATTTTTATTCATTTTTCCTTCAAATACATTATTTTTTGGGATGAAATTTGAACAAATATGGAAATATGCTGTGGCCTGATTCTCCACTAAGATGGTTGTGATTATAAATATTTTTTCTTTTTTTTTTCTTTTTTATTGGCAACAGAAGATACTTGATACATATCATTAGAAAATTGTTATAATTTTCATGGCCAAAATTGATTTTTTTAATTAGTTATCAGTATATTTGAAAATTTTATATAGCATGTGAAAAAACTATTTGGGGACTCTATTAAACTGAATCGCATCCCAATATATGTTACGAAGAAACAGTAATATTGGGAATGGTCAACTAAGTTACGTTTACATAGAAAGTTCCGAAATAGTTCTATGAGGTAATTGAAGAAAAGAAAATTTATTCTGGTCCTCCATGACTCGAGGCAAAACATAGTACAAATATCGAAAACAAAGAGAGGCCTTGACAAAGAGGCTTGCGTACATGTATTGAGGAACGAAAACAGGCACACCATGTGTTACAGCTAGAGGTTGCATGAAAACTAAGCAGCGGCTGGGCCAAGCGCTTGGTAGAAGACAGACTTCATCTTGCATGATTGCCTTAAGGAGACTTAATTAAAGACAACCTTATTTATCTAAACCAAACAGAAACATACTTACGAAGCTAGAGTAGCCATAAACCAATGGCGGACTTGATCGATTCATGATTTTACTTTTCATCTGCCCCACCACCGCCGGGGGACTTTCCACTATTATCTTTATTGACTCCACCGGGCGAAGGTGCCGCTGGATGTGGCTTTTGTGTCGTGTTGTCACCGGTTCCTCCCTGAGGAGAGGGATCATCTTTGTCATTCAAATTTGCATGCACAACATGCATGCCCTCATTGCCATTGCTGATCTTCCTCGCCTCCCATGGTCTCCAAATTGCCTTCACAAAAGTTAATGACAACGAACGTCATGCCCATCTTATATGTTATACGTATGCACTGAGATTTTGTCTTTTTAAAAATTTTTTATTTGTTTGTCCAACACAATTTACTACATGTCAACATATTAAGATTTAAAGGCAGTTGCTCTAGTATTCAGCCAGACTTTTATAATAGTTGCATTAATTATAATGAAAATAATTCTTTTCATACAAATACTAAATAAATTAAAATTATTATTAGTATTTAAACTATGTCACAATAAATAAAAATAGCATAGAGAGAGAGAGAGAGAGAGAGAGAGACCAGTAGAAAAAGGAAATTCCCTCACTCCATGGACTTAGCTAGGAAAAAGTTGAATCGTATGTTCTCTGTTTATACCACTACACGTAAAAGTCGGATCCTTTACGAGCAGAAGCAGAAGTTGGCAAGGGCCCAGCTTTTATTTTTCCTAAAAAGAGTAGTGTATTTTTCACATCTCTGCATATCTCTATCAAATGGAGTCTCTCTCTCTCTCTCTCTCTCTCTGGATAATTAATTCCTGTTAAAGCCCAAGGCCTAATCCAACATGCCATCTAAGACCCAACAAAAACTCTCTCAAACCCCATCAGGAAACCCATCATCCAGAATATTCTAGAATCTAGTTTTTTTAAAAAAATCTCCAGAGATTTACGGAAGACTCAAACTCAAACATAGTTTACACTATTGGATAAAGTTAAAATTTTAAATACTTTAATCCAACGGTCAGAATTCACTTGATACTAATATAAATATGAGTTGCCTGGTTGAGCAAAGACGTGAAGGAAAGGAAAGAAACCACGCACGCATGGATAAATGGTTCCCAGGCTGAGCATAGAGAGAAAGACACACCCATGAAGCTCTCTAAGTTCATCATTACACATGCAAATCCCATGCGATGCTGCATGAATTTTACAGCAAAACTTGGACTTCTCAAATTTAAATAACTTTGAATTGGTAAAAATATTTTACAAATCAAATAAAAAATATTTATAATATAAATTGTTGAGTCGAAATCCGTTTTCTTTTGTTATTTGACTCATATGGTGTCTCTTTTATAACATAAATTGTTGAGTCGGAAGGTCTTTACCTGAGATGGTGGTCGTCCGGTGACATACCAACGTTGTGACTGGCTGTGACCAGGTATGGTGATATGTTGAATCCGAGAATGAGTGTGTGTGGTGCGAAGAGTAGTGGTACCAACTAGTGGAAGAGTAAAGGGAGCTAAGGCTGCAACATCTGACCTTGGCTTTGATGTTTTCATCTTTGCACCCCTTGGCCATGCATGAGCTACAACGACGGCAGTCATGGTCGCTGTGGACATCCTATCTCTCTCTCTCTCTCTCTCTCTCTCTCTCTCTCTCTCTCTCTCAGTTCTTAGTTTAATGGCAATATCCATAGCTCTTAATTTATAGGTGAATATTTCGTCGTAATATGTATGTCATTATGCGTTTTGTGGGTCAGGTTTTGTTTGGTTAGGGATCGATGTTTCATATACTGTTAAGCTGAGGTGGTCAGTAAAGATAAGAGAGAAAGAAGGAATCTTCTGCTAAATGGTGATAGCCCCTCAGCACACCTTCTCTCTCTCTCTCTCTCTCTCTCTCTCAGACACCCACTAGTGGAGAAAAATTATTGAATATAAGTGGATCATGAAGCTTAAACTATCAGTGCACTATACATCTCACTTTATACAGAAAATCTCTTTTCCGAGATTCAATTGTCGAAAGCATGTTCATCATGTCCGAATGCTACCTTAGTTTTAGCTAAGAAGAATTAGCTATTCAACTTTTACTTGTAAATTATATATTTTTAAATTAAAAGTAAAATAGATTAATTCAAAATAATGCAAGTTGAGCTTGGGGAGGAGGGTCTCAGAAAGCCAATATTTAAATCAATTTGAAAATTAATAATTCAAGTATTTGATGAAACTATTAAAAAATTACTTTTAAATAGATTTGATTTACTTATAATTTAAAACAAACATATTTTAACTTTTATTTTTATTTAAAAAAAGTTGATTTGAGGGAGAAACTAAACATGCTCTAACAACAAACTTCAAAATTTGGACTTTACAGTATCCTGTAATCGCTTTGCTTAAAGGCATTACACAGGATATTCTCAGCCTGGTCAATCAGCATAACGTGTATTTTATCCATTAATATCCCCCCCAAGAAAAGAAAAGGAAGAAAAGCTATATCATATGCGGCACAGCTGTTAAACAAAAAGGCACTGATTGATGATGAACAATCAAGAATCGTTAAGTATATTAGATATATTAATTAAGTTTTAGATTTGAAATTTAAAAATAAAAAAATTATATTAAAAGATTTATTTTAAATTGAATTTAATAATATTTGGATCAAATTAATCAAAATATAAATCTGAATATCGATTTATTATAAAAAAATATAAAGAGATCCACGGTGATGGGTTTCAAGATGGAGGTGATTGCGATGTAGCGAGCTTGGATCTCAGCCCGGTCAATCCGCATAACGTATATTTATCCATTAATATCCCTCTCAAGAAAAGAAAAAGAAGAAAAGCTATATCATATACGGAACGGTTGTTAAACAAAAAGCCACAGATTTTAGTTAGGTCAGTGGAAGAGAATTGTGGTTGAGCTTGTGCAAAACCCTTTTTTTATTTGGGGGGGAGGGTGAGGGGGATTAGTGATGAACAATGAAAAATTATTTAGTAGATAAATGTGTTAAATATGTTAATTAAATTTTGAATTTGAAACTTAAAAATGAAAAAAATTATATTGAGAGAACTCTCTTAAACTGAATCTGACAATATTCAGACCAGATTAGTCGAAATATAATTCTGAATAACGATTGATTATTAAAAAAAGAGAGAGAGAGATTGATGAAGGGGTTTAAAGATGAAGGTGAGGATTTTTGTTTAATCTGAGCTATTGAGAAACATTATTTTTTGTTTAGTTTTGTTTTTTATTTCATATGTTTATATTTTTATTATAACAACTAAACAAGAAGAAGCCATTAGAAAAATGAAAATAAACATCATTTCTTGTTATCTAATCTCGAGACTACTGCAACCAATATGAAACATCATCAGCTCAAGACCTAAAAGGATTACACTGTCAAAAAAAAAAAATAGTAAAATGCTATTTCTTTTTATAGTCATTTTAAAAGCTAAAACAAAAATTATCTTAAACAAGATAAAGGACATTTAAAAACCATCCATTTTTATAATTGGAGACATGCATAAACACTCATTTTATATGCAGTTCTCAATTTGTATGAAGTGAATCATTGGTCTTGAGGATACCCACCTCATGGTCTTTGCCTGTCATATGATCTTTCTAGTAGCCTTCTCAATTATTGTTCTCTCTCTTCAAAAAGAGGAAAAAAAAAAAAACAAATTAAAAGCAAAGATATAAAGTCACTTTTAGTGTTCCCACAATCGCAAAAACCTAGAAAAAGCAGTTTGCATTTTGGAAAATAAAGTGAAACTTGAATTTTCTAAGGATCCTTTCATCTTTTTTTGTGGTTGATTCGTCCAAATTCACAGCGCGAAATGCAAATGAGCAAAAAGGACAAGATACCAAATGGTCAATGCCCAAGAGTGCAGAGTTCTCCTTCGTTTTTGACTATATTTTTTTTTATAAGATTTCGTCCTTCGTTTTTGTCTTTTCATTGTTTGGCGCGATCTCTCCATCCCATATGCCTATATACATTTTTCGAAAAAAAAAACAAAAATATCCCATAAATTATAAAAGTATATAAAAAGTATCTCCTTAACTATGGAAATATGTAAAAAGTTAATCTTTTCTACTAGTTTTGTGTGTTAAAATAATACAACGATAATAACAAATGAACCTTAATTCCAACAAATCTTTTTGTCAAAGAAATGAGTCACCATTCACATATAATTTTGAATTAAAAAATTAAAGATTTTATCAACAAAAACATAAAAAAATTTACAAAAAATGTTAATGAAACAACTTTATATCACATACAAAATCTATATTACCTCTCAAGAAGTAGGATCACACCCTTGAACAGAATGAGAGCCATCACCTTTACTAAATGAACTATCATTATCCTTTTGAAAACAAAAGTTAGTATATCATCCAAAATGTCACCTAAAATAATTCATATTATGTAAAAAACAAAAGTTAGTACCTCTTCCCATATCTTACATATTTGGAAATTTTGAGGTAAGTATTTGACATAAGATTTCAATTTTTGCTTTTGTATTCTTCAATTCACGGCACACTTCGATTAACTCTTTGGTAGTGCTAATCTTTGTATGGGAAGATTTTCTATAGTAGTGGGTAGGTGTCTCATCCTTTTATCTCAAAATTTACCTGAAGATTCCTTGTCAGTCACTTCAAGAAACATTCTGTCCTCGATTTGATTGATGAGCCCCTACGTTAAGGTAACTTGCTGAGTTGCTATCATTTTATCGTCTTATTTTCTATGTATAGAAAATGCATATAAAAAAGAAGTGCAAACTCTCATAAAAATTATTAATACAAATACTTAAAAATAAATTATATCTAAAATTGATGTGACATTCTATCATACCGATAAATTCTGCAGTAACATATGAACCATCTTTCTTGTTAGTAGTTTTGTACATTTTAATTCTATCGGGGGATATCCTACTTTTAATTCCTAAAATAAATTTGTTAACAACTAAAAAAGTACAATTAAATACAACATTAATATTTAAAATAATTATCAATTCATTTAGCTGCCTCATAGATGACTTTGAGCTGCAAGTGAGTGTATACATCTGTTGCAATCAGCTGTACTTCCCTATTTCAGATTCTCTTATAAAATATTTTGAATTATTATACTAAGTATATAAAAATAAACAAAATATTATTAAGTAAAACATGTTATTACCTTCCCATATCTTGAGTACCGGTGTGCAATAATTTCCTCCTATTTATGAGGGTTGTGACCCTTCAAGATATTTGCTGAAACTTCTTTAACAGTGTTTTCCTCATCATAACATTTTTTTAAATTATATTAATATTTTTAAAAATTTTGTAGAATTGATTTGAGGACGAATTTATCAATACCGCATTCATTTTTTGTTTCAAAAAGTAATCTTTGTTGTAAAAGAAAATAATTAAATTAGAACATGTTGTAACAACAATAAAATGAAACAAATCTAGAAGGTATTTCAATGAAAGATCTCATCTGTTCTTTCAATGCCGGAGAGATATTGCGCCGATCCCTTTGACTAAGAGGGCAAAATTGTTAACTTTTAACCTAAGATCACAAAAACAGGCTAATATTTACGACTCCCATCCAACAAATTGTAGCTTAGCATTGAATAACACTATAGTTTGCTGAAATCTCAAGTTCCATATATCCTTGAGAGTGGTTCTCCCTCTTTTTCGATTACTTCAAAATCATCAACCGTAAAATATGAAATAATATATTGATAAACAACCAAATTCAATATATTTATAATTAATACTTAGTTTCGATACATTATGAAATGTAGCATCCCGCAACGCAAAGGTTCCTTTTGCATTCAGGCACTCATTAATATGTGACCAGCGTGCTTTCTCGAATGATTCCATAGTTCTAATTTTCTTAAGGTTTTCTCTTTTTTAAGACATGTTTCTAGTATAAAAATTAAATATTTGTAACATGTGTTAGTTTGACATAATCAAACATATAAAATCAATAATGAATTAAATGAATTAACTAATAATGAATATAGACTCAACGTTCTTTTTCTATACATATACACATACACACACACACACACACACACACATATCTATATATATTAATCAAAAAAAGAAGAAATATTGAATGAGCATTATATATATATGCAAAAAAGAACATTAAAACAATATACATATAAAATATTTAGAGTAATTGGAGATTAACAAAATCAATAATGAATTTAGAGTCAACATTCATTTTTTTATACATACATACATACATACATTCATATATGTTAATCAAAAGAGAAATACGAAATATATAATTAATGAATATTGTATACATGCAAAGATAATATTAAACCAATATATAAATATATAATAAATAATTAACTAATCACTTTTCAATTACTATCAAATTTCTATCAATATCCATCATTCAAATATATATATGTATACACATCAAAAACATGCAAACCAATATGTATACATATACATATGTCCATCATTGAAACCAATACACATATCCATCTTTGTAAAATATGCAATTTTTTTTGTATATGTTACTAAACTAATAACAAATTTCTAAACCGGTGGGTTGTTGACTTCAATTATAAATGCATACATATATACATACATACATATATATATTAAATATATATATATATATATATATATTTAATATATATATGTTCTTAAATAAATAGCAAACTTCTAAATTATAAAAAAATTACACATACATACATACATACATACATACATTATATACATAGAAGTAAATTAGTCTACATATGTATTTTAAAAATTTGTTTTGTAGGTAAATATCATCTTTTAAAAAAATAAAAATCATCCCTACACCTTAAATTCTAAAGATAATACATATATATTATTAATAAAAGTATATATGAGATTTATACAAGTATATATCATTTTTATATAATTTATTACAATAATGGTAAATATTATCTTATTTATATGTTTTATTTTTAGTTGGTTGCTTTTTGATACATCTATGTATTTATTGCTTGTCAAATGTAGGTGGAAAGGATCGTGGAACGAAAGTTCAGAGAAATACAAAACAATGAGGGTCATACACCGCATGATTTATTCACTGCTCAACACTAGGGTTTGGTTAAGGAAGGAGAGAAATGGATGAAAGACACAGCCACATCAGGTATGGTTGTAGCCACCCTCATTGCGACCATCATGTTCACAGTTGCATTTATAGCTCCTGATGGTAGTACTGGCCACTCCATCTTCTTGAAGGATACACTGTTTGTAGTCTTCACATTGTCGGATGCTATATCGCTCTTTGCTTCCTCGACTTCAGTACTAATGTTTCTCGGAGTCCTCACATCACGCAATGTAGAACAAGATTTTCTCAAGTCACTACCCACAAAGTTATTCATTGGTCTTTCAACTCTGTCCCACTCAATTGTGACTATTTCTTTAGGTATCACCCTCTTCATAATGCTTTGCCATCGCACAAGTTGGGTGCTTTACCCTACTATTTTATTCGGTGGCATTCCAATTACCATCTTTGGTTTGTTGCAATTTCCACTCCTTTGCCACCTATAGGCCTGGCATTTTCAACCAGAAAAGAATTCCTTGGTAAATAAAGGAATGACTTGACTCCGGGCAGACCTCAGTTGGAGCACTGCCTTATGTTGTTTTGCAATATTTTATCTTTTTGTTTTTACATTGGGGGCAAGCCCCAGAAAGTGATAGGATGTCAGCTTGTACCATTATGCTCTTTATTGGAACTTGACTGAATTAGAGCCAAACTGGACCAATAAAAGTAATTAAAACTGTTTATTTATGTGTACATATTGGTAATTAAAACTGAATTAGAGCATAAATATGTATTTTATTATTTAAAAATACATAATAAAAGTAATTAAAACTGCTTATTTATGTATATATAAATATGCTATACAAAGTGATAGGATGTCAGCCAAGAATTATTAATTAAAGATAATACATGTATAGCATATACGTATCAACAAAAGTATATATGGAATTTATATATGTATATAGCATATTTATATAATTTATTAATGATAATTGTTAATGTTATCTTTTATATGTATTAATTTTAAAAACTGTTAATAATTATTAATAATTTTATGCATTACATATAAAAAATAATATATGTTAATAAATCAATTATTAACTAAAAATAATACACATATATAGTATATATACATATATTATTAATAAAAGTAAATATGGGATTTACTTATGTATATAGCATATTTATATTATTTATTAACAATAATTGTTAATATTATCTTTTACATGTATTATTTTTAAAAATTATTAATAATTTTTTAATAATTTTTTGTTTGTATATATGAGATTTACATTTACATTTATTAATAAAAATAAATAAACTCTAAATAATGAACTCTAAATCCTAAACCCTAATCCTAAATCCTAATTGTACTCTAAACCATAAATCTTAAACCATAATTTTATCCCTAATTTTACCCTAATGTTATACTAATTTTTCCCTAATTTTACATAATTTTATCCTAATTTCATCCTAATTCTACTCTAGTTATAGCCTGACAATATAGACAATCCCTAATTTAACCTTAATCTAAACTAATTTTGCCCAATTTTGCTCTAATTCTACCCTAATTACAAGATACTTATATCATAAAAATATAAACAATCCCTGATTTAATCTTAAATTAACCTAACTTTATCCTAATTTTGTCATAATTTTGACATAATTTTTCTTACCCTAAACCTTAATCATGCATGTGCATCCAAAAACAATAATAAATCCATCAATAGTTGTAAGAAATGGAGAAACTTATCTCTGGTAGAAGATGGTGTTGACGGCACAACGTACCTCCAACAGCTTCGTTCGACATTGGGGCAGAACGGTGATGTCTGTCAAGCAAGGATCTTTAGATTAAGTGAGATTTAGTAGCGACGGTGAATGGAGAGAAAGTGGTAGAAGAAAAGGAGAAAAGAGAGGGAGGAGGTGAGAAGTGAGAAGTGAAGATCTAGGATTTTAAAACATCCTCCCTACATTTCTCTTGAAAACATAAGAGATTCCTTTACATATGTCAACAAAAAAATGTTTAATTTTTACTGATATTTAGACTGAAACGTCAAAAAAGATTTCCGCCAATGCTATTTTTTCACGATAATTACTTTTCTTAATAATTTTTTCCTTTTAAACGTCATGAAAAATTGATTTTTTAATCGTTTTGTCTATAAACATAGGGAAAAAAATAATTGGTAACGAAATATTTAATTGTCGGAAAAAATCTTTTTTTTTTTGTCATGCAAGAAGTCTAATTTTATCCTTCTTTACAGGGCTATCTACAAATTGTATAAATTTGTATTTCTCCTAAATTTGACCTCATGGTTTACAGAAGGAGGACATGATCTTCCACTCCTCGTGGTGTGCATGAGCATTCATGTGAATAAATTTGAGCAGCTCCGCATAACGTGGTATAAATTCATAACATTCAATCATGGTGTCATTTACGGGACTGCTACAATCTCATGTACAATATCCCATTCATCGTTTCCTTTTCAAAAGCTAAATGCGGCCGGCCCCTTCCAATTTAGATAAGTCATGAATTTTTTCTTCTAAAAAAAATTAAAAAAGAAAAGAGAAGATGTGAAAATGAAACCCACCAACTGAATCAAACTGCTGTTGCATAGTCTTGATAAGTATATTTTTCTACTTCATTGAAAAATACATCGCCAACGTGACTCGACTCAACTGCATGTGGGGTTAAGTACCCTTAAGCATGACCGACATTCGACTCCTGCTAGAAGTATCGGGTCTCATGTGTATCGAGCGTTTCTCATTGGGAGTCCCGTTCTCCGAAAATGAGTCACTACAGTGGTCGTTTTGAATTAATCGGGACGAAACCCCAGATATCGGATGATATTCAATATATGGTACCAAAAAAAAAAATACTTGGAGGCTATTGATTGGCAATTTGAATTTATAATATATATTCATGAGTCATGGCTGGATAGGCTTGGAGCCATTGATGGGGGTTGGCACTGGGTTGGACAGGCATCACCCGAGAACCAGCCCAAATTGGGATCCATATTTTGTTTCAACATGACCCTTTATTACTGGATTATTATATTTTCCTTTTTTTTAATCGTAAAATGGTTATTTTTATTGAAAATTTGGTAGAATTTAAAAAATTAATAATTGGGAAGAGGTTGGGCCAAAACCTTGCAAATGCTAGAGACAATGGCACGACCACAGGTCTTGGGGATCCCAACAATTAACAACATAAACTGTGAAACTTTAATCACACTCATCTCTAACTTAACCACAAACAAAACCTTATCTCACAAAATTAAAATCTACGACTACAAGGCATCTGAATGAATGACTGACGACTACAAAAACACATCTCTCCATATCTCTCTCTCTCTCAAACTATTTCACCAATTTACCTCTCTTTCTTTCCCTCATTTACGGCTTTTTCTCCGGCAGCCGCACAAGATTTCCCGCCGGTACATAATTCCGACTGTAATTCTTCTATCCTCTTTTTCAGCAAACCACTTTCTGCTTGCAAAATTTGGAGATCACGCTTTACCTCCTCCAAACACGTCCCTGCCAGGTCATCAACTTCATCTTTAGCTCTACCCTCACCCGATCCACGGCTCACGTGCTCGATCCCAATTTTGCTCAGCACCAAAAACGGCATCTCCCCCTTCCCCAAACCCGCGCGCAGAATCTCCGCCGGAGATCTCGTACTCCACCTTAGACTCACCACCGATCTCTCTCTCACCCGAAAACTCGTTCTCGCATTAAACTCTACTCCCGAAAACAACAATCTCTCGATTCTTTTTCTGGAATCTTCAAGATCATCGTCGTCCGACTTGACCACCTTCGACTGCAAGTTGAACTCCGCGGACGCAATGGATCGTTTGAGGGAGAAATCGCCGAGGTGAGGTCTGAAGTGGAGGAAGAACCTAGGGTTTTGATTTCCTCCGAGTAACCTGAACTCCGTGCTCATGAGCAGAGATGCACCGATGGGAGATCCGAAGTGGCCGATTCCGGTCCTGAGGACGAGAGAGAAAGGGTTGGAGGAGTCGTTGGGGCGATAAGAGAGCTTGAAGAGAGGACCCGAGTCGAAGAAAGTGGACAAGTTCAAGGAGAGGTCTTCTTTGGTGTCGCCGACTTCGATTGCTGATTGGAGGGGGAGGCCTAAGATGTTGAGTGGGATCTTGGCTTTCAATTTAGGGTTCTGATCGTCTCGGAATTTGATCGACGCTTTCATCTTGAAGAAAACAAACCCTAAATCTCGGTATCTAATTTCAGTGTGTTTGAGTTAATCGGGGGGCGGCTCAAAACCAAAAGAAAGAACCAGGAGGGAGATGGAGAGAGGGGGTTATTTTTGTAAATTCAATGTGATCACGAGCTTCTTGGATTGTATACAATGGATATTACTCGCTCCAAATGCGTGTTTTTTTCTTGCTTTATTTGTTGCTTTCCACTTTTCAATCTTTCAAGCTCGAGACCTGAGAAGCAATTTGGGGCAACTATAAACGGGTTTTCTGCCTTAGCCCTTGGATACATCTCTTCTCATGACCATCAGGGTGTCGAATGGCAATTTTGTAGTTTCAATATCTAAGAAACGTATATGAATTAAATAGGAAGCCAAACTGAGCTGCATCATGCTCATTGCCTTTTGTATCGTATCGGGGCAAGTAGCCACACCACAAGCCTCCCTGCATCAATTAATAAAATATGCGTGTTTGAAGAGTCAAACTTCTAAACTGAATCTTATATCAATTCAAATCAAATTAATTAAATTTTTTAATATCAATAAATAAAAATAAATAAAACTACCTCCTTACCTACCTCCCTATTTGAAGTGCCGGCATCCATCAACCCAAAAGTTTTTTCCAAAGTAATTAAAATGATAATTTTAAAAAATACTATTATAAATTTTAATAAATAAATAATATTTTAAAAAAATCAAGAGAGCAATCCCAACCACTAGAGGTGTCAATTCGAGAAAAAAAAATCACCATGGTTCCATTTTAGAGAGAGAGAGAGAGAGAGAGAGAGAGATCGATCCCTTGAGTGATGATGCCTTAATCCGGTGATTGTCAATCGTATCCTCCAAGAGAACAAGATCCACACTAAAGATGTGTAAAAAAGGTGAAACCTTCATTGTCCAATGATAATGAAATTCCAAAGGTATCATTCAAAGACATGCTTTTGGGAGAATCAAGTGAACTAAGGAGGAACGTGGAAGAGTACGAAGAGGAGTCAAAGGAAGGAATTAGGGGAGGGAGAGAATATGGACGAATGTCAGAGATTGATTCCTAACATTCCTATAACGGATGTCAAACTGAAGGAATTATGGAAACCATGGAAAAAGTCTTTGATTATCAACCTATTGGGGAAGGACATATGCTATCAGCTTATGCAGTCAAAAATTACTATAATGTGGAAAAGTGAAGGAGCCATGGAATTGCTAGATTCAGGTAGTGGATTCTTTCTAGCAAAGTTTGCATTAAAGCAAGACTACCAACAAGCACTAACGGGGGGTCCGTGAATGATCCACGACCACTATCTCACAATCAAAAAGTGACATCCCTGCTTTTCTAGTCAGATGTCTAAGATAACCTCTACGGTTGTTTGGATTAGATTTCCTCATGTGCCAATTGAGTTTTTCAATGAGGAAATCCATTTGGAGATTGATAAGGCTATAGGTAAGCCAATCAAGGTCGATTCTAACATGGCAAATGTTCTCAGAGGGAAATATGCCAGAATGTGCATAGAAGTTGACTTGAATAAGCCTTTAGTGTCTCGGGTAAAACTTAGAAACAGGATTCTAAGGGTGGAATACGAAGGCCTTCACACGATTTGCTTTCTATGTGGCAGAGCAGGACACTCTAGTGACAAATGTAGGGAAAGCATAATAGATGTAAACAGTAAGAAACTAGGAGCAGAAGAGGAACAGCTTACCTGCGATGCAACTCCAACGAAAAACAGAGAAGTTAGGGACGAAGGCCTCAAACCTTGGATGCTGGTCACCAAAAGACAAAGGTTTGTCAAGAATAGAAAATCCAAAGATCGAGAAGGAAAAGGGATGGATCAAAAAACTCAAATAAATAGGTTTGAGGGTTTATGCAAAGTCAGTGAAGCTTTGGGAAAAGGAATATCAGAGCAGTCAGGCCAGCTGGAAGGGATGGAGTGAGTGATGGTTGTGTAGAGAGGTGAAAAAACAAATGATGTGGGGAGCAGAGATTACACCAGAGTGCAGGGGAAGAACACTGGGAGGATACAAAGAGAGAAGAAAGAGAAAAGTAAGTAGGGAGACAAAAATGAGGTGATATAGCTGGAGATAAGGGACAAAAGTCAAAGGAAGTTTCTTGGGGGTTGGGAAGAAGGTCGGCCTCGAGAGTGGGCTGAGAAGAAGTTGGAGACCCAAGAACATGTTGAGTCTTTTTGGAGGGTAGAATATTGAGATGGGTCAAGGAACAAAATATATTCCACAAAGGGACTTAGGCCCTTGGGAGAGCATGGTCTTTTTTTAGATAGACCAGCGGGTTTGAACATGCAGGAAACTGTAATAAAGCCCATAGATAAAGAATAGGATTTGGATCCTGGTGTAGGGAGTAAGGACAGAGACTTACATTATTTAAACACAACGGCTAGTAAAGGAGGAAATAAGCTAAATGAGTTGTTGTGTGAAGAGGAGGAAAACAACATGGAATGGGATAAAGAGGGTAACCCAAACGAGGATGGAGAGAAGAGTTCGAAGGAAGGGATGGAAATGGAAGCCTGAGCTGCTACTTGGTCCGTTTATTTTTTCATCCGTCTTTAAGATTTGAATTCTAAAATTATGGTTTGGAATTGCAGGGGAGTTGGGAACAACAGGTTTAGAAGAGTGTGCAGAGAATTAGTCAGGAAGCATGACATTTAGGTGATTTACCTTCTAGAGCCTTTCCAAATTCCCTAACCAGAGATGGTATAAAGGGAGAGTTTGCAGTCCAGGCAAATGGGTTTAGAGGTGGTATTTGGCTTAAATGGAACAAAAATAAGGCGAGTGAAAAGGTCCCAAAGCACGCAGAACAATAGATCCATATGTAGATAGGAGAGTGTAGTTAATGTTGGCTCTTAACCTGTGTATACGTCCAACCTCACCATGCATCCAAAGAAGTATTTTGGAAGCAGATAAAGGAGCTGGCTCTTGACATTCACCTCCCATGGCTTATGATGGGAGATTTCAATGATCATGTAGGCGGTTCAAAGACAAGTAGCAAGACCATCAACGGTTGGATAAGAGGAATGAGGTTTAGGAAAAATTGAGAAGGTTGCAATTTATTAGATCTAGAAACCATGGGCCCAAATTTCACATGGACCCGAAGGATAGAAGGAAAGGTAATTTTGCAGCAGAAACTGAATAGAGTTTTAGGTAATCTTCAGGCTAAGATTCTTTTCCCAGAGTTGAAAGTAATTACTCTTCCTTGCCTGCGTGAGGATCATAATCCTCTTTTTCTCAATACTAGACTCTCCACCCCCCAAGAGTAGCAATAAACCTTTTAAATGTGAGGCGGCCTGGATTTCTCAGCCAAATTTTAAGGAGATGTTTGAATCAATATGAAAATCTGTCAATGGAGATCTGTTGCACACTCTAAATCATATTGTGGAGGAGTTGAAAATCTGGAACAAGTTAGAATTTGGGAACATCTTTGCTAGGAAGAGAAGGATTGAGAGCAGGTTGGCGGGCATCCAAAAGTCTGCAAAGTTCAAGAAATCAGACTTTCTACAAGATCTTGAGAGACAGCTGCTAGGGGAGTATCATAAGATCCTAGACCAAGAAGAAATTTTCTAGCACTAGAAAGCTCGAGTGAACTGGTTCACAAAAGGAGATAGAAATACAAAGTTTTACCATGCTTACACCAAAGTTAGAAGAAATTCAAATAGAATAGCTACTTTACAAATTGAGGAAGAATGGTATGGATCAGGAAAAATTGAAAAATCACGCAATAAAGTTCTTTGCTAACATGTTCTCGGCAAGGAGGTAGTGGCGCCGAGTGAAAATTCAGATGGTAGGTTAAAAAGATAAATAATGAACAGCATACGTACCTGACTAGTCAAGCTAGTGAAGAAGAGGTAAAAAAAAAGCTGTGTTTTCTATGCAAGGCCTAAAGGCACCTAGTCTAGATGGTGTCCAACCTCTCTTCTACCAAACTTATTGGGAGGTGATGAAGGATGAGGTCAAGCACTTTGTTAATCAGGCTTTGAGAGACGTTTTCTTTTGCCCAGGATTTCTGAAAGCCTATATGGTTCTTATCCCTAAGGTGGACAATACCATGACAATGAATGATTTCAGGCCAATCACCCACCTAAACACATCCTATAAAGTCCTAACTAAGTCATTGTCTAGAGATTAAGGCCCTTTCTCCAACAAATCATAGGCCACCATCAAAATAGCTTCTTATCAAGGAGATGTACTGTGGAGAACATAGTTGTAATTCAGGAGATTATTCATTCTATGCAAAAGTCTAAGAGTAAAAAGCAGTAGATGGCAATGAAGATTGATCTAAGGAAAGTCTATGATAATGTGAGTTGGAACTATTTGGGCAAAATGTTGCTAGACTGTAACTTCCCAATACCTCTAGTCAGAGTTATTACGTTTGTTGTTACGAACAGTAAAGTTTCCCTGATTTGGATTGGAGAGGTTTTGCCACCTATGAGGACTGGTAAGGGCCTGAAGCAAGGAGATCCTTTGTCTCCATATCTCTTTGTTCTAGTAATGAAAAGACTCTCTTTCCTGATCCAAGACAAAGTAAAGAAGGGAGTGTGGAATCCTTTCAGGTTCTCCAAAGAAGGCCATCAAATCTCTCACCTTTTTTTTGCGGATAATCTTCTCCTCTTTGCTGAAGCAGATCAGTTAAATTTGAGTGTGGTTCGTGATTGTCTTAAAGAGTTCTCAACTAAGAGTAGTTTGAGCATTAACAAAGTCAAGTCAAAAGTTTGGTTCTCTCATAAAACTTTCAATTTCCTAAAGAACTCCTTGGTGGATATGTGCAGATTTGTTTCAACTGAAGACTTGGTCCTCTTATTCACAAAAGAGTAAATAAGGACTTCCATAACCGCCTAATAGATAAGGTGCAGAGGAAGCTGAACGGCTGGAGTGCTAAACTTATTAGCAATGCAGGAAGAACTCTAATCCAATCTGCGACTTCAGCTATCCCTATGCACACAATGCAGGCCTCTTGGATTTGCAACAATACCTATAGGAGAAGACAAAATAATAAAGATTTCCTTTGGGATAACAACGAGGGAAACAAGAAAGTTCATCTGGTAAATTGGGAAAGGGTCTATAGGTCTAAACAAGCAGGGGGCCTAGGCATCCATGAAATGAGAAGAAATAATGTGGCCATGCTGGCCAAGTTGGGGTGGCGTTTGCTTAGGGATAATCAGGCTTTGTGGTGTCAAATAATGAGGAAAAAATATCTGAAAGAGGACAATTTCTTAGAATACAAAAGCAAATCTAGAGACTCTCATACTTGGAGGGGCATGCTTAAGATTAGAGAGTGCATTAAAATGGGCCTAAGGTGGAGGGTGGGAAATGGCAGAAGAATAAACTTTTGGAAAGTGGTGTGTCGTTAAACAACAAAAAATAAATACCTACTTCACAAAAAACAAGTTTATGACAAGTAAGGTCAAATCTACAGGGATTAATGAGATTTTTCTCTTTTGAGAAAATAAAATAAAAATCAAGATTCAGGAGTTTTCAAATTAACTAAATAACCTACAAATTAAAATAAATAACGGATTGAAATTAAAGCAACAATCGGCAAAATAATGTGAGACAAAATTAAAGGATTAAAAATCACGATAAAATAACCTAGTTGAAGGGTTCGTTTCTATTTTGATTCAATCGATTGATTCTCGATTCAAGGAGAATTCAACAACACATAAATAAATTGGTTATAGTCGTCGACAAAAGCCAACCGATCAATTTTTTCTTAATTCGTCGATAATCAAGAGAAGTTCATTAATTATTTCCCTAATCGAGAGTCAATTCTAGAGAATTTCTTAGGATTTAAAGTTTTAACAGTATTAAGATTTAGAAAAATTCAATTCTAATTAACAAACACATGACGGGTTCATTTAAAGTAGATTATTCAATTCCATGATATAAATGTCATTCACCACTTTATTAAAACTAACAAACAATTACGGATTTACCGTTTTAATTAGTTGTAGATTATTCTAAAACTGTTAAATATTGGCTATTATTCAATAAACCCTAAAAAATTATAATCCATGAAATGCAGGAATTAAATAAATATCTATAATTGTTGAAAAAAATAGCACATTTAGATCTCACAATATCATGAATCAAAGTTTTCACTAATCTTCAACTAGAAAATAAATTAAAATGAAGACATTACAAAAGAAAAACTCACAAAAATTTTATTCAACATTAAAGTTGCAGAACAATGGATAGAAATAAACAAAAGAGAGCCGTCCCTTGTTCCTCCAAGTAGTTGCCGCTAGAGAGAAGAGAGAATAGAGAATGCCCCCACTTATGAATGACCTCCTCCTTTAAAATAACCTAAAAATCCTTTTTCTTGTGAATCTCCTACTTGCCTACGTGTTTGGCAATACAATCACACTCCAAATCAATTTCCTACCTAGAAATAAAGAATGATACTCTTTTTACCTTTTTTACCAAAAGGCAAATAAAACTTGGGGTTCTAAGTTGCTAAAATAAAGGAAAGGAAATTTTCAAATATTGTATAATAAAGGAAAGAAAACTTCCAAATATTGTCTACAACTTAAAAACTAAATAAAATTACAAATTTTTAAATTCCCAAAATTCAATTTAAGTAAAAGAATTTCAGCATTCAATTTTTCAATTTTCGTCCGGCTCTCTTGTTATTTGCATGCTCACGTGCTAACAATTGCACATTGCTGGCCAAATTCCTTCTTTGCATGCATCATTATCGATTTTGCTCAATTTCTCCACTTTCCTTCATAAATGGCATCCAACAAATCTAAAATATCAAATACTTAAAATTAGTGTAATATTAATTAAAAAATAATATAAAACAAAGTACAAATATTATACTAAATTTATTCCTATCAGGAAGACAGGTAGGTGTCGAAAGGTAACCTTAGCGAGTATGCTAGGCTTTCTCAAGTTAGGAACTCTCATTACCTCCCAGTCCATCATTTTATAAGTGAGGATGGGCAGTGGAAGATTGAAGAGTTGAGGGCTGTGGTGAGTGAGGAAAACATCTAGGAAATAAAAGGGATTTTGCTCCTTAGAAGAGGAGCGAATGATGACCTTCTAGGATGGGAGGGAATGAAGGAGGGCCTCTTTTCTATTTCGAGTGCTTACCGGATGCTTTAGGAGAGGGATCTCTTGCAATAGCAACAAAGTGAGGATTGGAAGTGGATTTGGAAAGCAAATTATCAGAGAAAATCAAAATTTTCATTTGGTTAGCCATGAGTGAGAAAATTATGACAAATGTAGAAAGGAAAAAGAGGAGATTTTCAGATGATGATACCTGTGAAATATGCAAAGTTGATACAGAATCGGTTCTACATGTTTTGAGGGATTGTAAGGAGACTAGAGAAATATGGAGTCTAATCTATCCAGACATAAACAAGTCTAATGAATTCTGGGTTGGGAATTCATCTAAATGGATTAAAAATTGTGGGCAAAGAGGTTTCAATTTACAGGCCCTCCAAGAGAGTGGGATTTTGCTACTACTATCTGGTGTATATGGAAGAGAAGATGTAAACAGGCAATAAATGGGGAAATAACTCCTACAGGAATTACAGCGAACTTGTGTATTAGGATGAACATGATATGGCTATAGGCCCAAAAAATTGACCAACTCCAGAAGTGAACTGCTATCTTGAAGATCAAATGGAATCCTTCGGTGAGAGGAAAGCTCAAATTGAATACGGACAAGGCAGTGGGGTCAGCTTCTGGTATTGCTAGTGGGGGTGGTATTTTTCAAAATGAGGAAGGCAATTGGGTGACGAGTTTTACTCTGAATATAGATAGAACCAACTCCAATTCCACTGAGACGTAGGCGTTAAGAGAAGGGCTGTTGATAGCTAAGAGTAAGGGTTTGGTAGAAGTGGACTATCTGGTGTTCATTCAATTGTTGCAGAAAGAAATCAACCCCACTCACCTTCTTTTCCATGCTATTGTAGACTACAATCAATTCATGCGAGAGCTGAGGATAACTGAAGTGAAGCATATCTACAGGGAAGCGAACAAGTGTGCAGATCATCTCGCGAATCTAGGGAAAGATCATCATCAGGGTTTGTTTTTGTTTGAGACTCCCCCGAGATCCATTCTTGTTCTGTTAAGGGAAGATAGAATAGGGGTGAAGTCATGCAGAGTCATTAGAAGTAAGCTGGAGTCTATAGTATATTTGGGCTGGGCTGGCCTTTGGGTGTTATCCTTGGGCTGTGTTGGTTTTTGTTTGTTTCTTTGGGCTATTATACTTTGGATTTATTCGGGCCTTAACCCGATTAGGCTTGGAACATAGGGGTCAGGCTTCAACCTGGCTGGGCTCATGACATAGGGTTGGGGCTCGGCCTGGGCCTTAAAAGCTCATATGCACAGACCGTTCTGTATCTTTCCGAGCTGTGTGTGAGGAACTATATTATTTATTTTTCAAAGTATGTATTTTTTTTCATTTTAGTGGACATTATTAAGATGAATTCAAAACAAAGGTATATGTATTTCTGGGGATAGTTTCATTTCAAGCATTCATGAAGTTGTTTTCTTTTTCTTTTTGAGTATTTTTCACGGTATTCGGATTCATATTCCGACTAATCCGTTTTAAGCGTCTATAGGATCCTATTTAACGAACGACTCTCTCAGTGTAGTCTTTTTCTATATTAAATTTTGAACTCAAGATTTAATTAAATAATCTAACTCTCTATCCAACTAGACTGACTGTTCGTTGATCAGTCATAAAGTTTAAATAAAACAACTTTTAAATTAAACAAAATTTCAAGCATCTATTAGGTTTTCAAACTACATGAAACAAAGTTTTTTTTAACTATTTAACTTAAGGTTCTCTTTTATTTTTTAAGGCCGTGCAAGCCAACCCCACTCAAACATTTAAAGCTCCAGTGTTTTACGAGTTAGCCTATAAAGCTTTTCTTTTTTTCCTTTTTTTGGGGGGTCATAAAGTTTTTTTAAATATATGCTCAAAACGTCAACTCTCTATATTTTAAAGGTCAGGCTAGGTTGAGCAAAAACAGTAAGGCCTAGCCCATGTTGATGGCCAACCTCTCTCCTTTTGTTATTGAATGGAGACAAAAACAAAAAACACAAGGGCCAAAAAATAGAAAAGCTGGGCATAGGCCCTGAAACTGGAGGAGGTGAAGTAAACACTTTCACCCATGATGCATTGGCCATAAAATCTGCACACCTATTTCCTTTGGACAAGTGTCCTTACCTCTTTAACCCTTACAATCCGCATGAGCTTGAGACAGTTTATCGCATGATACATGGGATGATCTAGACTTGTGCCCTTGTTAAGATGATTGGCTAGAGATTCAAAGTTCAGTTCTTTGATAATTTCTTGAAGGTTGTGTCTACTGACTAGTGATAGATCTTCTCTTACATGAAGAGCTCTACCATGTGACTAGTTGTAGTACCGATATTCATAGTGAAATCAATAATCCATTTTCCTTGCCAGTTGTATATGAGTCCTCGATGCTTGCCAAGCCTGGATTTTCCATTATTGACCCATCAGATTTTAGCTTGAAAAAACCTTGTGTGGGGTTTCCAAGCAATCCATCTTGCATGCCTATAATGTTTGTCTTGCCAGATAGCACAACTACTATGCTTTCCCTTACAAACAAAGGAGCTAGAGCTTTAATCAAGAGGTCAATACCACCTAACTCTTTATTTTTAAAGGTCGAAAGGGCTAGGCTCGACTGGACTTTTGTTACGAATCTCACATCGGATCCCCAAGAAATCATTAAATAGTACTTAAATCTAATAGACTCTCTTACCTAACAGGTCGATCTTTTGGACAGAGTTCTCCTATTGGGATTGAGTCAATTACTTGGATCCGTGACAAATTAGTATCAGAGTTTTCGGTCTAATATGGAAAAGGGTTACCTGGAAGAGGACTACCTAGTGCTACAGTGAGAGCTGTCCAAAATGGAAAAGGGTTGGTTGGTATCAGAGTGAGAGCCGTCTGAAGAGAAACAGGGCTACCTGCCAGAGTGAAAGCAGTTCAGAGTAAGAGCCATCCGTGAACGTCCGACTTCTTAAGGGGAGGGTAATGTTACGAATTTCACATTGAATCCCAAAAAAATTATAAAATAGTATTTAACTCCAATAGGTTCTCTCACCCAACAGGTCGATTTTTTGGACTGAATTCTTCTATTAGGTTTGAGTCCATTTCTTGGATCCGTGACACTAGCCCATATTGATGGTCAACCCTCTTCCTTGCTATAGAACCCCTTTCTTGTCTTTAGTCAAGAGGTCAAGACCCCGTGAATCAACCCTCTCTCTTTGGTGTAGGAAAATGATACTTGTAAGGTTCGTGAACCTCCAAATCCACATGATTCTCGATTATAGTATTACACATAATGCCTTTTGAGATGTACCGTACAAACTTATTTGCAATATATAGGATTTCTCTAAAATCTCTCTATGTATTAACACTTTGATTAGTTTTTTTTTTCTGTAAAATAGAATAATTAAATAATTGATGTCCTGACAGTTGAATATATATATATATATTGTAAAATAGGATTTCTCTAAAATCTCTCTATGTATTAACACTTTGATTGCTATTTTTTTTTTGTACAATAGGATTTCTCTCTCTTGATTATCTTCTCTGATTCAAACCATTTGTTTTTGCACGTTTTGCTCATTTTCCTTCATTTTTGACACAAAAATTCTAATTGTAAATTTCCTTTCTTTCTAAACAGCTTTCTTTGTAATGGGCTGGCAACATATTTAGTGAACTACTACAAGTTTAATAAATTATTTGCTTAAAGTCTTTAATATCCTCTCGTTACAAATGTAGATTTGTATCTTTAGTAGACACATTAACTCATTGAATATATGTAAATACATATAATCTATATCAAGTATAATATTAATTTGTCTGAATGACAATAATTATAATTTAATTTAAACATTCCACAATAAATAATGACACCTCTTATAAGAAAAGAAACCATATAATATTAATATGTGGGCTTAAAAATTTATAATGCATTTACCAATATATATATATATATATTTATATTTTGAGAGAGCTGCATATTTTAATAACTAAATTAGAGATATTTTTTTTCTCTTGAGCAAAAAGTCAAGGGGAGTATAAGCGAGCATTGGCCTTATAGTAACAAGCCAGGATATTTGGTTAGGGATGGTAGTATTCGACCCGATCCAATAGATATTTAACTAATTAAATCAATGAAGTGTTTTTTTTTTAAAGATTAGGAATAGATTAGAAGTGGATTTTTTAATCGTTGCCCGACCCATTAATTAATTTAATATATTATTATTAAAAGATATTTATATTAAATTTATTAAAATTAAGATTTCATTTTAAAATTTGAAACCATTTACCCAAAACAGGTATTGCGTAGCATCTTGTTTGCCTCCTTCCTCCCCACCCCCACCATTCATCCATTCGCTTACCCACACAAACAGCTAACAACGATAAACAATAGTTGACAAATCATCAACGACTAGCCCACCTATAGATATAGTCACATTGAGAGAGAGAGAGAGTCAATCGACAACGATAGTAACTGATAGATTGCGATGTTTAGACTTGCAATCACAAGCCACCCCTTCATCCTTTTCCCACCCACACAGCCACAATCACCTCACCCTTCGTCCTTTCCCATCCATATAGTGATATCGAGAGAGAGAGAGAGAGAGAGAGTACATTTATCATTTCTCCACCCAGAAATCGATTGTCAGAGTTACAATCATCGACCACTTTTCATCCTTTTCCTCCTTAATCCCTTCCCTATCCACATAGCCATGGCCATTCCACACTACGTCCCTTCCCTAACCCGACCTATATAGCTACATAAGAGAGAGAGAGTTAGATTAAAAAAAAGTGATGTAATAGTTAGGTCATATCGGATTTTTATGAAAACTTATATAATCAAATATATTTTTTCATTTCAAAAGTCAAACTTGAATATAGATTATAGAAAGAATTTTAAAGCGGATATAGTATTAGAAAAACTCACACCATTCTACGCCATTACCATTGGCATGTTTGGTTGTACATTAGACCCAACTCTCAACTCTAAAGCCTTTTAATTTGTCAAAACTTCTCTGTAGAAGTTTGTAACTTTTATTTCTTATTTGATAAAATATAATGCATATAATCTATTTTTGGAATATTTAGTTCAGTTTAAAAAAATAACAAAAAACCTTGTGATGGGTTAGTATATTTTGTTTTATAAAATACATAAATATATAACATTAAAGTCAGGGTTTTGCTTTCAAAAAGTTTGCTATTTTCAATTTTAGAGCATGCGAGGTCTAAATTTGTTCGTCTCAAATTCTACCAATTTATGGGTAAATTTTAATTTTCTTCTGAACCTAAACACATCGACTTTTTTGATACGATATTTATTTTGCACGTAATGATAATTATTTTTTAAAATTTTATTATTGATAATCTTATTTATTGTATAATATTTTACTTTATTTTTAATATTCTATATAATCATAGATAAGTGTTAATAGTAAATATTTTATCATTAATGAGATTGAATTGATAATTTCATGAAAGCAAAGAACACTAGGGCCTTCCCAAAAACGAGATTATGATTTCCCTTTGCTTTTCCAATGAACTTATTCAAATCTCAACTAATTTAATTATTTTGGTTTAAGATGAGAAATTTGTCAAAAAGGGGGGCATGTCCGTAATTGGACTTAAACATTTGGTAAACTGACTCTCTCTCTCTCTCTCTCTCTCAGCTTTGAGATTCATCCTTCCCAGCTTGATCTGATTTCACCTACGCACAGAACACGGTATACAGAAGAATACACAAACCAACGCGTCTTCTCAGCTCTCTGGATCTCATCGCAGATAAAGCATATTCAATCGAACCCCCAAAATTACCTTTTCTCTTCTTTCCCGGAAATTAGGGCATCAACAGTAGCCTATTCCTCTCTCGATCTCCGATTCTAGGGTTTCTAATGCATTCTCAATCAATCATCATCTGTGTTCGAGTTTGATTGTTGTGCAATTTGATGAAATGCCGCCCAAGGCATCTCGGGGATTCTCATTCTTCGGTTTCGGCGGCGACAACAGCTATGGCCACGGCGCGGCTGGACCACCCGCCCCCTCCCTCAAACTCCAAGCAGATAGAGACGTTTACAGGCCTGGTGATCCTGTTGTTATCTCTATCGAAATTCATAATCCCGATGGTGCTGGTGAAAATGTAGCTGAGAATTTGTGTTCTCTTTTGGTTGAACGGCTCGCTTTCGAAATTAAAGGCATTGAGAAAATGGATCCTCAGTGGTTTTCCACTCCTAAGCCTTTACCTGGATCCAAGCACAGAAGAGGTATTTTGCATTGTGGTCTTTTTTTTTTTTTAGAATTCTTTATAATTTTCATTAATTGTACCTCTATTGAATTTGTTGAGATTTTGGCACTCACCGGTTTATAGAGTTTCCGACGAAGAATATGTATTGAATGACGTATCTATTGACTCTAAGGTTGCAGATTGCACGATTGTTGAGTGGGCTAAACGGCCCCAGTTTAAGTGACATTTATTGGGTTTAAGCTTCTTGAGTTTAGGGCTGGGTTATCCTGGGTTGCTCATATTGAAGAAGAATGTAAAACTGAATTGGGTAATGCATGAACAATTTATTTACCTGTGACCAAATTCAGAGGCTTTGGTTGTAGGAAGGATGGAATCTTGTTCTAGAGGCTAGTCAGATAATGGTTTGGCACTGTTATTAACGTTGATTTTTTTTGGAAGTAATTCTAATAACCCGTATGAAGAAACGGACAATAGATTGTCATTGTGTGAAGCCCCTTCTGAATTGTTTCTGCATATCTTATTGACCTTTGCAGGTGAAAATGTTATTCTGGAATGTTCAAGATCCTCAATAGTTTCAAATCAGATCGTATCCCCTGGAGCCAAGAAAAGATGTAAGAATTTACATTTGTGAATTCAATTATATAGCTGGGTTCCTAGTTTAAACTGTATTAGTTTGTTCAAAACGTCCTTTGATGGCAGATTTTCTGCTTATACACATGGACAATGTTGTGCGAATACTTCTAAAAATAAGCATGAGCTTGGTGCAAACATCTTCTAAACATGATACAATACAAGACTTTGTAACTTAAAATATTGTAAGAGTCTTCTAACTTTGGTGCTTCATAGGAATGTAACTTTGGCATTGTTACAAGACTTTGTAACTCAATTCAGCATTATGCCAGAATATTGACTTTCATGATTATGATGTCTGGTTTGATAAACATGCTTTTCAGGTGCTCGTAACTATCTTTGGTCAACATTATAACTTCATCACATTTTCACATAGACGTGCTACTTGACTGCATAGATGGACATGCTAAGTATTATGTGCCGTCTATATTCACTCTCTTTCCAAATACCTCATAGATTTTAGTCCGACTTCTGTGGTAGGCACATGCTGGATTTGGTTGATTCTTGATTTCAAGTAAATGTATTCCTTGTGTTCTTCAGATGTAGAAGTTGATACAGTTCTAGTCGACATTTCTTGTATCCAAGTAAAGCTATAGAAAACTGCATGGTAGACATTTTCACAAAGGCAAGAGTTGCATAATCATAGTTCTACAAAAGGAGGGTTTTCATTAGACAAAGAGGAGTCGCAGAAGTCCCTAATGAGGTGTGATGCTTCATTTTGTCCTGGCAAAGCCTGAGTATTGGTTTTGGCATGTCTTTATTAATTTGAGTCCTCTACCCCTTTTTTTTTTTTTTTTTTTTTTTTTTTTTTATAAGTTTGCTTGGAGCAAAGCTTGCCTAGGATGATTATGATTCCCCCCCCCCGCGGCAAGTCCTTCATGCCACTTTCTAGTTCAGCATTGATTTTTGAAAAGAGAAATTGCTTGGTTAGTGCTTTTGCATCTATATTCTATCAATGTACTCCTATTGAACCATTGGTTATCCTGCAGATATTGTGCGAGCAGTGCTGCCGGATATTATTCCACCATCTTACAAGGGCTCCACCATTCGCTATTTGTACTATGTGAGGAGTACATTAATTGGAAGATGGCTGGTGCTGGAAAATCGAGCACCCCATAGAGAGTTTGGAAAAGGCCTAGCTGAACTGGTTGGTTTCCTTAACACTGGTCTTTGACTTTTCAGTTTTTGTTTTTAATCTATTTTAATTTAGATAAACAACTATTATCCTCTTAATTTTAGGTCTCCTATGATATTTTTGAAGTGATTTGGGTCAAATTTGCAAGGGATAGAACTGTCATGTTCTCCTTCTTTTGGAGCCATACATGTGGCATTTTAGTTAGTTGTCTAGAACTTAAATTCAATTCTATTCTGCAGGGATCTTCTAGCACATACACCCTCCCACTCATGCCAAGGCCCACTCTCTTTTTTTTTTTTTATTTTGCAACTAATATTGAAAATAAGATGTTTTACTGTCTAAATTAAAAAGTTGGCGTCATGTTTATGTATATTGCATCAAATTTCAGTTGTGCCTTTCTTATTGTTGTTGCTGCAAGTTCAAATATTTTCCATGTGCATTCTCTCTACAGGAAGCTCGTATCCCATTGCAAATATGGATCACTCAGAAAACTAGTGGCTTGCTTCTTGATGAATTTGGAAATGACGGTAAATCCTCTCTCTCTCTCTCTCTCTCCCTCTCTTTCTTGGGGGGTTCAATTTGTAAAATTGTGAACTTTAGCATTGGCCCCGGATGAGGATTAGAATTATTGTTAATTATTATAATGTTAACTTAAACTTGGTGATTCATATCCATCTGTAGACGATTTTTATATTTTGATTGAAAACATCTTGTGGAAGTTTACTCTGGGATTTCAGTATGTGGAATATTCTCTGCATCAGTTTCATATTGTGGTCACTTTTGCTCAATTCGGTCAATGCTATTAAATTTTGTCCTGAGATTGCACATCTTGGACCTAAGAGAGGGACTTTCGTTAGTTATGACAGATTTCCTTGGGTTATTGCTTGTAGTCTTATGCTTCCTTGACACGTCCAGTAGATGGCTATATTATTTTAATGGTTCCACATGTGGCAGCTTCTGAGTAGAGTGAAATTTTTGCAAATAACCAACGTTAGGTAAAAATCTTGTACTTAAAATATATAATTAAAAAATAATAATTTTTGAATGCCAGGTTCACAAAGTCAGATGGTAGTAATATGGCTTTTGATAGCATTATTTTCTGAGTGTCCTGATTCATACTTGAAATGGCAAACGGTTTCAGGGAATATGCCGGTATCAACCATCCAGATGGATATGTACTGGAAAGAGCTGGATTCAGACTCTGACTGGGTAAGCCATAAAAGGATTTTATTTTATTTTCTCTTGTTGTTACTGCTTTGTCCAAACTGAAGCATTTGTTGCCCTTTGAGTCTCACTATCCATTACTTTAGTGGAATCTTTTCTTAGCTCCTCCCTTCACCACCCTAGGAAAAACATCTTGAAGGATATGATGACTCCTTGAGTTACACTCTCAGCCAACTAATGGCTTGCTTACAGGTTAGAGCTAGTGAAATCTATGATGGAGTTGAGGAAGGGTATGATAGCTCTCGAGATGAGATTGCATCTGTCTCTTCCTACAATCCTACAAGGGACAGTGTACACAAAACATTTGGAAGTTCATTATCCTTGCAGTCTCTTTTATCAAGAAATTTCAATAAAGATGCTGCAAACCTTGAAGGGGAACGCTCAAGTTTGTCTTCACTGATGGCACTTCCTCGGCTCTCTGTTGCTGAGGTCCTGCACGATTCTAGTGCCGGTAAGCAAGCTGGATCCTTAGCACAGATATTGTGGAGGAAGTTTTTATACATGATAAGAGCAATAATGCCTATAGATTAACTCTGTTTACAGATAGGATGTCATCTCAGAGGTCTGCTGTTGTTGTTTCTCCTCTTGATCATAGAGGACGCACAAACTCCCTACCAGCAGATAGTGATGCTGGAGTGCCTTCTACGCCAAAAGCTTCTGAGCCTGAAGCATGTAAATCTTTCTGCTTTCTCATACTTGTTGAAACAAACTGAGCTTAAATTTCTCCCAACTTGAATTAGTCCTGTTAGCTGCGTTACTACTAGTAAGCTTATTTACTTCAAACATTTTCTGCAGCAGAAGGCTTTATTAGAGGAAGATCTTATAATATTAGGTTGGATGACCAAGTCTTGCTCAGATTTTCCCCAAAGAACTCAGATTCAACCTATTACTTCAGTGATATGGTAATACACTAAAATGCTTTACCTTGTGCTCTATATTTTTCTTATTTCTAACATGTTTTAATTGGCAGATAGGTGGCACTCTAACCTTTTTTCATGAAGAAGGAGCTAGGAGGTGCCTTGAGGTAATATTTTTAACTGTGGATAATTTGAAAGCAATTATAGTGCTGAGGCACTTTTCTGTGACTTGATTGGGAAGTCCTTTTTTTTTTTAAAAAAAAAAGGTTTCAATAACGTTGGAGATTTCAGAGACTATCAATCGCCGTTTTGTCCATCCTTCTAGGAGAAATGCCCCAACAATTACTAAGGTACTCTATCTAACCTATCTCGAAGACTTTACTTTCCCAACTAGAGGCATACCTTTACCTTTGGTTTACTCTTCATGCACAACACTTTGCCATGGGTCAAAAAATTTGAAGATTAGAGATGGGCTTCTGGCAACAAGAGGGAAAATGGCAGTTTTAAATTATTTGATTGTTTGGAATCCAGTTTGTTTCGATAAAGGGGATTTTTTTTTTGGGGGGGGGGAGAAGGTGGGGATCACAATTAGCTCTAGATACGCTGGTAGCAATCAGGTGATATAATAATAGTTTGATTAGGGATTTGTGGGGAGCTAAATAGGCTGCGCTATTTAGGCTTCTACATATGCTTTTTTTTTGGTCCAATGTGATTGAACCACTCGAGGGTTATGGCTCTCACCTCACCATGCAATGATATGGTCATTTAATAAATGAGACCCATATTATGGATTACTTGAGTGGTTACATTATAGATCTTAGGATGTTTGCACGTATTGCACCAACCACATTAAGTTTAATGTATGATAGTGTAATAATAATCATCATAACTGGAGGTGATTAAAAGGAAGTCTTATTATATATTGATAAGGATATAATGAAGACGATCTCAACTAAAAATGGACACTTATTTTTTGGTTATTCAGGAACTATAAATTAGAGAGCTGTGAAATCGAGTATAATACAGAACATGAGATTAAAATAAGTTGAATGATGTCAACAAAGTACTTTTGGACATGAAAATTAGTCGGTTGAACCTCGAATCAACTTTGAGTTGAAAATGGAATGTAAGCTTCTAGTATGGGAGATAGTGAGGAGATTATGATAAACAAATTATTACATCATGATGTTTTTGATTTTGGTGTGAAATGAGTACTCTCCATATTTAGGTGTTTTACTCGAGAATGTGTCATGAGGCGGTTTGGATTGGATTCAAGAGTAGGCTTGTAACAAACCAAACTTGATCGGTTTACACAAAATTTAAAACCTAACCGAGCCAATGACATTGACTAAATGAGCTAAACCGAACCATCTGGGATCGGGTTGATCAGAATTTTTTATAATTAATATTTTTATTCAAAAATAGTAAAATAAAAATTTTAAAATATTAGAAATTTAATTACAATAATGCCAAGATGCACAAAATAGTGGAAAATGATCATGCTTTTTTTCTTAAGGGTTTTGAATGTGAATTATGATAGGAGGAATGAGTTGGTTAGAACTAATTATGGAGGTGGCGGAAATACAAACATATTGGGCTAAATAAGAGTAGGTGGGTGGTGGAAAATAATAGTACTTGGTAATGTAAAAAGATATTAGATGAAAGTAAAATCTTACACTGCTATTTGTTGATTGGTTTGGTGTGGTTTTATACGGATTAAAATATTTCTGAAGCAAACCAATGTAAAAAAATTTAAGAAATAATCTGAACCAAACCATACATTTGGCCGTTCAAAACCAAACAGAACCTATCAGTTTGGTTCGGTCTAATCGGTTTGGTTTGGTTTCTACAAACTCCTTTACCGGAGAATGGTGTCTACTGAATATAAGGGCATGCTTGTGCATCCAAGATCTAAATAGTGTCTTTAGATGCTTTTGCATTTTCTTGGAATTCTCCTAATGAAAGTAACGGAAGAGACACATACGGTCTATCAGAAGTTGAGGCTTATTTATAATTTCAATATCCTATTGTGCAAGCGCTCTTGTTGCTTGATGTGCCAATCTTGCAAATGGGTCTTAGTCAAGGTGTCTTGAAAGTGGCGCTCATTTTTTGTACCCAAATGCTTAGGCAATAAGGAAATTTTTCATCAAGGCTTAACTTGATCAAGTAGCACTAGGTATTTTCTTTCTAACTACCTTCTAAGTGGCATTTGGTGTAATTAAATATGGTTTTTGGACTGCATCTTATGAGAAAACTTGAAGGATGATTATTAAAAAGAAAAAAAAAAAAGAAGGTACTGAGCTACCAAATATTAGAAGCATGGTTCTTGTTGTTTTTATTGGAGTTTCTGCTATAATAGAGACAGATTTTGTGTTCTAAACACCGGGTGAGTTTAAATTTATCGCAATCCCCAAGAGTTGGCAATTGATGATCTTGTGACAAGTAATCATATGTTTTTGTTCTCTCCCTCCTTTACATAATTTACTGCAGTGACTGGTTTCTTCATTTGAGATCTTTATTCGAGGTGCTAATATGGTGAAGGGGGTTGCAAATCCTACTATATAGATTATTTGTCTTTCCTGCTTAACCTTTTTCTTTTTCATAATTCATATGAAGTGCATTCAATATATAGTATCTTTGTTTACTCCAGAAAGGGTATCCTGTTTTACTTGAAAATGAAACTCTTTTGATCATACTCAGGTTCAGAGTGATCGCAATGAGGTTGTTGCAGATTTGCTGCAAACAAGCTTCCTCTTTTCCATTCCCATGGATGGACCCATGTCCTTTTCCACCTCCCGCGTTTCTGTACAGTGGGCTCTTCGATTTGAATTCTATACCACTCCCAAGAATGTGGACTGGACTAGGTATGACAATTTATTAACCTTTTCCTTCTTTGCACTGATGTATTTATGATCTGAAGCTCTTATTATTGCGGTAATGAAGTATTTATTGCTTGCAAGTCTGTGTGGTATTTTTGGTGTCTTGACATGACTGTCATGAATCATGATTACTTCTTGACAGTTATTTGTGAAGTACAAAGTACGGATAATATTTGAGCCACTGCTTAACTATATATCATTTAATGAATGTGAATATTGGAGCCTGCAGTGGAACCCGATTGGTGCCTTCAGAAATCTGATTCAGGAAAGGGGTAAGAAGACACAATTTTGTGTTGTATGACAAATAAAAAGAGTTATACTCAAGACATGCTAAAAGAGCTACAAACAAAGAAAAACATATTTGTATATATATGAAAGTTGGTTATATTTAATATGCTGTCTAAGATTATATCAATGTGGAAAGTTGGGCAGAGAATATTGGACTGATGATCAAGTCTCCAAGAGTCTGGTGAGAGTGTGTGTTTGGTTGCAAAGCATACTTTGAGGTCAAAACTTGTTGGTTCTTGTGAATCCCTTGCTTCATCAGTAGATGTTTATATTAGTCCTAAATCCTAATAATTGTCTCCTTTGACAGTGAAAGAATGAGACTGATTAAGGCAAACACTAGTCGATTATCTTATGTTGGGCAATAGATTGCCTTTTTAGTATCATTCTTTAAAGTGATAGGCTCATAGGGTGTATGTGGTTTGAGATGTAAAAGAGTCCAAATATTGGGCATAATACACAGTCATGACAACAGCAAAGGTGAAAGATTTCTATGATCTCATTTCTTGTACATCCTATTAATTTCTTTTTTTTTTTGGGATTAGATCCTACTAACATTTGTGGGAGACCAATGAGAAATGTGGTCATCAAATACGGATTAGGAGTTCAATCAGAAAGTTTACACGAGTTCAACAATAACAGCTTCACAAGTAATTTTCCATATTTAGTAGGATATTATAATTTCTAATATCAAGTCAATGATTTGAATATTGTAGTTATAATATGCTAAACCTGCATATATTCAGAAGTACTTGTCCGTATTTAGTAGGATACTATAGTCTGTGAGCTGTTATTGCCAAGTAAAATTGCATTCTTGATACTGAAGTGCTACGATTGTTTCCTTGAATGATCTGGGATGGGATATTGTCCTTGTGCAGAGCGAGATGTGATTGAAGCTGTCAAACTTTGATATTCCTTTCATGCCGGCAAACTAAGCTGCAAAGCTGCAGTTCCTTTCAATATGTCTGAGACGTGATATATCTGTGTGTATATCTTTGTGTATTTATGTTCATACTTCTATTGTTGATATCCAGATATGAACATCCACTTTTGATAGAGGGAAGAGACAAAGGCGAATGGGTTCTCCCGATTACAGTGCATGCTCCTCCTCCACGTTCCCCAGTTGCTCAGGCTTGCAATGATAAGCTTTTGTCTTTGGAACCATTATGGGTCCATAACTGAAGGTAAAATGCTTGTTTTTTCTGCTGATTCTAATTAGTATGGTAATAAAAGTTCCTAGTGTTAGCATTGTAAATTGTTTTGCAGTAACGTAAACTCTATGTGCTCAGCTACTGACTTGTTTCACGTTGTTGGGTTTTTTTATTTTCTTTTTCTTTATTTATTTATTTATTTTTGCGTTAGTTTAAAATATGAGCCAGCCTCTCAAGCTGCCAGTTTTGCCTCATCTGCCCCTGGTGGATACGGCAGGGCCAAGGTATGACCAATCATTAGATAGAGGAGGTGCAATGGTTTCGTGACAGGGTTTGAAGGATTGTGCCACTACACTGCAACTATACCTACGGGAGCAAGTACATGAAAGTCATGGCAAAGATGGTTGTATTAATAGAATAGCGCTGCTGCCCGCCAGCAAACAGCATGATGCCCTAATATAATAGCAAATGCACCCTTTGTGTCCAAATTTTCTTCTTAGAAACGATGCTGCTCATTCTTTGTATTATTAGAGATTGCACATTGCCAACATAAAAATTTGAGTTTAGATTTTTCTATGTTGATTTAGAGAAGGACGGCGGCCTTTTCTTTTTATTTGGCTTTTGTAATATTGCCTAAAGGCCATACTCCCATTTTGTTGGTTGGAAGATTTTGTATATAAAGATGATACATCTGATCAGACCGTTTCTGCACATTTGATCGTTTTGGGAGATCGATTCCAATTTACTAAGCGCGTTGTGCTTGCCTTATCTTATAGATCTGGAAAAGAGCTGATCAGGGAAAGGTGGAGCCTAGCCAGTGGTGCAGGCTGCTGTCTATGATATGCTTATGCATTTTGAGCGACCCTTGCAGTGGGTTTGGAGTTTCAATGTGCTTTTGGGTTTCCTTTCCCATATTCTGCACTGGTACTTTCATCTTCATGCCTCTAGTGGAGTTGAGAAAAAGGGCAAAGCCGCTGCCTTACCGTGTCAGGTTCACCATATACGTTTAAGACAAAACGGCACCGTTTTGGGAAACCCCACCTCCGGCGCTTTGTCTATTTAAACGGGAAAATAAAAAAAAAATAAATCAATAAAAAGAATCCCCATCGTTTGTTTCTTTTTTTTCGGTTCTTTCTCACGGTCAAATGGGCATTTAGAGATTCCCCGCCACCACCAAAACCTCAAACCCAAAAGTCAAAAATCTAAAATCAAAGCACAGATGGCGGCATTGAATTCCTCTTCACTTGCTCCTCCTCCTTCAGATCAGCAGCAATTGCAGCATCGTCAGACCTCCGCCAACCCTAACCCTAATCCCCCTGCAACAAATCAATCTGGAGGAGGAGGAGGAGTGACGATGATGAAAAACTCTCCACAGCAGACACAGTCCACAACTTCAAGAGCCGTTATTCCACAGCCACAGCGTCCTCCTCCTCCACCGCCTCATCCTCAGTACCATCCTCAACCTGTTTTCGGAGTACCCGCTCCTCCTCCTCGACTCTCCTCTCTCTCTCTTCATCCCTCTCCTCCTCCTCCTCCTTCTCCTTACCAGCAGCAGCAGCAGGGAATTCTCTATCCTGTAGCTTCTTCCGGTCGCGGTTTCATTCCCAAGACGACTCTCCGCCCCACTCTTTCCCCAGATCAGGCTGCTCTCGCTGGATTCCCTCCTAGACCCGTCTATCACCATGTAAGGGCTTTTGGGGTTTTGCCGCCTTCTTCTTCCTCTTCCCAAGATACCCATATTCATCTCATGAGACAGTCTCCCTCTCAAATTCACCATCTTGCTTCTGCTTCTACTTCTGCTGGTCCAATTAAGGGTCTTCCTGTTCATGTTCACTCTAAGGCAATTTCTCTTTCTTCTGTTCCGCTTCGGTTCTTAGTTGCTTTTAAATAAAAAATTAGTTTTTTAAATTTTTAAATTTTTGGGACATTTGAAATTTCACTTTTTGAGATAGCCTGTACATGCTGTTTTTCTAATTTCGCTGAAGAAATTGGGGACTAGTTGTTCAATGCAATTGTCTGTAACATGTACTCTCATTCGCTTCCTCCACCCCCGCATGGGGTCTTCCAAATTTAAGTCTCACTCGATGTGCACGCAGTAATCTATTTGACTAGCAAAGAAGTAAATTCAGTGATCTGCATTTGCAGTTTGGTAGTTGGTGAAATTAAATATTGGCTATAAGGAAAATTCTGCTGATATATGTTACAACTTATGCAGGCTGCATGTGGGGTTTTTTATATTGTTTTAAGCTATATGAATTTGAAGGATATAGCCTTCGTGCTGCCTTCTAAATAGTTGAGATCAGATATTATGAGTAGCTGTTTATCCACAGAATTGCTGTTTTATTTGTTGCATTTACATTTTTGTTGGTAGTGTGTTCTGGTTATATTGTTAGCATTACTGATTTGATAAAATAAGTCGTGTTATTGCAATCTGATGTTGAAACCAATTACTTTTTTCCTATTACTCCATGCACGTCAAAATAATCAAATTATAGTTGTCTGGCTATCATTTCTGTTTTCAGATTGGTTCGCCTTCAGTTTCAGTGCCGGATTCTAATGGCATTAAGCACCCAAGGTATGCTGAGTTTTTGCACATCCCTCTTGATCTGCTCTTAGGTCACTGATTTATAAGGAGTAATTGTTAATGATTTCCAAGAATAAATGCTTTTTTTGAGTCAGGGTGGTCCTATTTGGGAGAATAAGTGTATCTACTCAGTGTACAATGATTGGCTATGATTTTTGAAAATCAATTTATTTAATTTAGTTATTCACATGATTATTTCATTTTCTGCTGCAAGTGTTTTATTTTTATTTTTATGTGATTGTTTTTATTACCCGTGACATGTCTTCCCAAAACTTGATCAAAGGTATTCTATTAGTTTTGAGAAACAATGGTGTGTGAAATAATTTGCATAGAAGTTAGTATGGAATACGGAAATATGGCATTGCCTAGTTGTAGGGTGTTAGAGAATTTTCAAAAAAATATGGGATAAGATAAAATGCATGGTTTTTTATGCTGCTTGTGGTATTTTTGTGAACATACAAGGTCAGTGTGTGCCTACTTGGTTGCCTGCTTTTGTATGTCTGTTGTATGTATTATGTTCCGTGACTTCCCCTGATTGCACAAAATGATTCCTGATTCCTGAATCATTCTCTTATTATATCTTATGCAGAAATAGAAGCAAGGATGATACTCTTTCAACTATCAGAGATCGAAAAGTAAGTAGAATGTTGTTCTTTTGGCATGCTTGCTGTGGGCTGCAACTGTTCCTTGCAATACAGCTTTTATTGTACATTTTTAGGCTGAGTGCCCTACTATCTAACTATTAGTATATTGTTGTACATCAGCCTCAATATGGATTTAAATTCTGGCAGTGGACATAGCTTTATTAGTTGTAGCAGGCATTATGTGATAGATAGTAACAGTGAAATTATTTATTTATTTATTAAGACTACACATTATAACTCCTAACACCAGAGCTAACTTTATTGAACTGAAAAAGGGGGAAAAATGGATCCATATTGATTTCCATTGCTAACACCAAGGTAATTTATGATCAAGTTGCTTTCTCCTTTGATGGCTGGCTGTCTTTGGGAAGTTCTTTGAAGAGAGCAACTCAAGAATGAAAAGAATATGCTTGAAGATCTTTAAAATGTTGTTTTGGTAGTAATGGCCTGTACAGGTCTCATAATTGCAAGTATCACCCATGTAGCCTTAACAAGGGGGACAGCCCTGTTTTAGCTCCTTAGCCCATGTCGGGGCTGATACAATTGTGCCTTTTTTCTGAGTCCATAATACACATAGTTCTTGTATAGGGAGATTATTTAATGTATATGATGTAGGGAAGAGGGTGACCCTCTATTTTGTGTCGTAATAAGCCCACAGGAAAATGATCAGATAGAATTTGCATTGTGTTCAGCATGATCTGAATCTCGACTATATCACGGGCTTTTGCTGGAGTTTCTTTATTTGTAGTCTAGATATCCTTGATTAAACACTTATTATTTTAAGAATTGCTTTTCTAGTTTGCTCATTTGAAAGCCAAAATCTTTCAGGGAAATGAAGCAAAAAGAAATAACTATTTATGACAAGACAATAGCTGTATGCGATGATGGATTCTTTCACTTAGCAAGGAATTTAGCATAGTTGTGGTGTTGGTGATGTTAGGTGATTGCATATAGTGCATATTAGGTGATTGCATTTTCATGGGTTTTTGATTATGCCTGTAAAATTTACACTATAGCAACTTAGCTATATGCTTTTCTGAGTATGACAGTAAGTTTATAAATAAGATCACTACTATTAAGGATGCATTTCAGAGACTTTGCTACTATTGAATATGTCTCAACTACTTATTCAGAACCATTAGCAATATGCCATATTTTAGCAACTTTATAATCTTATACTTCTTAAATGCTCTTAAAACATGTTTGATTATGGATGTCCTATAGCGAAGAAGTACCTCTCATACATCTACTGAAAGGGAGTATATGAGAAGTTCTTAAGTTAGTGTCCTGTTCCCACCTGTGGTTTGCTAACTCATTGATCAACAATTGTGCAATCTAGGATGTACTTTGTCCATCATTTACTATCAACAGTTATTTTTATACATATTCAATTATATCTAAATATAAGATGATACCTGTTGTTTGGTACTTACAAAGAGTTGCTAAAGCCATTGGTCATGATAATAGACCTTGAACCCAGGCTAATAGTGCAATATAGTTCCATATTTAATGTTCTGCTATTTCATCTATCAATGACCTTGAAGCTGTAGAAAAAGTCTGAGAAGGGGGATAAAGTATTATTTTTTCTTAGAATGTGAGCGATTAGGTGATCCTATGAAATGCAGACAAGTTAGTTGGTGTATCTTGCAACTCCTTTTTATTTTTTCATTTTATTTTTTAATTTCGTTTGCTTTGCAAGAAGAATGCTTGGGGTTGAGCAGTCTTACTACCCATTTAAGCATTACAATGAGGCCATAAACATTTTTTTTTCTGTGGATATCTAGTAATCTAAGTTTAGGTGTCTTCATTTTAGAATCTTTATAACGACTTAGTCATCTTGTTTCAAGAGTTGGATTGTTTGAGGATGATTGTAATGCATGACCCTAGGTATGCTATTAGGAAGGAGCATTGTCCCTTGTTGTTTTGGTTTGCTGTTTATGGAGCTAAGTGGTTTACCTTGTTTATGGCCCCTCTGTTCCTATGTCTCTATTCTGTCTTTGGAAGGAGTTATGTGGAATAATGGTTTGTGTAGTCGGCACTGAATGTTACATCACCAGAGTAATTTATTATGGTAATTGTTATAGTGAATTTTGATTACCAATTAACGTAAGGGTGGCAATTTCATGTAGTTTAGCTTTGTCATGGAAGAGGGGTTTGTTATAGGTGGATGACAAGTATAGGATTGTTATAGGTGGACGGCATAGGGATTGCAGTTATTGGAATTTTTTTATCATAAAATGATACCTATTCAACAGTATTGAATCTTAACTTATTTCTACTATTCTACTCTCATCCTCATTAAATACAGTCAAAAGTTTAACAACTTTGGCAGGAAAAGGTAGCACCACTTGTTATGCACCTATCAGGAGTTGACATTTTTTTATTCCACACCTCTCATGCTGATGCGAATAAACAATGTAGAAAAAGGCGATTGTGCATCTTCTGTTGGCATCACATGTAAGACACCAATCAGGGTTCAATGTTTCTTTCTTCTGGTCCTTTAGTTGATAAAAAAATTATTTTTGTGAATCTTATGATGAATTAAAAGACCAAATGTGAGCTTCATTTTCTTGATAAAGTCATAAAAGGAAAGGTTTTTGCATTACTCAATTCAACTAAGCTTTTATTCCAGTTTACTTAGGGTCAGCTATATGAACCTGTCTTTTCCTTTGAGCTTTATTAAAAGTCATTTCACTACTCACGTCAACAGTAATCATATCATGTTATATCACCGCTCCTAGAGTTTTCGTAGGTCATCCTTTCTTCTTGGTGCATCCTCAACTTGTATACTGTCACTTCTCCTGATGTGGTCTTCTTTGAAAATGCCCGGTCTATTTTCTCTCATCTTTTCTACGATTAGGCAACTCCTAATGCTTATTTTTAATTCTCTTCTAATAGGAGCATTAAGAGGTCTTTTTGGTAATGCCCAATCAAACTGGATATTTTGTCCAACTCCGCCTATGTATGATCTCAATATATAATCATCTTTTTAAGGTGGCCGATTCCAAACCCGGATGAAGGAGAAGGGTTGTGGTAGGTTAACAGCAAGCATAACAATTTTGTGAACACCATGAGAGAGCAAAATAGGAAATTCCCTTCTTAGTGACATGCTGTGTTGGACCCCAAGTTGGCAAGGGCTGCTAGGGCGTCAATTGGAAGCGACGCGACACATTGCCACCTAGACATGGTGACAAGTAGGCAAGGGTTCCCATATTTATATGGACAGATGCGGTTAAAGAGGTTAGTTCACAATGATAGGATTCACCTAATCACATGGAACAAAGGATTTATAACTGGTAAGTTAGGAAAGATATGAGAAATAATGACTAGATAAAGAATTAATATTATATATTTTCAAGAAACTAAGTGGGTGGGGGAGAAGGACAGAGAAGTGAAGCCTTATAACCATAAGTTTTGGTATACCGGTAAGGATAAAACTAAAAATGAGATAAGAATAATTGTCCATAAAAACTTACGAAAGGATGTAGTGATCAAAAGGAAAGGAGATGAGATTTTGCTTGTCAAGATAGTTAGTGAAGAAAACGTAATTAATATAGTTAGTATTTATGCACCTCAAATACATGTAGATGTAATTAGTAAACAATAATTTTTGAAATATTTAGATGCATTTATACAAGTCACACTTAGTGGGAAGAAATTATTTATTAAAGGAGATCTAAATGAGTATGTGGTAAGAATAATAAGGGATTTGAAGTTGTAAATGAAAACTTTGGTTTTGGTAGTAGGAATAAGGTAGAGGTGCTATTTTAGAGTTTGTCACAACATTTAATTTGATACTTATAAACTTTTTTTTTTTTTTTCAAAAAAAGAGAGTTGCACATTGTTCACATAGAAAAGTGGGTAGGGGTGATAGAATGACCGGTAAAGATTGCAAGGTTATTCTAGGTGAGAGTGTAGCAAGTCAACATAGACTTTAGTTTTATATGTGCGTGTGTCTAAAAGGCAAAAAGAAAGATTATCAATTTATGAAGTCAAGAATTAAGTGATGGAATTTGAAAGAGAAAAATATAGCAATTTTTAGAGACAAGTTAATTTAAGAAATTATTTGGTCTACTAATAATAATTCGGAAATCATGCGAATAGAAATATCTAGTAATATTAAGAAATTAGGTAAGGTGGTTTTTGACGTATCCATGGGTCAAGCACCAATAGGCAAAGAGTCATGGTGGTGGAATGAAAATAGTGTTATAGGAATTTTAAAAGTAAGATAGGTAGCGATACATCTGAAAAATATAATATTGAAAAAAACGAGGTGAAGAAAATTATTCACGAATCAAATATTAGGGTATATAACGAATTATATAAGAAATTAGGAATTAAGGATGGAGAAAAGGAGATTTATAGAATTGTTAAACTAAGGGATAGGAAGGAAAAAGATTAAAAGGTGTTAAGTACATCAAGAATGCAACCAAATTGTGTTTGTAAGGAATGAGAATATAAGAAAGCGTTAGAGGAACTATTTTGGTAACCTCTTTAACATTGAGGGCATAAGAAATATTGATGATATCGTCATACCTATAGAGGAGATCAACAGTGATTTCAAACGCAAGATTTGTACTCATGAAATAAGGGAGGCTTCACAGAAAATGAAAAATAATAAGTCCATAAAACCCAATGACACCCCTATTGAGGTGTGGGAAGTATTTGGGTGAAATGAGGATATGATAACAAATGAAGGAAATGCCCCAAAGTATGGAGAGAGAGCATGTACCACTATATAAGAATAAATGTGACATACATGATTATTCTAATTATAGGAGAAATAAACTTATTACTCTTATTGTGAAGTTGTGGGAGAGAGTGATGTAATATAGATTAAAACCGAAGGTAAATGTGTTTCAAAATCAATTTGTATTCGTGTTAGGATGATCTACCACCGAAGATATTTACTTGCTTAGGCATTTGATGGAGATATTTGGAGTATATAAGAGAGACTTGTATATATTATTCATTGTTTTTAGAAAAAAATATATGATAGGTTTTCAAAGATATACTGTGGTGGGCATTGATAAAAAATGGGATTTCGTTGAGATACATTGATCTCATCAAATATATATCAGGGAGTTGTTATCAATATAAGAATCTGTGCGGGTTTAAGTGATGGCTTCCCAATTAATGTTGGGTTTCATCAAGATTTGGCATTAAGCTCATTCCTTGTTGTAGCAATGACAGATGAAATAATGAAGAGCATCCAAGATGAAATACCATAGTGTATGCTTTTTACTGATGATATATTGATCAATGAAATTAGAGATGGTATGAACGTTAAATTGGAGTTATAGAGAGACTAGAATCCAGAGGATCTAGATTTGAGTCGGTCAAAGATTAAGCATATGAGATGTATGTTTGGTGACAGTCATCAGGGTGATATAGAAACGATTTAGGAGACAATATATTAAAGAGTGAATGTTTAAATATCTTGGATTTATCATTCAAAGTGATAGCAACATATATGAGGATGTGAATCATAAGATCCAAGCGGTTGATGAAATAGAGAAATCTATTTGGAGTTCTTTGGGATCACACGTTGCCCTTGCAATTGGAGGGGAGGTTTTACAGAACCACAGTAAAATCAGTATTATTATATTATTATATGACACTGAATGTTGGGTCATAAAATAATAATAATAAGAGTATAAAATGGTTGTAATTAAAATGAGTATATTCAGATGGATGTGTGATAAAACTAGAAAATATAAAATTAGAAATGAAGAGATACCTATTAAATTAGGGGTGAGTTCAATTATGGATAAGATAAAAGAATATTGTCTAAGGTGGTTGGGACATGGACAATAAAAATCTAAAAACGCATTAGTTAGGAGCGAGATCTCAAATGAAGGACATTTAGTAAAACGTCAGGGTATATCGTTGAAAATATGAATACAAGTTATCCGTAAAGATATGAGTGTTAAGAGTTTAATTGAGAATATGACTTTGATAGGAATGAGCGGTGTAAGAGAATTTGAACCATTTGAATTAATGTAGTAGTTGTAGCTTCTATGGATAGTTTTCTTTCTTTGTTTTTTTTCTCCACCTTTTTCCTACGTTGGTTTCAAACAGTCGACTCCAAAATTTGGAATCAAGTCACAGTTTGTTGTTGTTGTAACTTGATATTTTCTCTCATCTTATTTACAATTAGGCTACTCCTAGTACCTATTTTTAATCCTATATTTGAATATGCTCTTTTCTTCTTTGAAAAGATTCTTGCAATAATGGAAAATACCGACTAAATGTTGTTTATGTTTATTGTGATATCTTTTATTATTATTATTATTATTATTATTATTATTATTATTATAAAATTATAATAATAATAATAATAAAAGAGGAAGAAAACCACCACCTTTTGTGATATCTATTCGTTGTCAACGGGGAACCTAAGTCATGATTCAAATGCATTTGTAGGCACTAGAAAAAGGATCCTCTTTTCGTCTCTGATTTACTCCAGTGTCCAGGGGATTGAGAGGGACACATTTTATTGGCCTCAAGGTTACATTTGAGGATTTAGAAGTGTTTTATCGACAGTTTGGCTATGTGATAGTTTCTTTGTGAGTGTTTGTTCTGCTTCATGGTTTTAAAATAGTTTTAGGTTTTGTGTGTGCGCGCATGCATGAGGAAGCGGTGAGAGAGTGATTTTGATTCTATTTGACGGTTAAGTATGTTTCTGCTTACAACAGCATTAACTTGGATTTATTAAAAAAAAAATCAATCCTTACCTTGAGCTATGCACAACGAGGGGGGGATGTGGGAAATTATGGGTTTTCCTTCTCTTCACTTAAAGAAAAAGGACATTGTGTGTCAAAGCCTGTAAATATGTGTTAACCTTCTTTCATGGTGGTCTAACCCCTTGGTTTCTGTTTTGTAGGTCAAAATATCAGATGGCATGTCTCTTTATGCACTTTGTAGATCATGGTTGAGGAATGGTGTTCCTGAAGAAACTCAGGTTTGCACATCATCTCTATGCAGTACGCAAGCAGTTCACATGCTTATGATATTCCTTGAATCGTGTATATCACAGTACTGAAAATTTTACTAAGCTTTGATCTCTAACTTCAGAAATAGTTATGTTGGTATGGAAATTTTAAAAATTGAAGATCTTCATTGAAGAATATGTTAATTCAACGGCTTTTACCTTGTATATCTCTGGGCTCCAAATTTTGATCCAGAATTACTTTTCAATGCACATCATCATTTAGTCAAATTTTATGTTCATTTATAAATCTCTGATGATATTTGTTGTTGGCAGCCACAGTATCCCGACATTATGCAGCCTCTTCCAAGACCTTTTCCTATGGCAGCTTTGGAGGCCGTTTCACCAAATAAAAAGGAAAATGATGAGGAAAATGAGGAGGTTAGTACTGCAGAGAATCTTTACTTAGAGTAATTGGAGGTTTCTATTCCCTTCTGAGTGACAGACAGTAAGACAAAAATTAAGTTACAAGAATTGTTCTTTTACCAGTCATATTAAATTAACTTAAAATATTGAGTGCTTGTTTGTGTGCGTGAGAGAGAGAGAGAGAGGAAGACTCATTTGTGAGAGAGAATATTCTGAAAAATGGAACAACCTATTCTTTTTCACTTATAAGGACTATGTCAATTAACAAACTGTCATTCTATTTGTTAAAATATTGTGAATTCGGGCTTCAAAAGAATCAAAGTATTCATAAACAACAAACAACTCACAAGTCATCACCACTATCTCTCACAAATGTCCTATGCTTCTCTTTTGCAGGACGAGGGATCCGTTGAGCATGTATCTGCACAAGAGTTATTGTACAGGCATATCAGGCGGGCTAAAAGAGTTCGGGCTAGGTAACTTTCCCATCTACAGCTTGATTGAATTAGCTTTTTTAACCAACAATCATGGTTTGCAAAAGACTCATTGTTCTCTCTGAGCGTGATATTATGCTTGGGATGCTTTATTTATTGTATTTTGATATGCGTAGGAAAAATGATTAATAAAGTGTACTAAATGAAATGTTAGATAATTGGATATGTTCTACGCAGGGATGCATCCAACCTCCCCCCCAAAAAAAAAGTTCCTATTCTAGATCGACCCTTATGCTTTTCTGTATTTTTATTTTGGTTTCAACTTTTCTGAATTTTATTTGATGTTGATTCCCACAATTCTGCACCACACCCCAATATGGTGTCAAACATTTCTTGTGAGGCTTGGGCCTGACCTAGCCCCATTGAGTCACTTGGGCCCTAGTTGTACATATGTTAAGGGCCATGCAAGCTGTGTGGCCTTTATCCATTCCTAGTCTTTTTTTTTTTTTTGGTACCATGTCTTGGACACTGTCCGATATATGGGGTTTTGCTCCGATTAATCCGGACTGACCGCTACAGTGGCTCCTTTCAGAGGGCGGGTCTCCCAACGGAGAACGCTCCATACACATGAGGGCCCGATACTCCCATCGAGAGTCGAACCCCGGTCATGCTTAAAGGTACTCAACCCCACATTCAGTTGAGTCAACTCACGTTGGTATCCATTCCTAGTCCTATGACAAGGTTTCTCTGTCCCCCCCCCCCCCAAAAAGAAAAGATGAAACAATGGGAACTTGCATATCCCAAATCTGAACTTTACTGCTGCGATTTTTCTTTTTCCTCTACAGATTAAGGGATGAGAGATTACAACGGATTGGAAGATATAAAGCTAGGCTAGCTCTTCTGCTTCCTCCAGTCGTAGAACAGTTCAGAAATGATACTGTTGCTGGTAATTGATCCTCACCCTCCATTTGGTTCAACTTGGTCAATGTTGCCCTGGTGCTGGTATGCATCATACCAAGAGCAAAATGCACAGATAGATCCGGAGGGAACAGAAACAGCGGAAGTGAAAAAGAGATGCAGACTGAGAGACTGCAATTTGGTGTGAAAAACCCAAGAGATTATGCCTTGTGGAAGGGAATTGTGGTTCTTCCATTCATTTTACATTCTTTTTTTCATGTGCTCTTACTAGTTATGGTTTCCATGTATCGTGAGCCTTGCACATAATAAAGTTGTTTCTGTAGAGTCCTTTATTACCAGAAAGCTCCATCATTCCACTGGTGGAGCATTCCTAATACAAAATCTGTTTCTGTAATGAAATCATTAAAGCCTAATCTGATTCCTAATACACTGAATTTGCATGTCAATGTCCCTTCTATTCAATATTGTATTAGTCTACTACCTGCTTTGACCATATTAATGTCCCAAATTAAAAGAAAAAGAGCATATAACTTCGAATGTATGATGAACAGCAGGTTAGGGCCGAGGGCTAGGTAGATGTTTGATTGAACTCAGGAGCAGGGCAAAAAAAATGAGAGTGCATACAAAATTCCCAAATGAAAAGTTGCGATCTTGGAGTCATTATGCAAAAACAGGAACAAACCAACGTTTCTATCGTTGTTTTCTTCCTTTACGGGGGAGTTCAAAATGGTCAAATTAGCACAAAGACGAGAAAATATAAAATAATTTGAATTGCGATGACTTTATAAAATTTTTTTGATGTATTTTGATTTAAGTTGAGTAATTGGTTAAATATATTTATTATTTTATTTTGGCTTGAGTTGATTTTGGGCAAAAAGACAAATATACCTCCTTGTTTAAAAAAAAAAAAAAGCACACAAAAAATTCTCTCTCTCTCTCTCTCTCTAAAAAAAAGGGAGCTCAGAAGTGTCTCTCCCTTCCCTTTTCTCCCTTGTGACGAAGAGCCTCCTCTCTACCGTCGGAAAATGTAATTAATAGAAAAGGCTCCTCTCCCTCTCTCCCCATGTCTTCCTGTGCATTGCAATTCTTCTCTCTCCTTCACCACCCACCATCATCATCTTCACAAATAAAACTGTAGAGAGAGAAATCACTAACCGTAATATCCCAACTTCTCGTAACGAGATGCTTTTCGGGTTGAATGGCTTAAACACGGCGGGAAGGGGAGAAATTGATCTTTTGAATTTGGTTTAACATGTCTAATCTTTTCCAATTAGAGATCTAGCCCAAGTTTCGTTCCTAACCCAAGTTTCTAGCTCAATTAAATTAATCTAGCTCTCTTGGAAGCCCATTCTTAGATCCAGCCTTCTCTCTTCCTCTTCTAGCCTTGTCTCCAATTTGATTGTACATTGTTGATGGTATTGTGCTTAGGCTAAGCTTTTATGATGGCGTTCTTCTACCCTCCTCCCTCGTTGGTAAGTCTTTTTCTCGTCTCTTCACTTCTTTGTTGCTTGATTTAAGTGTCCTTTGATAACTAGAGTGGTTGTAGAGTGAAACCCTAGAGAGTGGTTAGAGAAGAAACCATGAAAGCTTGAGCTTTTTTGGCGGGCTTATTGTAATAAAGATAACCTCATACTAATTACCATATGATATGCAGCATGCAGCGTGGTTGTCATGATAAGACACATCATCATAGTTATGATGAGGGAGGCGTTATATCTTGATCCTTCATCGTGATCGGGGTGTTATAACACTTGAATCAAGTTGAGTAATCTCAATACTCAAGTTCGGCTCAAGTATTGATTAGGTGGACTTGAGCTCGTTGAGCTTGAATTTCTTGGGCTGGAGCTCGAGCTCGTCGAGCTTGGGTAACATGTGATATCAATAACCTCAATCATACCGATGTTTGGTTGGGTCAATAGAAAGGGTGTTGGGACCCTTTAATCATGTTCAGGTTTGACTCGGTATGGAAATAAAAAAAAAAAAAAAAACCACATTGGTAGATCTTTTGCAAATAGGCCTGACAACGGATCAGTTCAGATTCGTTTGGACGAAATCTCAAATACCGAACTGTGACCAAGTTAGGAACAAAAATAAATAAATAAATAAACCCAATCATGATGTCATTGAATCCCAAGTGATCTCAGTTGTCTTAGTTTGACACTGGTTGACCTGTGTTGCTAAAGTTGTACCTAATTAATTTGACCTTGTTTAAGCTGGGTTAATCTACTTGAACTAGTTTGGCCCTCTTTGTCCCATCTGACCCGTTTAGCGCTAGTAATCCCATAGGGGCTGCTTTAAAGTGAGTCCTAGTTGTCTTAGTTTGCTATGGATTGTGGTGATGTGCCTTTTCCTTGTCACATAACGGAAACGGATCGCGTGGCATACTTCACTCTCCTATGACTAGTTATATCTTGTTTAGAAAGCTCGCGGCTCGGTCTTGGGTAAGGTGCAACCACCAGGTCCATGAAGATTTGTAACCAAATACTATTATTTAGAATTTAGAATTTAGAGTTTAGGATTTAGGGTTAAACCCTAAACATAGGACGTAACTTGTTTAGCACATGATGCATGTCTTATATCAATCATGCTCATTTATATCTTGTTTAGAAAGCTCTTGGCTCGGTCTTGGGTGAGGTGCAACCACTAGGTCCATGAAGATTTGTAGCTGGATACTATTATATAATTTCCAATGTCAGGGACAAATGGATGATCATTTGTATTGATGGATTGATGTTAATGATGTCTTTGTTTAGTACTTAAGATTGCATGGTTGCATTAAAATAATTTTCAATCTATTATTTCATACTATATCCCACACAATAGATTTTATATCTTGCTTAACTTTTACAATCTAATCCCTTTGTTTTCGCCCTTCCAGATTTCGCGAGTCGTGAGGACAGAGTTAATGGGTGGCATCTATATCCCTAATGATGACTAATCAGGGAAATACGTAGCCAAGTTTGAACCGGATTTTGTATAGTCCGAATCATATACCCTAGGGTTCTGGGGGAAGATTTAATAGGTTGCTTTTAATCTGAGTCCATTATCTTGTAACCATATCATGCATGCATGCATGGTAATTGCCATTGTTTTGAGGCGGGGTTCATCACACTAAAAAGGAACTTCAAAATTCACTACAAATAAACCACATCTCACCCCTCTCTCTTTCTCTCCATCTTTCTCACTCTAAAATATCGACATGTGAAAACCCATTTGAAGATGCACATCTCCAAAGAGATGGAGTCTATGATCCTTAACGAGACTCAGGCCAATCCAACTACAGAAGAGTCTTCACTTTCATCAAATAAGTGATACCTCATCACTCGTCCTTCCTACGCTGATGTCATATTCAGTCCTCAGTTGATCGAAGACGAAGGAACTTTCTTCTTCTATATAAGGCAAATCGAAGATGAGGGAGAGAGAGAGAGAGAGCTTCTCGTTTTAATGGTGTTTCCAGACGGGAGAAGAGGGGGAGAGAGACTTCTTTTTTTTTTTTTAAATGAAACAACAGAGAAAATTATACTTTGATATTTTCATTTGAAATAAAGGGACATATTTGTCATTTAACTTAAAAATCTCCTTAACTCAAAATTAGAAAATTTTTTCCCTACGACTTGCTCTAACTCAAAATGCATTAAGATAAAGCTGCAAAATGGCTTAAACTCTAATTATTTCTTATTTTCTTACCTCTCCTCTAACGTGGAGCATTCTCAGAGAGAATTATTCCCCCCCACCCTTGTCCAATTCAACAATATGAAAGAGAGGGAGAGGGAGAGAGAGAGAGATTGAAAATTTGCATCCAGTCAAAAAAGCATTTAGTATTTTGTTCAAATTCCAACTCCATGGGGCAGTAAAATTGTTCAAATTCCAAGTGGAGGTTTATATTCATGGATGGTTGAACTCTGAAATTGATTTCTGAAAGAGACAATGAATGGGGTCTGGGCGCCCTTTCTTGTGGGTTGTGGGTCCCCAAAATCATAGGTTGGAGGATTCTCCCATTCCTCTTCCTCTTCCTCTTCTCTGTTCCTTTTTACCAGCCTCCTAGTCCTAGTCCCTCCATTATACAATTGCGAGTCAAACTGTAATCGACAACAAACGATACACACAAGAAATAAATGTTAACTGTCTATGGGCTTTGTGCGCACAAAGCCTATTATTTTTCTATTGATTTCTATGACCTCAAGTCTCCTCGTATAGAATCAACAATTAAGGATGTAATTTAGAGTATTCGTGACAGCATAAGTAAAGTGCTTGTAATTGTTTCCATTTGTTTATTTTTTATTTTATATATTTTTTTTTTGGGTGCTAGAAAACGATGAAAACTATAATTTTATAATGTTAAAACATAATTCAAGTGAGTAGCCAATGATACAATGTCTGAATGTTGGCCGGCCCCGACCCGATTATTAAAAAATGGATCATGTTTTGATTAAGATTTATTATCATTGACTTGTGTTTCTCCTTTTGTTTTAATATAGATTTTGTTGGGTGTTGTGTATGGAAGAATCAAGGCCAATCCCATCCAACCCACCTTAACTTTTATGCTTTGATGTTAATAAATATTAATATAATGGAAGGTCATCCCAGGTGGGTCTCTTCTGTCCAAAGTGATTACATTACAAGACAATTAGCTAGCTTAACACACCTTTGTCTTCTTGTCAACTAATACCCCCAAAGAGCTCCCACTTTCCAAAATTCTCCCCTCATTACTCACGCATGCTTCATATTCATATTTAGGTCTCAAGGGGTGGGGTCAATTCATATAATTTATCAATTTAAATTTGAATTTGTTTATGTAATTCCAAAAGTAACTAGAATAAACTTTTATATTAAAGTGTTCCCACTAAAAGAAACTTTTTTTATTAGCTTGGGTGAATTTGTATAGCGTAAAATCGGATTAATCCTATAATAAACTATAACCATTGTGATAAATAACATTTTTGTCTACAAAAAAAATGGAATTAGACCATAAATCACTAACTTAATAAGTTCTCCTAAAGTAATGTTTACATAATTATTTATATTAATAACTTAATAATTTATATGGCAGTCAATTCATTAATTTATGTTACAAAATTATTATTATCATAAATACTGCTTGCAATTTTATGATTCTCCTCATAATCAATATTCACTTTTTAAATTTTATTATATAATTCGGGTAGAGTTCTCAAAAAAAAAAAGAATGGATTTACAAAACTGGTGTCCTAGGTCTGTGCTCATCCCAGCTAGCACCAGCAATGGGGAGACCCAAACCCTCCAATCTCACCCATCAAATCACAATCTTTGAACCAGTTGAAAAAGTGAAACCTCCGGTTTGTCCTTTTTAGGTCTTTACCTTACCTAGAAATTAAAATTTCCTTCGACCCCACAAAAAAAGATTAAAAATAAATAAAAAAAGGGGCCAAATCAAAGCCACACCGTATTGCCCATTTGGCCTTTGGTCCATCGCCATCTTTGAAATTTTGGATTAAGTAATCGGGCCAGTCATCAGTCACGAGATTATCTCTTCATCCATGTTGATTAAGCTTTTTCTAGAATAATGATATTCCAAGCTCTCTCTCTCTCTCTCTCTCTCTCTCTCCTTTGCCTAAAGGGACAAAATAATAGATGCTTACGCTGGGAGGAAACAGCACAAATCATTGGGTCGAAATATAATAATAGGGAGGGGGCGGATTCCTGAACATTCCATTGATTAGGGGTGATTAGATTTAGATTGAGTTTTGAGTTGAGTTTGAGTCCACTCTTCTTTATTAGTTCTCCAATGAGAAATTGAAAAATGGGGCCTTGGTCGGTTCCAAATTCATATTTTTAATATGTCATGTACAAATCAATCAGTCACTCTTGATTATATTTACATTACGTTACACCACATCACACATATTGTGTTTGCATGGCATGTTTTGCCGCCCAGCCACACAGCTATGCACACTTTGTACATAACATACCAAATCCTACGGACTCGCAAGGCCAAGCGTCTCAACCAAAAGCATTCACACTTGCAAGATGCTAGAAAATGAAGTGTTAATTGTATATTTTAGGCTTAAAATATTTAGGACACCCAACCCCTAATTGGCCTTTTATGTGCAGGTGACATGTTGGAAATATGCCAAGCATGATCTTTAGCTATGGCAGGCAATAATAATGGGGAGAGAATATAAATCCAGACTAGGAATTGGCTTTTAATTTTATCGTGCAATATTCAAATTGGCATAAGTCTTTATGGGGGATTTTCTACAAGTTTTTGCCAATATTGGGGATGCGGTGGATAACTATTAAGCCGCCTCTATTTTTATTTTTTTATAAATTATTAATATATGATAATCACATTATATCGATTAAAGTTGGATTAAAACTCTCCCATCATTTGTATTTTTATATATATAGGACTCGAATCAAAATTCTTATTTAAAAAGTATCAGTATTAAATTATTAAAAATCTTGACACCCTCAAAAAAATAAAAAAGAAGTGATATCTCAAGTCACAAGTGATGTTAATAGGAAGAACAGTTGAATAAGCAGGAGGCTATGATCACATGATTTTGAATATGGTTGAGAGGCTTGGACATCTCTCCTATTCTCTCTCTCCAATCCAAAAAAACATAGAAGGAAATAAAGTTATTAAAAGAGTAAATGGACCAAATTTTACATTGTTGTTATAGATTACTATATTTCGACTAACTTTTAATTAAAATATTTATATAAATCGATAAAAATGTTTTAATATGAATTTAAAATTAATTTTATTTATTTATTATTATTTAATTTGAAAAGCATCAAAAGACCTCAGAATCAAAAGCATCCTAATCACATATCCTCGTAAAATTGAAGGACTATTATGTGATAGTATGGAATAAGAAGCAAGAGGGTATGGTCATCAATCTATAATTTGTTTTGGCATCACATAACCAATGTGTGTATAAAAAGTGCAGAACTTACGTAATAAAAATTTTTTAATTAACTCAAATGATCATTCAAACAATTCAAAATTACAAAATTACAAGAGTAAAATAATTAAATACGAAATAATTCAAAATAAAAAATTCAAATAATTCAAATTAATTAAATTATGATTTTGTCGAGAAATAAAAATTACAAAATACAAGTTAGATTGTAAGGATATGATGCATGACAATTCAGAAGCCACCCCCCTCCATCATTTTTTTTTTTTTTTGGCTGACCCAGACTCGTGGTTTATAAGTATTTCAATCTAAGACATCTTCATGTAATATGCATCCCATGAAGGCTGGCACTTTTGGGATGAAATTATGAACTCCAATTAAAAATAAATAATATTTAACTAATGACAAGAATTCCCGTTTTTCTTTCAAAGACAATTACATCTCTAGTCCCTAAAATATTATATGAACTTCAAATAAATTTTTATGCTTTATCATGTACCGACTCGGTCCTTGAATTTTCAATATGGTAACAAAATGAAATCCTTGAGCAAAACCACGTTACGATCTTCCACGGAATTTGGTGAGATCGCAGGGCTGGTAGCTGGTCTGGCTTTGCTCAGATTACGTGGCAGTTTACATCCCTAACACCCTCTCTCTCTCTCTCTCTCTCTCTCTCTCTCTCTCTTTGAGCCCACCCACTGTCACCACTGCCTTTGTGGCCTTCCCTCTCCTTCTTCTTGTTCCGCCGCCGCCGCCGCTCGAGCTGCTTCTTCTTCTTCGACCTTGGATTCTATCAGCTTGAACTTCATTCTCTCTCTCTCTCTCTCTCTCTCTCTCTCTCTCTCTCTCGTTCTCTATCCTGCTTCCAATTCTCTTTTACATATTTCTCTCCGGTCAACATATATCCAATAGCATACCAGCATAATCTCGTGTCTATGCTCCCATTACCCAAGTGATCAGACCATGTTGGGCATTTTATCGAAAAGTCAACAGTGAGGCCATAGGGCGTCGATCCCTATCTCGTGCGGTCGCTGCCGGAGAGAGAGATAGATGTAGAGAGAGAAAGAGAGAGGTTCAAGAGATTGAGAGAAGGAGAGTCCGGAGAGAGAGAGACTCCGGTGAAGAAGGAATGAGGATCTCGGGTGTGGAAGAAAGGAGAGAGAAAAAAGAGGGAAACAGATTTTTTTTTTATTATTTCTTGCTCTAAATTTTTAAATGAAAAAATAAAATTATTAATATTTTTCACTTCTTGAATGTTAAAAACAAATGATTCTTGGATAGAGGGTTCACTTCATACATTTCTGCAATTGAGGGGATATTTTCACCTTTTTTTTTTTTAATTTTGGAATCTATCTGTAATTTGTTTATAGTTTATGAGACATTTTTTTTTATTATCTTTTACTTTAAATAATTACAAAATATAAAAATTAAAAATCGTCGATTCGTCATATTTATGCATGAAAACAAATAAAGAAAAAGATAGAGAAATTTTAAACTTATTAATTCGTATAATTTTCAGAGAGGGGCTTTGATTGCAAAGAGAGCAACAAGTACTTTTCAGATTTAAATCTATGATTCGTTTAATGTATTTAGCATTACTCAAATTTGTTTAATTCGTTTAAATTTCCTACTTAGGTTGATTTAAAATGCCATCAACTACCACATCAATAACAAGAAAATAATTTGGGGTTTGTGAATAAAGCAAAGTTCTTCCCAAAATTAAAAGATAATACGATCAAAATTAATACAAGAATTTTCCCTTTAATTAATACAAGAATTTTCCCTTTCCAATTAAATAATAGGATGTGTTGACAATAACGATTTGAACCGGATTGATCGATTTGGTTCATTGAAGGATGCAAATCGGATTGACCTAATCGAATTTGCCAATTTTCTAATAAAACATGCAATCGATGTGAATCCGATTTGGTTAATATAGTTCATTAATTAAAAGAAAATGAAAACAAAAACCCTAACAATACCTGATCTTTTTTTTTTTCTTTTCCAATTTGGCTATTTTTTTCAACTCTACCCTTGTCTAGGATAATGGATTGAGAAAAAAAGATTTGAGAAAAAAATGATATTTAGGATGTGTATTACAAGGGGAAAGGAGTAACCCCCCCCCAAAATAATCATGAGGTAGCATTTACCCCAAAAGTGAGGGGGTAAATATTTCATGTAGATAAAGGAAAAAAAAATTAAAATAAATATGAGAGCGAAAAAATGTGAATTAAATTGATTTTTATAGATAAAAATAATAATATATTTAAAAGAGAAAAAAATTAAATTTAGTTTCCCTAGAGAGAGAAGAAGTTCATGTATTTAGAGAAACAAATTTCAAGAAATTTAACATTTTAAAGAAAAAATTATTGTGTTTAATTTTAAAGAGAGAAAATTAAAAATTTATGTGTTTAAAGATGAAAAAATAAATTAAATGAATTTTCTAGAGAGAGAGTTTTAGAGAGACAAACAATTAAATTAGTTTCTCTATAGAGAGAGCAAAATTAAAATCCGATGTATTTAAAATAAATTAGAGAAAAAATTTGAATTAAATTGACATTTTAGTAGTGAAAATTAATATGTTTAATTTTAAAGAGAAAATTCAATAAATGTAATTAGAGAGACAAAATGAGATTTAAATTGACTTTTTAAAGAGAAAAATTAATATTTTCAATTTTAAAAACAAAGGGAGAAACTAAATTTACTTATTTAGATAGAGAAAATTTTAAATCAATGTCCAATTTTTTAGAGAGATTTAAAATTAATGTGTTTAGAGAGAGAAAATGCAACTTAAATTGATTTCTAGAGAGAGAAAATTAGCCCAAGGAGAGAAAAAAAAACTAAATTTCAAGGAGAAAAAAAACTAAATTTTAATTTCTTTAAAAAATAAAAAATAAAATATTTAATTTTATGGAGAAAAAAACTAAATTTAGTTTTTATAAAGAGAAAAATTAATATGATTTGTTTTATGGACCAAAAAGTTAAATTTGGTTTCTTTAGATGAAGTAAATTAAAAGGAAATTTTTTTTTTCTTTTTAGTGGAAGAAAAACTCAAAATAAATGTCTTTTAGAGAGGGAAAATGTGAAATAATTTTTTATCAAAAAACTAATGCGTTTAGTTTTAGGGAGAAAAATTAAATTAAATTTTTATTAAAAAATTTAAAATTATTATAGTAAGAGAGAGAAATTTTATAATAATTTAATTTAATTAATTAATTAATTTATTTAATCCTTGTGTAATCATCTTAAAAAGACACTTGCCCATTGGGGTATTTGGAAAGTCATTACAGAGTTGGGGTTGGGTGATCCTCATTGATGTTATGAACTAACTGGGCATTTTATTGAACTTCTGTTCTAAATATATGATTGCAAATTAGTATTTTGTGATAATGACTTTCCCTCTTAACATTTTCTTATTTTTACGTGATTCTCTCTCTCTCTCTCTCTCTCTCTCTCACTCACTCACTCAAAAGTGACCCCTCATTTACGTATTCCGAGGAGATTCTTAATTAGAATTAGATTCAAGAAAAGATCTTCGGCGTACGTTAAAAACTTGGCTTTAGTCAAAGGATATTATTGAGAGTTGGTGGTTGTGGAGCTTTAATGACTTTTCACCCGTTGTTTTAATTAGTTAATGTATTGAAAAAGAAGGCAGGCACCGTGAGTAGCTGCCTCTCTCTCCCTCTCTCTCTCTCTCTCTCTCTCTCTCTCTCTCTCTCTCTCTCTCTCTCTCTCGAGTCTCGATGTTCAGAATAAGAGAAAAGAAATTAAAATAAAAGAATATAAAAAGTTAAATTAATAATAATGCGCGTGACACGTCACGTGGCCTAATGCTACATTTATAATATTAATAATTTTTTTTTGGGGGGGGGGTGTACTTGTACTTGGAGGCTCTCGTGTATGTGTGCTATGCTCATAATTGGTACTCCTGTAAAGGGCACCTCGCTTTATGGGACATAATTATGCAAATGTCATCACTGTCCCCCTCTCATTCTTCTTTTTTAATCTCTAGTCTCTCTCCCAGCAATAAAGCAAACAAAACCAATTATATATCCATCCGACCCTTTTCCCATGAAACCACGCACGCTTCATGAACGAAATCATTATTAGAAGATATGAGAGAGAGAGAAACCAAACAATCCACACAAAGGAAAAGTCAAGTCTAATCCCTTTCTCAAAACATGCCTTGAACCACGGGGTAACATTAAAGCTAACCCCCCCCCCCCGCCTTCGCTCTCCATCGTCCACTCTACCCATCAACGCCACTCCGCAATATATTCTGAAATCTTTCATTACTTATATCATAATTTGACCACTACCACATTAATCTTAAAATAAACGGGTATTGTCCAAATAAAATGTATTCCTTTGAAAAAGAAAAACTAAAGAGAAATCTTTCACTCATATTTCATTTCATTTCATGAAAGAACAAGTATCATGTTGGTCGTCTCTCTCTGTCACTAACATAATCTTAACTGTAATTAATCTTTCTCCCAACAAATTCCAGAGCAGCCCCCCAAATCAAAACCCAACCCATGCATAAACCATAAACCATATCTCGTGTCATCTCTCGATGAGAGAGAGAGAGAAAAAACCCCAAAAAGCTGAACTATGTACACAGAAAGGACAAATGAAAAAGACCATATCTCCTACCACTGTATCCACACCCCTCCATTTGGTAAAGTTGGAAAACAATCAAGAAGCAGCAGAATGATGGGGATGGGGATGGGGATGAGATTGGGTGTGAGAGAAAGGGAAGAATCTGGGTCTAGTAGAGAGAGAAAATGAAGAGGGGGCATCAGCAGAAGCGGCGGAGGTGGTGGTGGGAGCAGCGGTGGAGGAGTTGGTGGTGGCGGCGACGCGCTCACAAGAAGGGCACATGGTGAGAGTGGTGGCAGGGAGTTGCATGAGAAAAGGGTTGGAAGAAGTGGTCTTTAAGGCTCTTAATTCCTGCAGCTCCTTGTGAAGCCTCCTGTTTTCTTCCGTCAGTGTCTCGCAGCATCGCTTTAAATACTCACAGTCTACCTCCGTCTGCTTCAATTTCGTCCTGTTTATTTAATTTTGTCTTCACTCATCAATAATTCTCATCAAACTTGGAAATCTTTTAAAAATTAATTAATAAAAGATTTGCATCATTGCATTGCATATGCATACCTTGCTCTTCTGTTTTGAAACCACACTTCTACTTGGCGTGGCCTCAGATTCAGCTGTTTTGCTAACGCTAGCTTTTGTTTCTGCAAAATTAATTAAATTAATTCTTAACGAGAGAGAGAGAGAGAGAGAGAGAGTAATGGAAATGAATTTGGACATACAGGATTGAGAGTGTTGTGTTCCTTGAAGCTTTCTTCGAGAAAAGCAGACTGCTCTTTCGAGAGTCTGAGTTTCTTTCTAGTGAGTCCGTTATCATCTTCATCACTAGCTCTAGACGAAGCTCTCTCGCCATCCATGGCGGCGCTATCGTCCGATGATCTCTTGTTGTTGTTGTTTCCGCCAGTAGCAGCGGAAGATGACCTGAACATGCAGAAATCCATCTGAAATGATGAAGCAACACTATTGGGGGGCGATGAAGACGACACAACTCTCCCTTCTTCAGTCTCTCTCTCTTCAGCCGCAGCACTCGCTGTCGGTAATCTGTTGACATCAAAGTCGAAGCCTCTTGTAGTGGTAGGAAAACCCAAATGGACTGGTGAACCTTCATAGCCATACCATAATAATAATAATAATAAAAGGATTTAGATTCAAGCCTTTTGCTGCTCCGTTTCGTAATTAAAAATAAAATAGAAACATCGGATAAAAAAAGTGGGGTTGGTATAGGAGAGTACCATGATGATCAGAATTAGGAGGACGATTAGGAAAGGGATTAGAGCGAGGAACAGGAACGAGAGGGAGTAGATCGAGTTGCTGAATAAGATTGGGATTGGGCGCTGTATTATTTGTATTGCCATTTTCAGCATCTGCAGCGTTTTCGTCGTCCTCGTCATCTTCGGTGGACTCATCATCGGACTGATCTTCATCGTCGACATCTTTTCCGGTTGATTTGTCGTGTTCATGTTCAACGACATTAGAAGAAGAGCCGATTCCTAAGCCCATGCAAAACCCTAAACTCAATTTCTTGTTCCCGTTGCCGTTGCTTTTCACCTTTCGAGACTTCTCCGCCATCCCAAACTGCTTCGGCATCGAAGCATCCCCTAAGCTCAGTCCAAGCTCCATCTCTCTCTCTCTCGTTTGATCAATAAACACAGATCCTAAACAAGAGAAATCCAAAATACTGCTTCCTTTTCCAGCCACTCTCTCTCTCTTGCTCAACCCATAGAGAGAAAAAGGAAATGGAAAATGAGAGGGTTTGTATCTGGCAGGAAGCAAAGAAAAAGAGCTTTTAGAGAGAGAGAGAGAGAGATAGAGAGAGAGAGCGATTCTATCCGATCTCGTTATTGAAAGAACAAAAACCCAAACAAATCCTATCCCTCTTCTTGGGTAGTAGGGTGCTAAATAGTACCGTCAGTTTGCTTTTTCTTTCTTTCCTTATTTCTTCTTTTTGTTTTTTTCCTAATCCTTTTTCCATTATTTCAATTTTGGCCTTATTTTCTGGGTATATTTCTTTTTGGGTTATGTGGGAATGGGAAACGAGTTTGACCGACAAAGCCCCCCTCCTTCCCAGGTTGACAAGCACACGTGAAGCCCCCTCTCCCTCAATTTCCCTTCCCTTTTACTTTCTTTTCTGAGAGAGAGAGAGAGAGAGAGAGAGAGATGGAAAGGACTCAATCCTAGATGAGATCAAAAGGAGATTTGCCATATCGCCAGTGCCATTGGCATATACCCGCACGTTACTCTCACTCTCTTAGAAAACTCGTGATGCTCAGCTTTTGACCCAAAGCAAAGCCCATGCATAAGCATGAGTAAAGACATAAGAAAGAGACCAATTGACCTTGTAGTGCCCCATTTGCGCACGCACATATAATTTTGGCGCAAAATCAATAATCCCTCTTCTTGCTTTTCAATATTATTTATTTATTTATTTATTAAGAATTCTTGTATTTTCGTTTCCTCATATGTTTTATGTTTCAACTTTTTTGACCATCAGGGTCCCCAAATGGTTCAAAGCTATTGACCGTGAATGAAGCTGTGCCGCTGAAACTTAAAAGAGACACTTTGACCATTTTAACCTGGCATTCCTATGTTTATGCATCTCCCTTCTGTAACGTGCGTAATATACGCATTTCTTTTTCTCGTGCTGCTTGAAACTGAAATTTTTATTATTAAATAAAGACTTAATTTATTTAATTCAAAATTTTGGTCACGCATATATCAGTATAGGTTAGATATTTTACTTCTCTCTCTCTCTCTTGTTAACTTTAGACAAAGATTTTATCAGTTCATTTTAAATGCAATGAAGAGGGTTTTCTTAGATTCCTAAAATACAATCTTTTTCACACTGTAAGTTTGAACTTTTGGTCCAAGTATGATAAATAATCGTGTGCTGCTGCAAGGGAAAAAAAAATTATGTGAGAAAACCTATCGAACTTTTGGTTCAATCATATTTACCATATCAAAGATTTAAAAAAGGAAAATGAGAAAAACTCCAAAATTTCAAAAAGACTTCAAGTCCTCCTGGGCTTTGAATAAATATGGAGAAAATTTATATCATGCATTTTGGATGATGCAATTCATAGACCGAAAAGAAAGAAAGGTTGAACAATAATGAATTGTGGGGAAAATAAAAAAGTACATAATAACATGGCACGATAATTCAATGATAGTAACTGCGTACTTTGAGGATAAAAAGGGATGAGGGGAGCAAAGGCAAACTTTATATGACGCATCATGATAAATCCAAGAAATGGTCGACTGCTTTTGCTTTGATGGTGCATATTTAACTAAAAAGAATATTTTAGATTTCGAGTGGTTATGATGGATAGATTTGATGTATCTTTCACTATGATGTTGGGGTTGGCGGAGTTCAAAATCATGTCCAACATGATACCCAAAAAAAAAAAAAAAAACTCCATAAATATTTGCAAACACATTCAAATGTAAAACCAAGGTAGTTTACATGTGTTCTAAATGATTGGCTGTGCCTACCCTCCTCTCTATGGTTGTTTGCATGATCACATCACCATATCTTCACGCTTGCAAGGGTTGTTGGCAAAGATGAATAATGTTTTGGAACTTGGAACAAGAAAATTTACCCTAGTTAGCTATTGTAAAACCTAGTTTCGTGACATTATTGGCTATCATATGACTGTTGACCAAAGTGTAATCCGAGTTTAACTAAAGTGTTTACCTAGGACTAAAGATTAGTCCTCCCAATTTTATTATGTAGAATCAAAGACACTATATATTAATATTTCTTTATTTTTTTTAATAATGTTGGATGGATTAAATAGATTATATGTTAATTAATTATTATTCACAATCGATATGAAATATTTTATTTATTTAATTAATTATTTATTTGTGTCAACTGTATTAACCCAAGTTCAAGTGATGCCCTTTCTCTTAGCTTGTAATTTTTTTTTTTTTTTTTTATCACAAGAGAATTAAATCTCAAATCAGGAAATTGTAAAAGGAGATTATCACCACCCGATTGCGTTGGTCGACTCTTAGCATGCAATTTAAGAGGGAGGCTGCAACGGATGGGAGAATAATGTAAATTTGATTGGAAAGGGCACCCAATTTTGGTATTTTAACTCGATGTGGGAGCTGACTCCGGATACAGGGTTGGGTAATAAAGCTGATCCACTAACCAACAAAAGGGCACGCTTGGGTACTCTACATGTCAAGAGATGATTGGCCAACACAAAAATTAGCTTTGAAGTTTGAAGTGTCCGTTGGAAATATAACGTATTCAATTCGTGGAGGAAACAAAGCAAAGGTTGAAAACCAGATGATTGAATTGGATTAGGCCGATAGAGTCAAAGTCTCTCTCTCTCTCTCTCCCCTTCTCATAATTGTTTAAAACAAACACCTACTAATGTATGGGGAGGCACCTTTTACTCAGGCTCATGTCAAATCCAACTCAGATTTCCCCTCTCGTTGTCCAAGAAGAAGAACCCTTATTATGATTGTTATTATTAAAGTAACAAAAAAGGGAAATGGTTACTTTCCCAGAGAAGAATTCTTTCCGGGGTCCGCTACATCTTTGTCCTCTTTTCTAGTTGCACATCCTCATCAGCTATTCCACTGATTAATAATCCTAAAATATTCTTATACTTATCTGATCTTGATTAAATGTCCATGGCAACAGGGAAAGTTATGAGCCATATGCCAATTTTTATTTTTTAATTTTTTTCGGATTTCATTTTTCTTAAGCTGAAACAAGCAAAACTAACATTACAATCTTCTCATTATTATAAATTTGAACTTTTTAGTATTTTGTGTAAAAAAAACACATGTACAGCATCATAATCATAATTAGACAGAGGGCAAACCAAATTTGACTAATATTTTGGATGATTACCTGATGCATGCATGGTAAGTCAATGCATCTGGGAGAAACCCTCCTTTACCAAATAGAACCGAACTCCAAAAAATTTGTTGCCAAGACATGACGAATGGTGCCCTACATTTTATTTTATGGGCACATGCAGAATCAACTTTCAATACTTGGCTTATTCTATAAATACAAATAATTCTAAAGTTTTAATCTTTATTTTCTTTTAAAAATTTTCCTGTAAGATAAGTGAAATTGGATTAACAAAATTTATATATTAAAAAATGGGGTTGCCATTAAGTGGGAACTTTGAGAGATGATGATAAGAATGGACAGGACAGGAGCAGACAAAGCCATGAAAACAGCATAATGCAAAAAGCAAATAAAGGTGTGGTCAATGCTCCATACAATAATTGAAGTCAAGTATCAATTGGTTGATGAATAATTAACATTATATGTATACACATTGTAGATTAGGGCATTAAGGGTGGGGGCATCATCCCTGTAGATTCGGTGGCAAGGTAAGAAGTGTCACGCTTTTTAGGATCATAGCAATTATTGAACTCATGCTCATGCATGCTCTTCTCCTCTTTTTCAATGATCATAACTTTGTCTTGGCACACAGAGAGAGAGAGAGAGAGAGTAAAGTAAGGAAACACCCCCACCCCCCACACATGAGAGAAGCATGAACTTAAAGAGAGAGAATGTGACCTTTGTTTTGAAAGTTCCATTCCCACTTCCCCTTCCCCCACGTATCGTTGACTAAGATATCTCCAAAGTTTCATTCTACCAATTTCACTTCACCTCTTTCTCGACTCGATTTTCTTTTGAGAAAATATTATTTATTTTAATAATTCTTATTCATATAAATACTTCAATATTACTTTCCCCGTCAATAGGGATGGAATTTTTTTGTCCCACATCCAACAACTTCCCACCCATTTAGAACCCAAAAAAAAATAAAAAAAAAAATTGAATTTACAAATTTTAAAGCTAACCTGAAAAGTGTTATTACATCAGCATATTCTGCATTGTTAAGCACTAGTCAATAATATCCATTTTGAAAATTTTCAAAAATTAAGCTAACCCGATAATTTTGATATATATATTATACTATACCACCAGTATCTGAAACTATAATTTGACCAATCCAATTTAAGCATTTACGGGAACTCTATTTAGAGAGAGATTTTCCCAACGTAATTTTTTTCTTTATTAAGTTTTGAATTTAGAATTTAGTTAAAAGATCTAATACTCCATCCTAATAGGTCTATTATTCATTGATATTTTGATATATATATATATATATATATATATATATATATATATATATATATACTATGATTTATGTTCTCAAGGGAATAACCTAATGGTACAAATTTTCATTACTCAATCTGGTGATTTCAGATTCAATTATAATTTATATCTTTCAAGTTATGGTGAATTAAAAAAGGTTGATTACATTCGTCCATATTTAGTAGTTCCCACATGATTGCAAAATTTTGATTCAAAGACAGAGTGAGACCCAAAATACTCAAAATTTGATATTCGGATTGCCTCCCCCAATTACGGCATAACGTTGCTTTTAACTGTCTAAGCAGGTACCATGCTCAGCCACGGCCAACCATCATCATTCTACATTTGGTTCTCAACTGTCTAAATGGTGAGAAGGAATTAAAACAACATGTCATAATTGCCTAATATTAAAGATGTGGGAGAAAACCCATGTGTTCCGGGTAAAAGTTTAGACCTTTTTTCTTTTGGATTAAGGTTAGACAAAATCCGCAGGAAGGAAGCACAATCCTAAATTTGGAACCTACACTTCAAATAGGAGCCTTACAGAGAGCACTTATATTCAAAAAATATCTTGGAATCATCTCAACATGGTTTATAGAAATAGGGGGAAAAAAAGTTGAACCGAAGAAGAAAAAAAAGCCACACTCAAGGCACAGGAATAACATCACCTCGGCACAAGAGACCGGACTCTTTTAAATTAAATAGTCGACAATTATATTTTCTTAATAAAAAATTATTTAAATCCTGAGAATAAAAAAAATTAAAAGAATCAAATTAAAAATAAATTTTATAATATTTAAATTAATTTAATTTAATAAAATCTAGTTATTGACTATGAACATAGGAAAAAGAAAAAAAAAAAAAAAAGAACGACGGTTGGAGGAGTGAATTAAGAGAGATGAAACAAGTAACATTCTTTTTGAATGAGCGCAGAACACACGTGTGCTGAGCTAGTTTTCTTTTGGGGCATGTAGATGTGCAGAATAGGCCGCCCCCCTTTCATTTTTCGTTTTTTTTGAGTAGGCCTCCCTCTCTTTTGTTGTCTTTTTTCACGACTAAATTTTCTGTGGATCTGGCCTGTGACCAATCATAATCATCATCATCATCATGCATATGAAAACATATCTGCAAAATATGAATGGTCTTGTTTGGTTCACAATCCAATTAGGTCGACAACATCAGCTGAGAAGCGATCTAAAGCTACGGGTAGGCCATCCTTTTACTCATTAAAGTATGCAGGTAAAGGACTGTTCCCCCCTATGATGAGATTAACGAAGCCCTAGTCCCTCTCTTCCTTTTTCTGAAAAAAATCACACACCCAAGAGACAGTCTTGTCCTATTTATGTTATACTTATACCCTCTCCTAAGTTCGAACATGTCACATGTAAGGTCTAGGGTAGTCAGGGTATCCCATCCCAAAGTAAATCATTATCCGACTCAAACTTGATTATCATCTTCTCTTCCATTTCCACGTCAATATTTTTTGTATTAGAATTCCCCATTACAAGGACCATGTGGGTAACTACTAATCAAAATCATCATTGACGATTTGAGTTGTATTCATGTATAAAAATTGAAATTACGCAATCCAGGGAAATGATGATCATTTGATTATTAATTCATCCTTAGACCCTATTAAACAAAATACTTATCTGCCTACTTTCATTGTTGGGTGGCCTCACCAAATTCATTTTATTCTACTTCCGGCGTGACTGAAATAAACTTTTGAATGCTATGTAATTTAACTAAGTTCGAATTTAAAACTAGAAAACTTAAAAATATTTAGAGAAAACTGCATCGTTTGAAACATAGGTAAGTTCCCCCACCCTCCGGAGAGTGAAGATAGACAATAGGGTTTCCATCCAAAGTGGGATTTATATGGCTGAATATTTCATTGTCGATGAGTCTTAAGGATTCATACTCGGTCACACCTAGCCACCCTTATGCAACTAGCATCTAAAAATAGACATACCAAAAGGAAATCCTTCACGCTTAGTCATTTTACACCTTAAACTTACGTTCAGTTTGCCACCTAAAGCTCGAAGCATCCAAAGAACATGTGGAGACCAAGATGGACGCTAGATACCATCGATACCTTTCATAAAAAGAAAACAAAAACATTTCTTCCTAAAAATTGACTCAAGATTCTCACTTCTTCCCCTACTGCAGTAATTTCAACCACGGAGACATATCCTTAAGCCCTCATTACAAAGAAAAAAACAAAATCAAACAAGATTCAAGGAGCCAGTCCTTCCCAGAAAAGGGAATCCTAAGCAGAAAAATCGGCAGATGAGATAACAAATTTAGTGAAAGCTTTTTTTTTTATACTATACCAACCAAGATCCGGAATCATGTTTCGATTAATCCGGTCCAAGACTTACAGTGACCTATTTAGGGGACTATCCTCCCAACGTAGTCTATTTTATACCTAAATTATGAGTTGAATTCAAAATTTTGATTAAGAGATCTAGCGTTACATTCTATTAAATCAACTAACCGTCGGTAGTGAAAACACTTATGCCATGCTGGAAATAATGAGCTTGTGTCTGAAAGGATCTGCTCCAACAGGCACAAGTTCAAAATACCGTTTCTCCACCGCAAAGGCTTCAACTTTCTCAATAAATCAAGGATACACTGAAAAACCATGTGTAGGGAAACATAGCTTAGGTGTAGAGACTCGGTAGCTTCCTAAACTCACGCCCAAAAAAAAAAAAAAAAATAAATAAATAAATAAACCTAAAGATAATGGCATGACGTCATCATGTCTCTCCAATCGCAAATTGAACAAAACATATTGTTGCTAATGCAATCACAATGCACCGGTGGCGTTGAATTTCTAATATCTACACAGCTACAGCAAGGTCCTTCAAGGACCCATCTCACCAACAAGTGTTAGTATAAAACTAGGACAATTAATCTACCAGCAGTAAACAGGGCCTATGCTGCTTGTTTTCCACACTTGCACAAATACAAACTTTTGAGGGTATAATAACCGCTTGCTGAAAGACAACTCCAATGAATCAGTCCCAATTACCGTCCCAATTACCTACAAACCAGATCTTACACCATCCTCGAAAGATCATGCTTATGGCCACTATTTAAGTCAAAAAGGTGCTCCATCAAACATAAATTCCACGGACTGTTATCCAGGACAACTAACGTATTGAATAGGACAAGGCTGTATTTTAACCTCCAGGTTCCCACCAGTTTTCATCACATGACAGCTTTTCATTTTTAAGGAAATAGTTACTCTACTCCACCACTTAAAATAAAATGATGCTCAAATAAGATCAAATATCATCAATCCTATCACGGGAAAAAATATGAAAGAAAATCCCATCATGATCATGACCGTGGCAATTCTTTTCCCACAAATAGGCCATGGAGTCAAAGAAGTCACAGATTTTATTTAACCTCATGGGTTAGACTTAAAACAAGCATCACCAGGCCATTCTTGAACTTTACCACCAAGCATAGTGTTCTGTCATTTGGTGGATCCTTTTCTTTTCTTTTCTTTTTCTTTTTTTTTTCAGGGTAATATTAATGAACATTTACATCCCTTGGACGAGTTTCTTCGGTTCGAGTTCCTATTAAATCTTATGCTTTAGCCTCAACCAACACAAGAAACCATGCTTTACGAAAATTAACTGATTAATACTCCCGAAAATGAAAGAAATTTGGGCATATTTAGTAGCTTTAGGCTGTAACATGTAGGTGATGGATGTGGAATACCAACACATCTTGGCTTCTTGTTCAGAAGTACCTCTTAATTCAAAACCAAATGTATACAATATAGATGATGATGATGACGACGCCGACGACCATAATTCATCTAGTTTGAATTTTCATACACTACTCATTTTTATCTAAATTCAGTTTCTTAATTAAACTCTTGACATTTATATTTTCACGAATAACTTGTATTCAGATTTTTAATGGTTTACCCAAACGTTTCACTAAATCTAGTCAAACTCTCGAGTTCTGGGAATGACAAAAAATGATTTGAGAGAACCAATCCCTAAAATGAGTCCAACAATGCTTGAATCGGATTAGTCGGACAAATTCCGGATACTGGTGGTGAAAAAAATCTAGTCAAACTCCTAACCGGTGTGTTTTTGGATCTTCATTGCACATGTACAAATCACCTTAGACAATACTCTCTCTTCTTATCAACAATTGAACTCTCTCAATTTAATACATATCTCTTTATTTCTAATTTTATCTCTTCTACTTTTACTACACATCCATCTAAATATCTTTATTTCAGTTACAACTATTTTATACTCTTGTTATTTAATGGTTCAACATTTGATGTCATACAATAATGTATATATTATTGCAGTTTTATAAAACTTTCACTTCAACTACAATGGTATTGTGCGATTGCAAAAAATTTCAGAGGCACTTATCCATTTCATCCGATCCGTTTGAATTCTATGATTAACATATATTGTTATCGCTTACAATGCTAGATCCAAAATATCTAAAACGTTCATTCTTTGATACGTTCTGTCTCTTTAATTTAATCGTTTGTTCATCATTTTGACGGCCACCAAATGTACATTTCATATACTTAATTTTTTAAACTCAATCTAAATCTTATGAATTTTAGTGTATCCCTCCATAACTCCGATTTAACACTAATACTTTCTCTAATTTTATCGACCAACACTATATCATCTACAGAAGCACACACCATGATATTTCATCTTTGATACTTTTTATTTTTTCATCCATCATTATTATAAAAAGAAGGGAGACTTAATACCAAATATTAGTGAAAACCAATATTAATTGAGAAGCTATGACTTAAATTCTTGCAAATTCTTACATTGGTAATAGATTCTTCATACATAATTTTTGATGAAATCAATGTATCTCAAGGAGATTCCATTCTTAAGCAACATCCACCACAATATCTCTCAAAACCCTACCATTTGCTTTTTATAGATCAATGAATACTATATGTGAGTTTCTCTTATATGTTTTAAACGTCTCCATCAAATGTTTGAACAAAATGAATGGTTTCGATAGTAGATCGTCCTACCATTCCAAATTGATTCTGAGACACGTTTACCTCCGATCTAAATCTATACTTCATCATTCTCTCTTATAACTTCATAGTATGATTAATTAATTTAATTCCCCTATAATTGAAATAATTTTGTACATCTCCTTTGTTCTTATATTCTCCATACTTGAGATAATAATATTAATAGATCTCCCTTATTTTGCATTTAAAATCTCTATTGATCTTCTTTACAAATATCGTGATATCAACGATATCTATTGTACTTTCAACATTAAAGAGGTTATCAAAAAAATTCTTTCAACGCTTTTTTATATCCTCATTTCTTATAAAAACAGTATTGGTCTCACTCTTAATATACCTAACACCATTTATATCTTTTCTCTTCTTATCTCTTAGTTTGACAATTCTATAAAACTCTTTTTCTCCATCTTTAATTTTTAGTTTTTAGTTTTTTATATAATTCATTATACACCTTATTTTTTGATTCGCAAATAATCTTTTTTACCTCTTTTTTTTTTCCAATATTGTACTTCTTAAATGCATCGCTACCCCTCTTATTTTTAAGATTCTTATAATGCTCTTGCTTGGTTCGTCTAACAATTTGAATTTTCTTATTCCACCATCACAACTGCTTGTCTATTAGTACCCAACCCCTAAATACACAAAAAAATCCCCTTACCTAAATTTTTAATATTATTAGACATTTCTACCCATATGGTTTCCGAATCATCATTAGCAAACCAGATAACTACTGAATTAATTTATCTCTAAAAGTTGTCATCTTTTCCTCTTTCATGTTCCATCGCTTAATTCTTGACTTCAGATATATACACATCTAAAATTAAAAGTCTACATTAAATTGCTACACCTTTCCCTGATATAATCTTGCAATTCCTATAAATCATTCTATCACCCTTCCTAGTGAGTAAAAAATCTATTTAGTTCGCATTCGACCCAATTCTGCATATAACTATGTGCAACTCTTCTTTTTGAAAAAAATGTTTATGAATATCAAAGCGAATGTTTTGACAAATTCTAAAATAGTACCCCTGCCTCCTACCTACTACCAAAACCAAAGTTTCCATGAACAACTTTAAATCTCTCTTTATTCTCACCTACATGCCCATTCAGATCTATTCCAAGAAATAATTTCTCTCTATTCGTTATGATTTGTATAAATTCATTCAAATCTTTCCAAAATAATTTCTCCCTACTAGGTATAGCTTATAAAAATTTATATAAATCTTTCCAAAATTGTTGTTTATTAGTTGTATTTACACTTACTTGAGGTGCATAAATATTAATTATATTAATTATGTTTTCTCCACTAACTAGCTTGGTAAGCATAATTTTATCTCTCTTCCTTCCGATCTCTACTACATTCTTTTGTAAATTCTTATGAACAATTATTTCTACCCTGTTTTTAGTTTTATCATAACTTGTGTATCAAAATTTATGGTCATAAAATTCTATTTCTCTATCCCTCTCCCTCACCCACTTAGTTTCTTTGAGAAACATAATATTAATCCTCTGTCTGCTCATTATTTTGCATATCTCTCATAACCTACCGGTTAAAGATCTTATGTTCGAAGTGGTTAGACAAATCCTATTTTCGTGAACAAATTTCTTTACCCATGCCCGTCCATATAAATGCGGGAACCATTGCCTACTTGACATTACATCCGGACGGTGACGTAGCGCGTTGCTTCCAGGCAACACCCTAGGCCCTTTCTAACTAGTCACTACACCCGAGATCTAGTGCTGCATGTCACTGAGAAGGAAAACGCCCTAACAAATTTCCTATATTTGTCTCTCATGACTTTGACAAAATATAGAAAAGTATGGAAACCAAATAAAAAGAACCAAGCGTTAAGGAAAAGAAAAGACTCATTAATGATACTGGAAAACACTGATAACTAGTGAGGAAAAGAAAAGACTCATTAATGACTACTGGAAAGCACTGATAACTACTAAAAGTCTCAGTGATCTCCAACTAAAACACCTTCACAAGAAGGTATTGGCATGTAAGGCATGTTTTCATAAAATAAATGATAAATCAATGTAGGGTCCGACCAACATGTGATATGCAACAACTAATCAAGCATGACAAACTAATTACTGTGTATGTAGATGATCTAATTTGAGGAGTGATTCCCTATAGAATGAAGATGCGCTCCGTTACTGGACAAATCTCACTAACCATGCATTTGGCAAACAGAAACATGTGGAACTTGGGAAAAACTTGGAGCCAAGAAACTAACTAGGATCATTGTTTTGAGAAAGATACTCTCATCAGTCAATCCAACAAAGAAGCAACACAAAACACCAAGTGCAAGGAAAGCAAAGGAAAAAGTAACAAAAACAAGATGAAAAGGGATAGAGAATGAAACAACATTAGTTTAACCTTCTCCGTCTAGGTTCACGAGGAACTCCTCTGTCTCTTTCTGCAGCCATTGCTGCCTCCACTCTTCTTCGGGAAGTAGAAGAAGATGACGAAGAAGATCGAGGCAATGCCAAGTTGATATTGGCAGCTGTATCATATGTTTGGTCATCCAAAGGTACAAAAGTAGAACCATCTCTTCTTCTTTCTGAGGAAGCAGAAGAAACTGGAACCAAAGAATTAATTTCAGCAGCTGTGTCCATCGTTGGGCTCTCTGACTGTATAACAGCTGCTACACTAGCAACAGAATCACCATCATCAACTACAGCTGCCTGTAAAAGGGCTCTTCTTGCATGTAGTCTATGGACCAGTGTTCCCATGTCCTCAGCTAACCTTTCGGCAGAATCAACAACTGATGATACTCCGATCTGGGCCCTACTAACAAAGGCCTCAAGGCCCTCAACCAATCTTTCAGCTGAATTCAGTGCAGATGATAGGGAGGAAAGCGATTCAGCTCCTTGAGATAACAACCTTGAAACTTGGTGCGGACGTAATCGCTGGTTCCCCTGTACTTCTGAACTATGAGGAACCTGGGAAGCATGAACTTGTTCAGCCATGTTGTTTGTCCTTTCAGAACTACTGGCAGCACCTTGTTGAAGCTGTCTTAGCTGCTGTCGCCGCCTTGCAAAAAGTCTATCACTAATTAGTCGAATCCGCTCTTCAATGGAATACGGTAATGCACCTTGGCTAACTCTCAGCTGCCTGGCGCTCTCAATCCGGTTTGCACGAGGCCTAGGAGGAACCTCAAGATCAGACACTTTAACCTCATCTCTATGGGAGGTACCATCTCCATTTCCGTATATTGGAGTAACATTTGTGTCAGTGACCTCTCCCTTGCATGCTGGACACTCCTTTGCATAGGAATTCACATAAGGCAACTTAAAGAAGCAAGTCCAACAAAACAAGTGACCACAACAAGTGAGAATCGGTTCCTTCGCCATCTCAAGACAGATATTACAATCAAAAACACCCCCACTCACCTCACTCTCAACCTTTTCGGAATCAGTATCCTCTCCCAATGCCTTCGCTACCAAATGGGTACCATTCCTTTTGCAAGGATTGCTCATATCACTCTCCGCCATTCTTTCTTGTTGAGCAGTGAGAGAAAAATCACTGATTGGCTGTGCAGCAGCACTTTCCCCACCATCAGTAACCAAAATAGCCATGGCCTGCGGTCGGGGTCTGGTTCTAGCCTGCAATTGCCTAGCTCTTGACGTCGCAGCCTCTAGTTGGCGGATTCGCTCCTCAATTCGGTCATGGGCATCCTCAATCTCAGTCAAAATTGACCCCAATCCAAACATGGAACCAAGAGGAGCCTCCAAGGGTTCCTCGTTTAAATCAAGGTCTATCAATATATCTTCCCTTGTATTACCCATCAAGGCTATCCTATCTATGACTAATTGATGTATTCTAACTAACCGATCAAAGTCCTACATTAAAATTTGAACAAATTTTAATGTTTATTCTCTCCCATGGAAACTTCAAAGCGTTATCCATAAAGAAGGTTAAAGGTTTTCTAAAGGAATTAATTAGTGGAGGAAAATGGAAATAGAAAATTCAACTAAGAAGTAGCTTCAAGGAACGGGAGGAAGCGAAAGGAGAGAGAAAGAAGAGAGATTGAGACCTTTTAGGGGAGAATCGAAGTGGGTTTGCAGGTTGATCTGAGAATTGAGATACAACCCGTATCCATACGATGCTTCTTTGAATATACCATTAACGGTATAGGTAGAAGATGGATTGTCCCATGCACATGGCTGTTCGTTTCGTGCTTTCTGATCATTGAATTGATTGATTTCGTCGGAGAGTAAAAACCCTAGGCGGGGCAGACAACTCCCGCTTGGGTTGAGTTTGGGGGCGCTATTTTGAGGTTTTCGCACGGAACAAGACTCGCTCGAGAGAGGGATTGATTTGTCGGTTCTTGTAGTCTCAGGAAAGAAACGACGTCGTTTCTGATTTTTATGCTTATGCCATTTTGCGCACGAGTGGACATACTTCGAAAGCAGGGCAGGCAAACACCGCATTAGCTAAATTGAGGAACATAAACTGATCAGGGAATATGCTTTTACCATTACATGGATGATCATATATGGTCGGAAGAGGATCGACAATGACATTGTCTGGAGGAGTTCCTCTCTCTCTCTCTCTCTCTCTCTCTCATTTTCCAATATGGAAGAGCACCTGAATGGCAAATGCTAATAATAGAAAAAGCAGGAGCAAGAATAGCACCTGAATCTGGCATGCTTTTTGGTCTCAACAAGTTACATTTTCTTGTTATTTATATTATTACACCCTCCAATGGATACTTGGTTTTAGTTGAAGAAATAACCCGAAAAAGGAGAAAGAACGACGGGAGAATCTATATTTTTGTATATTTGATATATTTTACAAGTTGGGTATTTATATAAATTAGGGTATACACAATAATGTACACAATAATGGAAAAACTTTAATATCAAACTAATGACAATAATCTATAAAATATAAACATTTTGATATATTGTGATGTATATGTTCACATGACTAGATATAAGTGGAACAATAACTAATATAGTAATGAATGGTGATACATATATGATCATATGTGGACATATATATTAACATTGACAATAAGATATAGTTCAATCAGTACTACTTCTCTTTTTTTAGAGATTTTTTAATTCGAATTTTTTCTATATATATATATATATAGACATATGTTAATATCAGTGATTGATACATTTTCTTTGGTCCATAACACATCCAAATTTATTGACAATGGCATGATCACAATGGAAGCAAATCCTAATCAAAGTCCAAACAAATGATTTTCATTTATCAGGTAACACTACAGAAACAAAGGAATTCATAGGTGCTTCTTCGTGCATGCATATGTATGATTGCATAACTCATGTCATTCAAACTAATACCAGCACTCTTTTAGTATTCTTGAATTAACAGCTAAAATCCAAAGAATCACCACCCCATCCACCATCTAGCCCACTGCCGGAGCTGTCACCAAACCCAGAAAAAAAAGAAAAGAAAAACCTCGATCCCCACCACAACTATCACCACCACCGCCCATCACTGACAGTTACTCCCTGCGCGCCGCTAAATAGACCCTGGATTGCCTAATTCAGCAGATTATTAAACAACGCATTTCCTCCTGCAGGCCTAGTACCTCCCCAAAATCCTGCACCTGCACTTGGTATGCTGTTCTGCACGGGAATAGGAGGCCTCGCAACGAATTGGGTCATAGTCATAGGCGCAAGGGGCTTCATTATACATGGGAATTGCCCTTGTTGTTTGGAAATTCTGTATCTGATTCCCTTGAATTGTTATTTAAACTGGCAGTGCTGGCCTCGTTGTTGAGCACTCCAAATGGGCGTCAGATTCACACATGTTGCATCTATAGAGCCACTGATCAGAGCCCAAATTTTTGCAGATATCGCACGAGAAGCTTCTGTTGACACACGGGGGGGGGGGAAAGGTGAGGTTGAGCTGGTGATGGTGACATGGGAGATTTAGAGATAAGGCCATGAAGAATAGGATATGTGCAAATCATTGTTGCAGGAACTGCAGTGGTATGAGAAGATGTGGCGTTGCTTGCCACAGGCATCGCAGTTGTAATTCTTTACGGAAAAAAAAAAAGGATTCCGATTATTATTATATCGATAATTTTTCATGTCTCCACCCTAATGATCAATTTTGTATTATTACGTCGATAATTTTTCACGTATTGACATAATCAACTTTTTAGAACCAAGTTAAGGAAGAACATTTTATTTTACTTTTTCATGTATTGATGTAATCAGATTCTTAGTCAACTTTTTAGAGACCAATTTTTATGATTGGATTTCTAGTAGTATAGTGACCATCGAAAGATAATCCTCCTCTCTCCCCATTCGGTCCACTTGTAATTGCACGATAGTGTTTGTTAACAATGGACTTTCGAGTTTGATGGTTTCTCTTCAGCCCGATCAAGGAGAAAAAAAATCAACCGAAAGGTCTACAACAAGTTCATCACCAAAGCCTTTTTTTTGGTTAAATCATTTCACATCTGTTGGGGGCGTGGAACATTGTATAGTGGAGATTAAATAGCACATCAGCCAGCTTTAAAATAATTTTTTGTCGTGTGAGAGAGAGAGAGAGAGAGACTACACTGAATGCTTTTTGTGAATGTAATCATGAAACATTCAAGTCAAAGCTTTTTGAAAAAAGGGGAGTCTCTAACATCTCACATGGGTTGTGAGACAAAAGGGGAGTTTGCAATATCCTATACATTGGCTGAGGGTGCAGGAAGGCAACTTGGCCAGTTTGAAATATCTCATCGGTTTAGGGTGTAGGAATGTGACTACACCCCAATATATTGATGAAATTGTGAGATTTTCGGGACTAAACGTACAATAACTCATCCTAATGGGGAGGTTCTAGCAGTTGACTAGAGTGCAACTACTACCTTCACGATGACTGCCTTGGAGTCTAAGGGTGGCTGCAACACCCTTCTTTCCACCTCACTCTCCTCCAACCTATTCCCATGATTCCTTTTGTTGCAATGCTTGTGGGTGTGGGGGAATGCCTCTAGTTTCAGCTGCACACTTTGCAATTTTGATCTCCCCCACACTACACCTTTCTTGTCCACTGTAATGGCTACTAAAGAAAATTCAAACCTAACGGCCAGTAAGGAGGAAGGTAGTTGAGTTAGTTGGATTCAAACTATTGTGAAACCAATTAACTGAAATTGTTAAGATCAGTTAGCAAAATTATTAGAGAACAATCTTTAAGTACCTGTAAACATCAGAAGTAATGTATGCGATTCATGGTGATAAACGTTTTTTCCCTCTCTGTTTCTGTTTCCTCCCTCTCTCTCTTCTTTTTTTCTGAATCCTTCATCCTTTACCTTCTTCTACCCTTCTTCTATCGAAACCCATCAGTTTGATCACTCCACTGCAATTGATTGTGATCGCCATTAATTTTTTCATGTGTTTCTTTCATGCTCTCTTTTTCCATTCATTTTGATTTTAATGGCTATAACATCTCTCTTTCCCTCTTTCTTGGGTCCGTCTGTTACAAATTGGTATCAAAGCCACTGATCCTTGGTCTCTAGAAGGGACCCAATGGCAGAAGGCACTCATAAAAAATTCAATGATAACCAATTCAAGAAGCATGAGACCAAAATACAAGAAGTGACAAACGTTTCTAAAGAACAATGCCTTTAGTTTGACAAGAAGCTGGAAGGGATAAATCAGAAAATGAATGAACAGAACCAACTGATGGAGACCTTCATGGCCAATTTAGAGGCCAAATTTAATGCCCTTCTTAAGTCTGTCCAACAAGACAGAAATGAAGGAATATGTAAGAAAGGGTCTTGAATTCTCCATTGTTACCCACCCAAGTGAAGGAAGGATAAGAATGGAGGGAGACTTGCAATCAATCAAGAAAGTTCCCACTGTTCGAGGGTTAATCCCCAATCCTCCCAAGATTGAGCTTCCAAGTTTTACCAGAGAAAATCCTTGTGTTTGGTTACGTAAATGTCTAAAATTCTTTACTATGTATTAAATACCCAATTGTCAATGGGTTGATACAGTAGAAATATACTTGGAATGGAAGGTTGAAGTCTGGTACAAGATTTAAAATTGGTGAAAAAGGACGTTGTGTGGGAAGAATTTTCAAGAATGCTATGCCAAAGTTTCAAAGCCGGGGGAATGCAAGATGAAGTAGAGGAATTTAACAAGCTGTAACAAAATGATTCCCTAGAGAAAGGTTTGAGGAGCTTTGGTCAGTCATGCTTCTCAAGAATCCCTGGTTCACTAAATCTTATTTCATCTCTAACTTCGTCAGTGGAGTAAGGGAAGATATTAAGCCTATGCTGAGAACAACGAAGTTGATAACTCTTCTTCAAGCTTTTGAAATTACAACACTCCTGGAACAATCTTTAGAACTAGCCAGAAAAGGAAGGAATTCTGGGTTAGTCCATTTAACAACACAAAATGATGCAGGATTAGAGAAAAAACAAAACAGATTAACTCCGCAAGAAGTCCAATACCAAAGAAATAACAATCTGTGCTTCAAATGTAGGGAGAAGTTTTCTCCAGGACATTGGTGCAAGTTCAAGCATCTGAACTTTATATTAGCAGCAGAAGAGTTAGATGGGAGTGAAGTTGCTAATGAAAATGAAGAAGAAGACAGTCACCACACCAAACATGAAGGAGCAGTCGAAGCGTCACTATGTGCCTTATCCAGCTGTATACACAGGCAAACCATTGCACTGCAAGGAACATTAGGAGGATTAGTGGTGTCTACTCTAGTAGACACAGGAATCCCTAATGGCTTCTTACATTAAAAGGTTGCTGAGGAACTAAAGGCACCCACTGATCAAGCAAAACTTCTCCAGGCAGAAATAGTAGATGGAAGCAAAATCACCAGCACCACCAAGGTCAGAAGTGTGAAATGGAAAATACCAAGGTACATTTTCTCTTTTGATCTGAGAGTAAAAGGTCTGGGAAGATAGGATCTTATATTAGGTATAGATTGGATGTACCACTATAGCCCAGTTGCATTTAATTTTGAGAAACTACAAGTGAGGTTTTTTAATGAAGGGAATGTGGTAATCATAGAAGGGAGAGTAGAATAAATCCTGATGAAATTGATCCGAGGAACAGAAACTATGAAGTTTATACAGCAATAACGACAGAGTTGCACGACTCTTGCCCTTAACTCAGAACGCAAGAGTTATAGAATACTAGAAGCCATATCTACAGTATTGTCTGAGTTTGAATAAGTATATTCCAGTATTGGCATGGTTAAATTCTAGTCCAAAAGAATTAACCATTCGTTGTAATTGTTACCCTATCAAAGTTTTCTGAAGCCTTAGTCCACCCATAAATCTTGATGGGCCATGGAGCAACTGGTCCATGAGGCCTGTTGTGTTACACTGAGCTCTTATCTTTTTCAACTAAGTTGATTGTGTTGGGCTGTCCTGTCCACGTCTAGAGTCATCGTACTGGCTGTAACCATTGTATTCCCCTAAATTGCCAAAACTAGATACTGATCTATTGTTGGAATGCTGAATGTTGTGTTGGTGTTTAATTCCTTCCCTCCTCTTCCAAAACTAAAATTGGAAAAGAACTTTCATCTGCATTTGTGGATAATCTATTTCTCTGTTCATTCTCTTTTAAGTGTCGTTTTGGAGAGAATTTTGTTCATGTCGTTCTCATCTATTTCTCTGATTATGTTTTTCGAACTTTATGTTTGTTCAAAAATAAATGGCTTTTATAGTTTGCTAAAAAATCTCTTCGCCTTAACCACCTCTTGATACTCTTGAAAAGGGTAAAAATAATTTATATTCGTGCTGCTATATTAATAGTGGAGGTAAAGAAATTGTTAGGGTTGACTCATATTTTAGGAAATAAAATGCTTTTCTTTGGTACAAGTTTCCTTATACAAGTTATATTGTGTTTCCTGTTCAGAATTATATTTTATTCAAAAAATGGGCAACTCTATAAAAATAATAATAATAAAAATTTATACAACCCTAAGAGGTACAAAAATAAAAAATGAAAAATATAAAAAATAGAGAGGTTGCCTAAGGAGAAGGGTTGTAAGAAATACTTTGAGACTCCATGATTATCTGTAGTTATTCCAGGGGTACAGAGAGTTATTTGAGATTTATGAGAGGGTGTACAAGGGGTATTTGGGTTTGAGTGGGTTCTCAAAGTGGGTTCTCAAAAGGGGTATTTGAGACTAGAATCTCAATTCTTGGTATGGGGTGTTAGTGCCCTTTCTACTACTAATTTGGTTTGGTTGTTGGAGTTATGTTTGTTAATTTTTTAGGTTTATTTCTAATCGACATAATATTTGATGTGAATTGTCGTTACGAATTTTTTTTTTAAAGTATTATGCGTCAGGATTGTGTCAGTATAGATTATTGAACCTATGAAATATGAACAAGCAGTTGATTGGTGTGGCCTTGTGTTGTGTCTAATCTTGGAGGTGGCTTGGACATGTTGCATGGCATGTATTGAAAAGAGATGGGGTAAATACAAGTTGCACCTTCACGTTTACCATCGATAACACTTTGCATCCCGTCGTTTAAAAAATATGACTTTGCATCTAGACGTTTAGATTCCAGTAGCACATTGCTACTTTCACTAGTAAACACAGTTTAAAAAAAGTTAAACGGTGGTCAAAATATTTTAAAAGTTCAAAAATACCCTTCATTTTTTTATCAGACTATTATTGCCTTTTCTTTTTCTCTCAGTGTGCAACTTGTAATTTACCCATGAATTATAGGTTCGTATTGTACGCATCATATAATAAACAAATTGTGTATCGTGTGATAAAAAGCTCTACTTAATATACTGAGATAAGATATGCACGAAATATATCCATGTAGGTATGTATTCTTAGTAATGTATCCTGTATTATAAGTTTTTGAAAACTATGCCCGTGTCCTTGTCCTTTCTACATGGTTTTGAACATTAAACTTTGTACATTGCATTGATGTTTGTCAGAAAACCTTTTGATTAATCTTTGGTGTCTTGATGCTTGACGGGTGTAAAATGATTCTATGTATGGTCAGCTTATTTTTGCCATTCAAAAACAACATCAAAGATAATATGCTTAAGATTTTTTACTAATTTAGGAAGGAAGGATTGAACTTTGTTTTAATGTTGACACATGCAATTTAAACTATAGAGAAGGGATCAATGTTACAACTATTAGTATTGACTTGGACCTTGTTTGAGGATATATTATTTTTGAGGAGCTAATATGGGTTATCAAGCTCGATGCAAGAATCCTAAGTTCTGGTTTGTGTTGACGTGGAAAATGGTTTAACAGACTCTTGTAGGTTGAAAAAGTGAAGGGGTAGGGAAAATTTTTTCTCCTTTGAGAGGTGTTACCTACAAGTTCTTGATTGCGGACTCTTTAAAGTCATGGATTTGAGCAAATCATTGCCAATGCTACCAAATCACCAAATGGATAGCAGCCATTGGTGGTACAGCCATGCAGCTGTTATTACTGTATCACCACCATCTTCCACATTGGTGAGCTTGAGATTTGTCTAATGTACCTTTGTCAGATAGGTTACTGCCTAAACTTGATCTAAGATATTTATGGAACCATAAAGAGGAGGAGGAAGTGGAACTTGTAAATCTTCTTTGAAGTCACAGTAATTATTATTCTACCAATGCTCTCTTGTTAATTTATGGTTTAGGGGCTTTTATCCCAAATTAAACTACTTTGTGGCAGTGCCAACTGTATGATCTTGTTATCCTTTAATAAACTTTAAATATATTTTAATATTTGCCGTATTAAGTGAGAACTTCTTCCAAAGACGATTATGCTTGAGTTACCTTTATTTATTAAATTTTGTAGTTCTTCAATCCTTATCTATTTCATTTTCAACGGGCCTCACTTGCATATTTTGATAGTTAATTGCTGGATTAAAAGTTGCATTTGGAATGTATAATCTGCTCACAGGAAGCATTTCCAAATGATTGGTTTTAATTATACTCTTTTAAAAATGAGGCTTGAAAAGGTTGTGGGGATGGTTTGTTCCTATGCCCCATCCAGAATGCTTCTGAATTGCAAGTCTTGGGAGCATTTAAGATACAGATTCTCTTTAGGAAAGCAGTAACATCCAAGCAGTGGGCAGGCTGACACTTCTTAAGGTAAAAAAATTGCTATTTGGATGTTTTATTGCATGCAAGCCATTTGTGTGTATAAGTTGCTGTAAATAAACGTATATGGTTTTCACACCTTCTTTTGCAAACGCAGGAGTCGCTGCTGTTGTATTCACCATCATTGTTATCGAATCAGTACCCATCGTTTTTATTGAATCAGTGGTCTTAGTGGGTCTATGTAAAGGCTTAGCATTTTATCTTTTATTTTGTAAAAGGAGTGGCTGCTGCACATAACCATTTTTTGTATCCAAGTATAATTGCAGTCTCTGAGGTCTCTCTCTCTCCCTCTCAATTTGCTCAATCAATCTCGTTTGTTGATTGTTTGATCTTTCCATTTGATGCCAATGCATTTTTTCATTCTGATAACATTCTAGTCTGCGTCCTTCTCTTGCTGTCTTTGTTTGATGGATTTTAAAATGTTTTAAACTATGATTGTTTGCCAGGAATTTAGTAATCGTGGCATTGATGGCTTATGTATAAGGAAAAAATAGATCTAACAGTTCTTGACATGTTTTCTGTTATTTTCTTTTCCTTTTTTCCTTTTTCAGTCATTTGATGTTTGTTACTTGCTTATTGATCACTCTCCCATCCCTGGTTTGCTTCTTCAGTGCATTGATTTTGCCATCATACATCTTTAATTGATTTCGCTCCTATGAAATGTTTGTTGGAAAATTTTATCTGATGTGAAATCTTTTCCGTGAATTATAGCATTTGTTCTTCTAGATTTGGTACTTGTTTGCTTATTGGATGGAATTTTCCTCAAAAATATTTTCTTTTCCACTATTTAGAATATGAGATAGGTTATATTTGCTACCTACTTCTTTCATCTAGGAAAATAGCTTCTCCATGAATTTATTAATCGTGGCATTCATGGGCTGTGTATAAAGAAAAATAGATTTAGGGTATGTGCATGTAATTCTAGTTTTCTCCTGCCCCCACACCTTGGCCTGTTATTCTATGTTTATTAGTTGCCTAATGAATTGCTCTACTCTCTACTGTGTGCCTATTCTGTGCATTTATTTTTCCATCATGCATCCTTAATTTATATCGCTCCTTGGAAATGTTTGATTTATGGAAATATATTATGTGAGGGCCAATCTTTTTCATCAATTATATTTTTGAGGAAAAATTTGTTCTCCTAGATCTTATGCTTGTTTGTTTGGTGGATGAAATTCCTTACAAATATGTTATTGGAATGTGAGATTAGTTGTATTTTTCAAGCACTCTCCTCTTAGCAACTTCTAATTCTCCAAATGCTGCCTTCCCTCATTTTCCGACCATTCTGGAAAACATCTTCTGTGATTTAAAAGAATCTATGTGAAAGCAAACATTGAAAAATCTTTTTGTCTAACTATAATTTCTTTACCAATTTTGTCCCGGAAACAATTAGAGCCTTAGTGTTTTGTTAGAATCAAGGAAAACACAATGTGGGAAGTGCACATGCCAGCTCCTTTGACTATTAAGTTCAGCCTTGAAATTTGCAGCCTTTATTAGTTTTGACAAACTTACCTTTTTTACCATGGTTTAAAATTTTGAAGATAATATTGTTAAGCTAATATTGGCAAAGAAACTTCATATGCAGTAAACAGATGGTGGAAGTGCTTATTTTTTACATTTATTGTAATTGGAACATACACTAAGTAGCAGCATTACAAGCTCAGCAGTGGTATGAAAATGCTTGCAATGGTTGACCAATAAGATCAAGTGGCTGTCAAAAAAGGATTCTCTTTGAATTTTGTTGTTTGATAACCTTGGATCTCAAAGTACAAGACTAATACTACTGTTGGATTTGCACTGTTGGAAGCATGGTAGTCTAAGTAAGCTGGTTTGGTGGTTCAAATTCTCGTTCAATAAAAATTATAGGTGTCCTTCCAATTGGCAATCTGTAATTGCGGAAACAGGCAATTGTATGACTGCTGCGGGGAATCGATTTAACTGTACTGGAGTGACATTGATAACCTGAAAATTCAAAGGATGCATTTTGATGCCATTAAGCATTTATTTACTACCATTAGCCTCAGGCTTCTTTTCTGTGTAACCTATTAAGTCACAATTTTATAGTGCTCTACATTGTTAACCTTGGTTGGGGTGCTGCTGAGGCAAAAAATTCACCTGTGCATAAAATCACCTGTAAATTCTTCAATTGGTCAAGTGGACGTACTTTGGCATTTATAAATTTTGGTTTTTCTTGGTTTTTGAAGCTTTCAATATGTTTACCAATTTTTAAAATACTGTTTCTTCTCTGCTTCTTTTCCACTGATCATTATATTTCTCTATGCAACCCCCTCTTTCCTTTCTTTCATAGTTTGTATATGATTTAGAGGATTATTAGTGGTGGAAAACTCTCTCAGTAGCATTTGTTTCTGGTGGCAGGGTAACATATTGGTCATCTAATGGTGGGTGTGCTTATTTCATTAATACCAGGATTCTTGATATGCCTTGGGAGATGCCTTGGGAGATCATGCTTGACATTATTTCCAGACTTACTGTTGAATCAATCTTATCCATTGTTAGTGTATGCAAAATATGGCAGTGTGTGGTGAACGATTGTTATCTGCCCAAATTGCAACTAAGCAGAACTAATCATGAAGTGCTGCGGCTTATGATTTTGCTTGTAGTTCAAAACAACATATTGTGGATAGATGTTGTGATTAGAGAAATGCCCTTCAATTTTATGGATTTCCCCAAGCTAGAATTTATGGTTTTGCACGATGGATTAATGATTGGGGTTGAAAGTGATGAACTTGATTACTTGTGCGTTCCAGTAAGAAGAGATTTTGTCCTTTTGCCCAGGTCATGGGTACCAAGGATCATAAGATATCAACACATTGCTATCGTGTTCGATCCTTTAAGTGAGAAGTACAAGGTGATGAGAACATATGTTGGAGATGATAAGGAATTCAATATTTGATTTGAGATTTTAATTCTTGGGGAGGTTTGTGGAAAAAAATTGGATTCTGTAGAGATTTTGCTTTATCACATCTTGGTACATGGGAGTTAGTTTTTGCGGATGGCTGCCTTCACTGGATTATATGTGGATCTCCGGATAGTTGGGACAACGAAGTTCTTGTATTTGACATGAGCAGTGAGAAATTGGAGACTTATTGGATCCCATCTAATGTGCAATTTCAGCCATCTAGTCCAGCATCGATGAAGTGGAAGTTGATGAATTTTGGGGGTCTTTTGACTTTAGGGTCAGTCACGTTGAGGACACATTACAGGCTTTTTCCTTGTTGCGTATATGGAAGGTAAGAAGAGATAATGCTCAACACCTTCATATCTGGTATAAGGGCACATATAACATGTTTCTGCATTGGTTTGGCTTGTGTCGCAGTTATCTGGTTGGGATGCCAAACCCAGACACTTATTTGCTGAAAGCATATCCAAACTCAACTAGCAAGCCAGCCCTTCGTCATTTTTTTCAAGGGAACGACAATTTCTGCATGTGGATATCCTTTGGCTATGCAGAAAATGTGTAACTGTGTTCTTCAAATTTGGTCTACTTTCCCCTATGACAGTTAGCGGAGTTTGTTGACAAGGATGCAAGACCAAAGTCTCAATTTCAACTTAGTTGCTGTTTATCCTCAGTTGCTGTCGGTGATCAGTTCTGTTTAATGGTTCTTGTATGTTCCTGCTTATGATTTGTTAATGTTTAGAATTTTTCTGTGGACTGCTCAAAAGACCTTGCTTTTCTGTTTTGTTCTCAATAGAGGAATGGTTTATCTCATGTTTCAACAGAGGGCTCTGTAACATATATTCTTTTCTTTTTGGGGCTGTTGCTCCTAACAGCAGTCCCTGTCTATCTTGGCTACCATTTACATGATAGGAACTGATTTTTCTTCACATAATATTTTGAAGTTTCTGACAAGTGAGTTACAGATTGAACCTAGCATTTTTGTTAATTTTATGCTTGTGTGGGAGATAAAGGAGAAGTTGTGAAGCAGACATGTAGGAGCCAGTCCTCAGTTTTCACTCTGAAACTGCATAATACTTATCCTAATTTTACCTACTTGTCTAGACTAAGAAAGAATCTAGAAGGTTTAAACATTCTCTTTCCGGAATCTTCATGTATACTCTTATTTCACAGAATTTAAAGGTTAAAACATCTTCTCTGCTGGCAGCTTCTTGCTGTTTTCATAAGTTCTCCCCCCTTTTCTGGATGCGGACTTTAAATAGTAGTCCTAACTATTATGTAGCCTATACAACTTAGTCGACAAATAAGAAAACTCTGGTTTTGAGTGATTTTCATTGCTGGATCTTGTAGTTTGTGGGTTAGAGCATATCCAATACGTGGTTGAGACATTCTGGCTTGAAATGGTGCTTCAGCTCTCTCTCACTCTCTCTGAAGCTAAAGACAGGCAATAGGTTTCACTCAAAATCAACAAAATTCAAGGTAGAATTCTCATTGACACTAGATGGGGTAAAACTAGCCAAGTAGCATTCAAATTTTAATTTTTCTTATTCAAGGCTTAGAAAATTTTTACATTACAAGCATTATATGAACTTTATTTCTCTAAATCAGCCAACAACCTTAATATCTCAAGATCAATTCTAGAATCCTGTAAACTTTCGTGCATAACCAAAGCAAGTTGTTGACTCATCTTTGATGTCAAATGGTTCTTCCTATCCCCAAGAACACCAAGCTCATAGTAAGAGCTTACTTTTAATCCCAAAAGTGGCGCCAATTCCATTCTTGTTCATATCCAAATTCTTGAGCCTCTCCAAGCTTCCCTTCCGCAACACTCTGTCTCAACTTTCTCATCATTCTCAAAAGACCTTCCAAAAAACAACGCAAGCTTCTTCACCTCCTCTTCATAACTGGCATGATCGAACTCTCCTTCCAATACCGCAAAACATGATCAAAAAATGGCCCAAATGGAAGAAACCCATGGTAGAAGTCCTCCGATGCTTTCTCAAAAGGGTACAGTCCTTACTCTTCACTTATGGCAGAGTCCAAGAAATGCCATATTGAGACTAGTGTCCTCCGGTTTCATTGTTAAATGACAATTTTACACCTCGTGTTCTTTATGGAATACGGTAGTGAACTATAGGGCATGTGGGTGGGAACTATAATATGTTTAAACGAACAATGTCCTCCATTATTAACTTGGCAAGGATATGACCAAAAAGGAAAATAAATAGTAGTGACTAATCCTTTTGATTCCCTCTTTAGGTTAGACTATAAATATATAATGTGTTGAGCTTCTCATCCTCCCGTGTTCGGTACCTAGATGTCCGCCGCTGATTCCATATTATTCCAACTACAATTAGGAGGAAGCATATTATGACGTTTGCGTTTGTATCTGAAGAGTAAATTATCGCCCTGATCAGATTCAGCTATTATATTCCGGATTCTGAAGTACGACATAACCAAAGAGACAGCTCTGTGTCAACCTAGCTCTGTTCTCTGACAATATTTTTAAAACTTCATACTATCTCTATCAGCAATAATATACCAAAGCTCCACACACTGCAGGGTACAAATATAAATTCTATGTAACCATCAGAACTCATACTCCAGGAGCTTGCTTAACAAACAACGTAGCCCTTTCCCCCAAATAACAACTTGTTTGCAAATGGGAACATTACTAGCCTAGATTCTAGCAGAACTGAGTTGATCTTCTCTCTTTCTCTCTCTCATTTCTTATTGCCCGTTCTGAAAGTCAATTCCTGGTAGGTGCATACCACCTCCTGAAAGGAGTAGGCTCCTCCAGATAACTGCCACCCAAGATGCTTGTAGGAAAGAAATAAGAAGATCTATTTATTTCTGACTCTGGCATCTTTCAATCCACCAAATTTTGCAATGAAGATATCAGAAACCAAAAAAAAGAAAAAAAAAGCCACACCAGAGAAAATGGAGTACACATATTCATCTAAAAATTTTTCCTACCCCCAAACAGCTTACCCTTACACCCCCACCGAAAACTACTCTATGGTTCCTGTAAGAACAGGAGGGTGGCCCATCACCCTTCATGCCCTGCAAAACCATTCCTGAAAATAAAAGATTTTTCACTCACCAAAGGGGTAACCAAATATGGGCCTCAATAATGGTTGTTGATGGCACAACCATTATAAATAGGGACAACCATAGCAAGGGTCCCTAAACTCAATTCATTAGTCTCACACACCATCAGAGAGAGAATTAAGAGTTTGGAAGGCTTCTTGCACGTCCAGAGGTATTGCCAAAGGGAGTTACAGTCGCCGGAATCCATGGCTGGAGGTACACTTGCTTCCGCTTGTTCTTTGGTTCAATTTTGCTTTGTAATTCATGTATTAGACTTGCATGAATGTTTTTACATTTGGTATCAAAGCCATTAGAACCTCTGTTTGTATTTTCCGGCAAAAATTTTCAATTTTTGGGTTCTGAATTTTTTTTTTTTTTAAATTGGCCCAAATTTGAGTAAATTTTGGGGTTTTGAGGTTGGAAATGAGTTTTATATTAAATTTCGGATAATTGCGTGTTTTCAGAGCAAGAAATGGAGTTTTTTGGCACTTTCCGGACACATTCCGGCATTCAGACCCGCCGGATCCGGGTCGGGACCCTAGGGGTCCATTCGGGTGAAGAAGACCCGGATGCAGACCAAAACGACGTCGTTTCGGTCTACAATTTTTGAAAATGACGGATCTGCCGAAAACGTTCTGTAATTACGAAATTACCCAAAATAGTTTTAATTTGTAGCAATCCAGTCCCTATGATATTTCTAAAACTCATAAAAATTTAAGATGTTGCACATTGGTCCCCGGCCTTTATAAAAAACCCGATAAACCTTGAAATGTTACAGATTGGTCCCAACATATTTTGAAATGTTACACATTAGTCCTTTAGACTTAAAAAAAAAAGGAAAATTTAATTTTTAATTTTAAATTCATATTTGGGTCATTTTTGAGAATTTGAAATTAAAATTTTGATTTATGTATATTGTGGTATCACACATAAATGAAAAATTATGTATTTTATACAAATTAATTTTTATATGATCTTTTATACATTGAGAGACGTGTAAAATAAAGGTTAAAACCCGTACAAAATTATAAAATTATTGAAACTTTATGATTTTGTATAAATCAATTTTTGTATGGTTTTTGCATATAAAGACGCATGCAAAATAAAGTTTAAAACCTGCATAAAATTGAAGGAAAATATTCTGGTGGTTCGTAGAATTTCTGATTGTTGGGATATGGCCACAGCAGCTCTAATATAGAGGAAATTATATATTGAGATAGTTTTGACCAAATAAAATAAAGAATATTATTTGTGATTATTTATTTTTGTGTGACAAATTTTATCCCACAGGAATTTTTGTCGTATTAAAAATAATTAATCAGAATTAGATTGCAAGATTGGATAACCTAATTATGTGGATAGTCTACTTGACTTTAGAGTTTTCTCCTACAAGGTTTTTCGAGTTCAGCAGATCAAGTGCATGTATAGGAAAGTCCTGTCAACAAGACGGGGATAAGTTTAAGGTTGGCTGGTTTTTAAGCGGTCTCATGTGACCCACCACCTATCTGGGGACTTTTCTGGTGCACGAGTGATGCTGTCTTGTAGGGAAACTCTAATTCAGGGAAAGATTTTCTATATAATTTCTCCTAATTAGCCTACAGGCATTAGAAAATTAAGTAATCTTGTCAATCTTTTCATAAAGTATAATAAATCTAGTATGAATTAGAAATTTAGCCCACAAGCAATTTCTATGTCAGGAAATTTATTTTATATGTTTTACATTGGTAAACATATGTTAAAATCTCAACTAAAATTTGTAAGCATTTTTGTTGCAGCTATACAAACCGTTGATATCGTTGAAGTTCCCATATTAAATGGTGGGAACTATAAGGTGTGGAAGGAGAAAATACTTCTCAATTTGGGATGGCGTGATTTGGATTATGCTATCAGGCATGACGAGCCACTTAGGATAACGGATGCCGGCTCTACAGCAGACAAAGCTCTTTATGAGCGCTGGGAGCGATCTAATCATCTCAGTACGATGTTCATTAAGGATAAAATATTAACTGGCATTCGCGGCTCCGTCAATCAGCATAATGACGTCCGTGCCCTTCTTAAGGTAATTGATGAGCAATTCGAGACGTCTGATAAAGCTCTTGCTAGCACCTTGATTATGGAGTTCTCATCGAAGAAACTCACCACTATCCACGGAGTGCGCGAGCACATCATGAGGATCCGGGATATAGTGGCCCAACTAAAGACTCTTGAGGTTGAGATGTCTGAATCTTTCCTAGTGCACTATATTCTGAATACCCTTCCACAGCCTTATAGTCCCTTCAAAATTTCCTATAACACACATAAGGCTAAATGGTCCATCAATGAGTTGATGACCATGTGTGTACAGGAAGAAGGGAGGTTGCTCATGGAAATGAAGGAGGGAACCAGTAGCGCACATTTCATCATGAAAGGAAAGGTGAAGGGAAAAGCCAAACTGAAAGGAAAAGCAAAGGGACCTACCCCAATTGTAAAAAAGGAGTCAACGTGTTTCTTCTGTAAAAAGAAGGGACACATAAAGAAGGACTGTGCCAAATTTCAGAAATGGCTTGCTACCAGAGGTATAGAAATCTCTTTTGTATGTTATGAATCTCTTATAACTGAGACTTCTTATGACACATGGTGGATTGATTCTGGATGCTCAATTCATATTACGAATGTGTTGCAGGGCTTGCAAAACCCGCGGAAACCAGTGGACCGTGAGCAATTCATCTATTCAGGAAACAAGATGAGTTCGCATGTGAGAGCCATTGGAGATCGCAAGCTCATTTTGACTAATGGACATGTCTTGCAGTTGGAAAGAATTTTTTATGTACCAAGTTTTTCTAGAAATCTAATTTCTGTATCAAAACTTGTACAATTCGGATATTCTTTCCAATTTAATAATACAATGACATTACTTTTGCATTCAAATGTCGTTGGTACAGGTCTATTGATTGACAGACTATACGGACTTAATTTGCAAGATAATACATGTTGCAACACAATACATATTGGTGTGAAAGGTGTGCCATAAATGAAAATTCCTTTATGTTGTGGTATCGGAGATTAGGACATATCTCCATCAAAAGGGTTAAAAAGTTGGTAAATGATGGAGTACTTAGTACTCTAGATTTTAGTGACTTTGAAACCTATGTAGACTGTATTAAGGTAAACAGTCCAATAAGTCAAAAAAAGGTGCCAAGAGGAGCTCAGATCTATTAGAGATCATTCATATAGACATATGTTGTTCGGATATGAACTCATATGATCAAAGGTATTTCATTACTTTTATTGATGATTACTCACGTTATATGTATCTTTATCTTCTTCGCCATAAGGATGAGGCGTTGGATGCCTTTAAGGTTTTCAAGGCATAAGTAGAGAAACAATGCGATAAGCAAATAAAGATAGTGAGATCGGATAGAGGTGGAGAATACTATGGAAGGTATACTGAAGATGGACAAGCACCTGGTCCATTTGCTCGATTTCTTCAAGAAACTGGGATTGTCGCCAAATATACTATGCCTGGTTCTCCAGACCAAAATGGTGTGGCTGAAAGAAGAAATCGGACATTGTTGGACATGGTAAGGCGCATGATGTCTAGCTCTAAATTGCCTAAATCCTTGGTGGATTGAAACTCTTAAAACGGCTGTGTACATATTAAATAGGGTTCTAACTAAGGCGGTTTCCAAGACCCCATTTGAAATGTTCAAAGGTTGGAAACCCAATTTGCGACATGTACGCATTTGGGGATGCCCGTCAGAAGTAAGGGTTTATAATCCACAAGAAAAGAAACTGGATCCAAGGACCATTAGTGTGTATTTTGTTGGATATGTTGAGAGGTCCAAGGGATACAGATTCTATTGTCCATCTTATCATACTAGGTTTGTGGAATCGAGAAACGCGAAATTTCTTGAGGATCACTTGATTAGTGGGAGGGATTCCTTTCAAGACTTAGTCCCTGAAAGAAATCTATCAAGTATGCCTTCCACTTCAAGTGAAAGGATGATTGTCATTCAAAGCGTCCCTCTAGTACCCGTGGACGTTGACCCAATTACAAATGACAATCAAAATATTTCACAATCTGCTGACACCGGAACAGGTCAAGTTGGACAGCCCTTTCCTAGAGAGACTGTTGAGCCAACATTAAGGAGACCTGTTAGGATTAAAAGGTCAGCAATATCTAGTGATTATGTAGTATATCTCCAGGAGTCTGATTACAATGTTGGTGCCGTAGATGATCCTGAGTCATTTTCACAAGCCATAAACTCTAACAATTCGAGCTTGTGGCTGGAAGCCATGGAAGATGAGATGAACTCCATGACGAGTAACGGAGTTTGGGATCTTGTAAAGTTGCCTGATGGGGTAAAACCCATAGGATGTAAATGGGTTTTTAAGACAAAAACTGACTTATTTGGCAACATTGAGAAATACAATGCCAGACTTGTTGCTAAATGGTTCACTCAAAGGGAAGGAATCGATTATTCGGAAACCTTTTCTCCAGTATCTAAGAAAGATTCCCTCTGTATTATTTTGACGATTGTTGCACATTTTGACTTAGAGTTGCAACAAATGGATGTGAAAACGGCATTTTTGAATGGAGAATTAGAGGAAGAGGTTTACATGTATCAACCTGAAGGATTTTCCTCTAGTAATGGTGAGAATTTGGTTTGCAAACTTAATAAATCTATATATGGATTGAAGCAAGCTTCCCGCCAATGGTATTTGAAATTCCATGAAACAGTCTCTTCATTCGGTTTTGAAGAAAATGTTGTGGATCAGTGTATATACCAGAAGGTAAGTGAGAGTAAAATTTGCTTCCTAGTGCTATATGTGGATGATATTCTACTTGCAACCAATGATAAAGGGATGTTGCATGAGGTGAAACAATTCTTTTCTAAGAACTTTGATATGAAAGATTTAGGTGATACGTCTTATGTCATTGGTATTAAGATACATCGAGATAGATTTCATAAGATTCTCGGACTATCTCAAGAAACCTATATTAAGAAAGTTCTTAAGAAATACAGAATGCAGGACTGCTCACCGAGTGTATCTCCTATCGTCAAAGGTGACCGGTTTAGTTTGGACCAGTGTCCCAAGACGGAATTGGAAGGGAACAGATGACCAATATTCCATATGCTTCCGTAGTTGGAAACCTTATATATGCACAGGTCTGTACCCGACCTGATATAGCATATGTAGTTGGAATGTTAGGATAATATCAAAGTAATCCTGGTTTTGAGCATTGGAAGGCTGCAAAGAAGGTGTTACGGTACTTGCAAGGCACCAAGAACTACATGCTCACATATAGGAGGACCGACAATTTTGAGGTGGTCAGATACTCGGACTCGGATTTCGCTGGCTGTGTTGATTCTCGAAAGTCAACATCTGGATATATTTTTGTTTTGGCCGGTGGAGCTATATCGTGGAGGAGTGCTAAGCAGACATTGACTGCGGCCTCTACTATGGAAGCTGAATTTGTGGCGTGTTTTGAGACTACGTCACAGGCGGTGTGACTACGAAGTTTCATGGCTGGGTTAAGGATTTTTGACTCTGTACCTAAGCCATTAAGCATATTTTGTGATAATTTGGCTGCGGTGTTTTTGGCTAAAAATAATAAGAGTGGTAGTCGAAGTAAGCACATCGACATTAAGTATTTAGCCATAAGGGAACATATATTGGAAAATAAGATTGTAATCCAATATCTAAATACCGAATGTATGCTTGCTGATCCCCTGACTAAAGACATGCCTCCAGTTAAATTCAGATATCATATTGTAAATATGGGTTTAAATCTCAATTTTAATGAAATTTCGAATTGAATTTTCTCGTATAAAAATTTGTACACATTCCAGTTTTGAGAAAATTTCATGAAAATGGATCCCGAATAAACATAGAGTTTATTCATAAAGATGGTTACCATAAGAATAGGGAGTAACATGCATTGTGATACATAGGAGACAATACTCGTTGAATTAGAAGACTTGTCATTGTGATTCATGTGTGCTTTTTCCATTAAGTTTCGGCTTGGATAAAGTCACCGAGTCGGGTGAGTGGACCAAGTGGGAGAATGTAAGAACAGGAGGGTGGCCCATCACCCTCCATGCCCTGCAAAACTATTCCTGAAAATAAGAGATTTTTCACTCACCAAAGGGGTAACCAAGTATTGACCTCAATAATGGTTGTTGATGGCACAACCATTATAAATAGGGGACAACCATAGCAAGGGTCCCTAAACTCAATTCATTAGTCTCACACACCATCTAGAGAGAGAATTGAGAGTTTGGAAGGCTTTTTACACGTCCAGAGGTGCTGTCAAAGGGAGTTACAGTCGCCGAAATCCATGGCTGGAGGTACACTTACTTCCGCTTGTTTTTTGGTTCAATTTTGCTTTGTAATTCATGTATTAGACTTATGAATGTTTTTACAGTTCCTATTTATCAGATGGAAACACCAAGTTTTGATGGCTACACAGGTTATGATTGCACACCTGCCCCGCCACCTTATGAAGCAGTCACTGAATTTGGGTGGCTACACAGGTTATGCTGGCACACCTTCCCCACAACCTCATCAAGTGGAGGCACAGAGTTATGGTGGGTAAATGGGCTATTATAGTGCACGTCCACCAGTGAATCCACAGAACAACATCTGTAACACTGGTGAGCATCAATCACAAGCATCAGCAGAGTCGGAAGATCCTGTTTTACAGCTAATGGCAATTTAGTAGCAAGCACAAATAAACAGAGTGGCTGCAGCAACTCTGTGGTCCATCATTAATTGAGCTAAGATTTAAATAAGGACTTTCCAAAAGTGCTTGCTTTTTATGGGAAATGGAGTTCCGCTCATGGCTCGCAAGCTTGGAAAATAATAATATCGAATTGGATCTCAATTTCAAAATTTAAAGTTAATTGTTTGACAGACCAGAGAATATTAAAAAAGAGCGCGAAAGAATAATATCAGATTAAAGTTTGAAAATAAAAATAAATAAAATAAAACTAAAAAATAAAAATAAAAATAATAAAAAAGAAATAAAAATAAATTATCCGTAACAACTTATAAAAGTAATAATAATAATAATTCAATTGATACGGATTTTCCTGTGTTACTCATTTCTATCTAAAATCATCTTCTGAACTAAATTCTTCATACCCATGTGTTTGCAGATCATTTGCATCCAGATTTCAATGGTTTATCATAATATTTCACTAAATCTCCTATATTTAAGGTTTCACTCATCATAATTGATATATTTTTTTATTTTCGTTGCACATATCTAAATTTTCTTAGATGATACTCTTTCATTTTATCCACAATTAAATTCACTTTCAACTTAATACGTATTTTTTCATTTTTAATCCTATTTTTTTTTAGTTTAACCATATATCTATTTAAATATTTTTATTTCAATTATTGTCATTTTATACTTTTATTGTTATTTAACGGTTCAACACTCTATACCATACAATGTTGAAGGTCTTATTGGGATTCTATAAACTTCCCTTTCAATTGAAATGACATTATGTGATCGTAAAGTCCAAATATACTTCAACTGCAATGCAACTTTCTCGCTCGCTCATCTCAAGATTAATTGTCCTCTAAGGGAACACTTCACTTGGTTGTTCCTGTAAGTGGTATCTAGGAGTCTTGAAAGCTGTCTGTTTTGAAGTGCGCATCAGATTGTTTTGGTATGATTTCCTTTGTTTGGTTTAATAATCTGCTTGAAACAATCCTCTGAATGTTGCACCTGTGCTGACATTCCTTGAAATGCTTGTAATTGATAATGGTACATTTCCCCTCTGAATTATTTGTTGCTCCCGTGTAAGCCAATCAATCTCCTCTTATTCATAGTATCTCCAAATAATCAGGATTCAAGCCGTCCACCACCCGAGTGTGTAAGCGCATGTTACTTGCACAAGGAGAAAGCTGCACAGCAGATTTCCGAGTACATGAGAAAACGCTGTATGATGATAGAGACAAATACCAAACTGGACATCATGTCTATAAATTATATAAATGTAAAGACTAACTTGTAATTTATGCATATCGACGTCATATGGATTGTTATCTCCGACCATAATTGCAAGTTGACAAAGGAATAAGTCTATGGTGAAGTCATATATGACTTTACTTACCATGGATGAAATGGAGACCTTACAAAGATATAGACTCGGTCTATGTGATGATTACTCTAAAAATCATATTCAGACCCAGTCTCCTCATATGGTAACTCAAGAAATTAAATTTAACTTAGCAGAAGCAATAGAACTCCCATTTTAATATGACTATAATGATGATATATAATTGTCTGCAAGGGACGGAAAGAAGGTGAAAAGACAAGTAAAGGAGATGAATTACCCACATTTCAGCCACATTCATCCCTTACAACCTCTTCAACTCGACAAAGGTGAAAGACTTTATTGCAGAGTCTGTGAGCAAATCATCTTTCAACCGTTTCATGGATGTCTTCCTTGTAATTATTACATCCATGACCAGTGCCTCAATACCCCTCGCTGGCTCCAGCACCCGTCTCACCCTTGTCACCACCTCACTCTCTGCCCTCTCCCCACTTACCCTAATGCCTCCTATTCTTGCAATGCTTGTGGACGTGAAGGCAAAGCCTTCAGCTATGGTTGTGCGCGCTGTAACTTTGATCTTCACCTGCAGTGTTCCTCTTTGCCCGCCTCGGCACTAATTCGTGCTCATCCCCATAAGCTGAATCTCACCTTTCCGCCTACTTGTGCACCTAATACCAACTTTACATGTGACGTATGTCATGCTGCTGTCGATCACAGATACTGGATGTACAATTGTGCCAGTTGTGACTTTGGAACACACTTGTGGTGTACCACATCCCAGGGACCAATACAGGTGAATTGGCAGAATTCCCCTCAAGTGCCTGCACAATCTACTAGTGTTTCTGCCTCACCATCGGGAACCAATAAGGGATTAAATGAATTCAGGGAAGCAGTAGACCAGATGACCCAAAATCAGCTGGAGATACTCAAGTTGCAGGATCAGATGGAGAGGTCAAGAATGATCTTACGCCTTGGTGTTTGGCAGTCACCTTATCCTGGATGGTGATGCTGCCTCATAATCATAGGAATATATGTTCCACTATTTCCCTATATGTGTTTATATAAGTTGTGCACTTGTGCTCAGTGTGTGCAAATAAAGTGTATTCCGTCATTTGATCACCAATGTTTGTTAGATGAGGGTAATGCGCCCAAAAAAGCGTCACATGCTTGCCTATAATGATAATGAAGAATCTGTTAATTTCCCACCAGAAAAGTTGGTTAAGATGAACAAGTCAATGTTCTCTTAGAAGGACACCAAAGGATTAAAATAGAGAAGAGTTGATTTGCTTCCTTTTCTTTTGTTGCCAAATGCAGCATCGTATGGCACACTCTGTGAGAATTGGCTGCAAACGTGACCGAAGCATAGAAACGTGGATTTTATCATAACATGTTTAATATATTTTATATTAGACCAAAATGTATTAAATTTATGTCCAACACATAATTCATACATACAATAATATATATTAAAGGGGGTTCAGAGAGCTTTTGAAACATGTCTGTTCCTCCTTTGATCTAACTGAACCATTTTTTCTCCAATTAAATTGTTTAAAGATGCACTAAAGATGTCTGATTACAGAATTTATACAATTGAAGTTGGAATAATTTATTGGCTACTTTGGTGGGCTTATAATGACCAAAGTTATTTGGGATAATTAAATTTTTGGGTACATAAAATACTAAGTAATTTGGGGCAATACTAAGGGAGGGAAGGAAATGAATGTTCTTCTAATTTCTAGTATTTCTTTGAAACATGAATTGAAGATTACTTAATTGGGATTCCCTTTCTTAGAAGAGATTTTGTTTGACAATTTATACCACCATTCTTAACTCAACTCATGTTAAGAGTCGGTCTAATTTCCTATGAAAGTCCTTTGCTCCATGTATAAAAAGCAACCGAGTGAAAATTGTCCTTTTCCTCTCTTTTTCCTCCCAACTATCATAGTTCTTTCCTGCCTGGCCGCCAACCGAAGGCGAAGAGCATGTGCTGGCCATTTCGGGAGGAACTAAGGAAGGCTAGGAATTCACAATCCAATAAAGAGCGGTTCAACCCACTACGGGAGAGAAGCCTATTATTTTGATAGAATCTCGGAGAAAGACGAAGCATTTCAGCCACCCACATCATCTATGTCTATTAGAAGTGAAAGCAGAAGAGGAGATCATTTGCTCTGGCTGTGAGCTAGATCTTGTTGGCTCAGCTTACAATTGCAAAAGATGTGAGTTTTTCCTGCACAAGTCATGCTTTCAGTTGCCGCGAGAAATTCACCACAAGTTGCACCCCAGACATACTCTTGTCCTCCTCACTTCCCCACCCTACGCAGAAGAAGACTTTGCTTGTGATCCTTGCGGTGACTCAGGCAGTGCCTTCTCATTCCACTGTGAAGCGTGCAACTTTGACCTCCATGTCCAATGCGTCCCCTTAACCAATGAATTTTGTTGTGATGCCTGTGGCGTGTGGCGTGTCTGGCCAAGTCTTCTGTTACTGTTGCCCCAAATGCAACTTTGACATACATGTCAGTTGTGCTCAGTTGTCTGAGACTGTGAAACGTGAAGATCATGATCACCCGTTGGCTCTCTTGTATTCCCTTCCATATGAACCTGCGGACGAGAATACTTTCTTTGCTTGTGATATCTGTGGACTAAGTGTCCCAGAGGGAAGTTGGGTCTATTATTGTTCCGAGTGTGATAATGCTACTCAACTGGATTGTGTAACTGCTGAGCCAAGTTCACTCGGGGAATCTATACAAGGTCATCTCGCAACTCAACTCAAATTGCAAGAAATTGAGCACCGAATGAAGATGAATAATATGGTTGCCATGATGATCTCTTCTTCCATTAGTGGAGCACGAATACGTTAAATGTGTGTCTTCAAGCATCCGATGCACATTTCCGGTAAGAGCACAAGAGCTCTACCTAAATAGTTTCAGCAATGTACAGCAGAGGACTTTTTCCTTTTGAAGAATCTGAACTGGAGCCTCTACAATATAGCTTTTGGGTGTGGAATGCCAATGCTTCATTCTGTTTTTCTATCTGGGTTTGCAGAATTTGATCGCTTGATGTAATTGTTTTGATTTGCAGTCGTGCATTCTGATTTGATTTTCATGTATCTTTCTGAGGAGTTTGTGGTTGTGCAGTTTGTATGTTCAGAATCTGATCCCAACTACACAAATCTGCCTTCCATTACTTCGATCCAAACTAATGGTTATGAGATATTTTTATCCTGTTTCAGTTTTTTCAGCCCTCAGTCATAAGCCTAAAAAGAAACCCAAATGAATATGAATTGCATCACTCTAGATGAGACATCGGAGAAATCTATCAGAAAACTGATGAAAAAAAAGGGATTAGCACAAAATGTTGTTCATTTTCGATTGTCTACCTGAGTAGCTTGCTTGGACTGACTGAACTCTGAAGAGCTTGAAATGCGTACGAGGAGGCCAGTTTGGGTTTCCATCTCTAAACTAATATTGCTACAAATACAACCTCATAAAATAGCAACTTACAAAAAGCAGTAGGTGACTAAAGAAACAATCCATTCCCCCTCCCGAAGAGTAGACTTAATATTTCATGTGGTACAAATACGAGGATTTTCATGACTGTGCATTGGTCTCATTCATGAAGAAGAAAAGGATGGATAGGGAGTGGGAAGCAGTCACAGGTTCCATCAGCTGACTAAGCTCAGGTCAGAAATTCATGCAAAAAGAGTAAAGCCAAGCCTCGTGCTCCAATCCACCTCACTATTGATTGCATTACATTACATGTGAAGGGAGTTGTCAAATACAGACCAAAAGGCAGTCTCTCTCTCCATCTCTCCGCCACATGCTAATCCGAATTCAAAGCACGAATCAAATAAATAACTAAATAAAACTCAACATAAAAAAAGGAAAAGAAAGATAATGAGAGTCATTTATTTATTTTTTTATACTATACCTATTTGTATTTGAAATCATGTTTCGATTAATCCGATTTGAAACTTGCAATGATCAATTTAAAGGGACTATCCTCCCAACGTAGTTTTTTTCATACCCAAACCGTAGGTCGAATTTGAAAACTTGATTAAAGAACCTAATACCTTATCCCACTAGATCAACTGTCCGACCATCAGTTATTACCAGCGGCGGAGGGGAGGGTCCAGTGAAAGCAAACCATTATCATCTTTGCGCCTTCTAATACCACACTTTTGTCCACCACAACAGCCCGCATCCCGTCCAGATTTGCTCCATCACTCGTTCTATTTCTCTACTTGGCCCTATCATAACCAATACCCCAACTGCTGATAACCAAACTTCTACTTACAATATAGGGGTGGGGAGAGGAGGGGGGGGGGGAAGAGAGAGAGAGAGAGAGAGAGAGAGAGGGCGCTCGCCTGTCTACACCCAAAGATAAGAGAAAATAATGAAAGCATCCCATCCATCCCACCACTAACATGCTTGTACTCCACATTAGAGTAGATGGTGTGCCTAACAAGGCAGTGCTATCTCCAATTAAAGTTTTATATTGGTGTTGACATGTGATTCCAGACAAAGCAATACTAGACTTATGGCATTTCGGCTTGGGGCTCTGGAGAGCCCAATGCGACAAAACAGACATTATTCAAGCCATGCCTCCCAAGAATATACTACAAGCAGCATTGGAAATATAGGAAAACCCCCTTCACCACTGTCTTCCCCATCTGAAGAACCTATAAAATGGTAAAAGATAAAAGGGGAGATGGACACAGTGAAAACAGAAATAAACGAATGGCCATTAGGCAGCCAGTGATTGTAATATACAGCAACTCCATCCCAGAATGACCATATAGAGTACACGGAAGGAAGTTGTTTACAATATCACAACTTGCCCTTTCAACACAGACAAGGCCGTCAAAAATGAAGTGCAGCAGCCAACAAGTTACACAACTTAGGCTCTAATGAGCAAAATTTTCAACAAAATACTCCTAGAATTATGATACAAAAACTACAGAGAAAACTAAAATATCAAATTATATCAAGAGAGTGCAAAATGGAGGGGAAAACATCCATCCATGCATGATAACATTGATCAACAGACTGTGCTGAGTTCCACCAACACAAGAAATTTAATCAGCTTCGAATGCAAGGCCACAACCAGCAAAGTGCATGTCCATCATAACCACATTCTCCCAAAGATTGAAGTGCGGATCTCTCCATCCCACATTTCTGATCACTGAAGCAATCTTCTTCCATTAAACACAATTTCCACTAAGGCCATCACAGAGAGACAAGCAAACAAGAGAGTTTTCCATTTCAGTCACCCCTGCCCTATAACTTTATATGTCCTGTACGGAGCAGCACATATTGAATTACACCATGCAGGTATCCCTTTGATCCCAAGTATAAGCACAAAAGAAACACCGGTGTGGTGCACCAAACACAATCTGAGAAGCTCTCCGTTTTCTTACCTCTTTGTTTGATCACATCCTCAACATATTTCCCCAGCCTTCACAATCCGACTTTCTCAGCCTTTCAGTTAAAGATCAAGTGTAGCAAGTGCTGTCTGAAAGTGCCACAAGCACATGGTCTGAAGAATGATTACGAAGTTTGCTTGCAGTGCATCGATACAACCATCTCTCACTCATCTTAAACTGCAACTTACCCCATGAAATCCAAGGAAAGAAGAAAAAGAAAAGCTATCGACGCATACCAATCAATAGAGGAAAACCTGTGCTCCAGGCAATGATCTTGACCACTAGTGAACTACGCCATTTCACATTTACCCAACATGAGATTCGATATCAACTTCACCATGCATCCAAATCTAATGAACTGAACATAAAGACAAGTAGAGAATGCACTACAACTGAATTTGAACAAGAGAAGCAAAGCCATGAGGACAACAGCTATTAAACATTAGCCTGAGTTCAGAGGTTCTAATTCCAAAAGCCAACTATGAGTGAGACACCCAAAAAACAAAAATTAAACACTAGTAGGCATCAGAGTGACAACATGTATGTAGATTGTGATAGTTACCTAAAAACTACAGATACTGTACATACAAAACAGAAATTATGACAGACAGACATGGATGGATGGCTGAACTAAAAGAAACAAACAAGGAAGCAGCCAAAGCCCAGAGAAGATACTTACAGCGACGCGGGATGATGATGATTGGGAGTCAGACACCATCACCATCGTCGCCTACGCTCTTCACGGAGCAAACATCCCCACATCCTTCATTATCAGATGCCTCCTCCTGATTGTTGTCCCTAACACGCTCATGCTCATGAGCCCCATCAGTCTCCAGGCACTGAACTCGTCTCCTCAAGTCCTCCAATTCCCTCTCCATCAAGAAGAGTCTCTCTCTCAGCGTCAAGTTCTCCTCCTCCAGCTGCGCTATGTGTGCGTCCTGGTCGTCCACTCTGTTCTCCAACGTCAGATTTTTCGTAGGGTATATCATCTCGAACCGACTCAAGTCGTGGTCCAATCGCCTCTCCACCTCCAAATGCTCTTCCACGTCGCTGTCGCTCGATCCTCCTCCCCCTTCCTCTTCTTCTTCCTGGTCTCTAGCAGACGATCGCAGCCGGATCAGCCCATTCATCGATCCGTATCCGTCTACACCCCACTCTTCCTTCGCCATGTCCACCAGAACCTCCCTCGACGGAGAGAAGATCGGCGTCGGTAGTATCGCCGGCGTCACCGGACACGGAGATACTAGAGAGGCGATTCCCCCGGACTTCTTCGCCCGAATAATGAAGGAAGTGGTGTTACGCGGCGCAAACGGAGCGAATCTGTTAAATTTCTTCTTCGGGTAGAATCTTCGCGCCTTCAGCCGGTTCTGAGACTGGAGTTCGTTGAGCCTCGGAGGCTTATAGGTTCCACCAACACCGCCGCCGGGGAGAGCGGTGAAGGAGGCGGCGCCGCCGGAGATGGCAGGGATGGGTGGATCGTTCCGGCGGAGGATGTCTTTCTTCTTGCCCTTCCAGTTGTTGATGGCGCGGTTGGAAGCGAAAGGAGGCCTCTGAGAGTGAGGGAACTTGGGCTTCTGCTGATCGTCGGGCAGGGGAGGAACCGGAGGAGGAGGCCAGACGCCGTAGCTTCGATTCAACATCTGGGGCGGTGGATCCATCATCTGCAGTTCTCTCATCGACAACCGATGTGCCTCCGATCAGATCCGATCTTCCGCAGAGGTTTGGGAGATCAGATCTCAAAAACTAAAAGCCCTGAAAAAAAAATGCAAAAGAGAAAAAGTCAAAACAGAAAATCAAGAGTGGGATTAGTTTTGAAATTCCGACTTGTTAATCAGGAGGTTCGTTTTTTGGATTTAGGGTTCCGACCACGACGAGAAAGGAAACCGTAGACCCATTTTGTTTATCTTTATTTATTCAATTTCGTTAAAGTTAATTTATTGCAGCCCAATTTATTGATTAAATTAATTATTTCCCGGGGTTGTGCGGGAAGAGAGAGAGAGAGAGAGAGAGAGAGAGAGAGAGAAGGGGGGGGGGGAGAGATGATACGATACGATACGATACGATACGATACGATACGATGACGGCTCCCTTTTCAAACCAAAAAAAAAAGAAAAAAGAAAAAAAGATGATATGATGATGATGTTGAAAGACATGGATGGGGTTGAAGGGTGGGCATATGGTTTTAAATTTTGCTTGAAGTCTCACCGGTGCATCGAACCAGTTTTCGTCTTCTTTCTACCCTCTTGATCTTGATGAATGTGCCCTGTTCTATCCTTTCTTCTATATATACATATATTAACGGTTGGATTTGTGTTTTCTGTCTTTTAATGGTTCTGATTTCATCGCCATTTTGTCAGATCCCAGTGTCCATCAACCGTGCCCTCCACCAACTCCAATATAACAGGGAAGCCACTGCATTGGACCGGCTTGGCCTTTGCTTTGTGATGGGTTCTCAACTTCAGGACCCCCTTTGTTTTAGGCCCATCAAGGGGAGTTAAATTTCGAGTCTAAAATTATTTAATTTTCTTAGTTAATTGAGATAGTTGAAGTGAGAATTAAATGACCATATCCATATATACAAATTTATTTATAAATATATAGTATTAATTTTATAATTTATACAAATATAAAGCTTACTGTGGATAACCTTTTAACGAGTTCATGGGAGACCCCAAAAAAATTAAGAAACAACAAAGGAGCCCCTTATATGCGCCCCAATCCCTTCAAGATTTCAAGTACTCTCATATATCATGATTCATGTGTGCATAGTTTCAAATGCAAAGCCTATATTGCAATCGCATATTGTTAAAATAATTCGTGACACTCGAGACAGGAATATAGAAGAGAGATTCAAGAATGAGATTAGTAGTAGCTGTCTCAAAATGACAAATTTAAGCTATTACCCGACTAATGTGCCCATTTAACAGAGTTTTTTTTTCAACTTCTCTTTAACATTATCAAATAATATTTTTTAAAAACTCTTAAAAAATGAGTTTTTATTTATGAAGAAAAATTTTAAAAATAGATTAAAAAAAAAAAAAAGACTCCTGGGGAAGCCTTTTCTTATTATTTTTTTTAATATTTCAATTTTTTCAAAAATATATTTTGTTTTATTTCATTTATATTCTCGCATAATTGTTTTTATTCTATTAATATCTTCATTTAAATGATACAAAATTTCAAATATGACCATTAGTTTTTAATTTTAATTTTATTTCAAAAATAAAAAATAGAATTAATTTTTAATTTTTAACTTTATTGCAAAAGTAAAAAAATTAAACAACTTTTAATTTTTTTTAAAAAGAAATAGAATACTTCTTATTCCCTTATATCCGAATGATTCTTTGACCAGAAAAGAAGCAGACCCAGCACCTCAACTTTTCACCCCGTCAATTAATATGCCACATGGCAAACCCAATAGAACTCACCAAACGGGGAACTCTTCAAACATGGAAGACTTACTAAATACCCCTACACCATCTTAATCCATGAAAGACTGAAAGAAAAAATAGCACTTCATGCAAAGTTTATGACAAACAAGAGATGAATTGAACGATCATCTCAAAATATATCAAAAACCTAACCAATTATGCTCCTACTTAGGCACCACCAGTGGAAGGACTCGGGGGGTAAACAATCTTCTGCTTAAGATCGAGGACAACTCAAGGTTATCAGAAGAGTCATTAATGTCTTATATCATCACTTTATGTTTCACAGCCTCATCACAAGTCATATTGAATGAAACAACATTATTGTACCTGCAAAATTTTTGTCTAGGACAAGCGTATCAGTTTCGTTCTCTACTGATAGCTTTGCTGACATTACAGATCCATTTGGTTTTCCATGCTCTGTCCAGCCAACTCATATGATACTAAAGCAAAAGCAACTTACTGAGGAAACTAGCACAGCAGTGCCAAGGGAGCATTACTAAATCTTTGAAGCCGCATCCTTGTCCAAAAACCAAGCCATCACCCCTTCTGGAGAAACCATTTGAACAGGCAAAAGATCAGACTTGTAACCAGCACCCAGAGCTGTGTGGACCACAGGAGCTTTCCCAGACCCACAGACAACAAGTGCAATATATGCAGAAGAGTTGATTACTGGGAAGGTAAAAGTGATTCGCTCCGGAGGAGGTTTTGGAGAGTCCTTAATGTAAGTAACCCACTTCTGGTTTTCATGGACAAGGGGATGCCCCGGGAATAGAGAGGCTACATGCCCATCTGGTCCCATACCGAGTAGCATGAGATCAAATTTTGGAAATCCAGTCACCTTTGATAGGCTTATCACCTCATTATTCACCAAATGCTTGAGGCAAGTCTCATAATCATCAGCCGCACCTTCAGCTGAAAGGGCATCATTAATGGCATAAACCTGACCGGGTGGAAGCGGCACCTGCCAAAGTAGAAGAAAAGGTTTAAGATGGTGTGTGTTTGAAGAGCAGCATCAACAATTGCTACATCCAGAAAATTTGACCAAAGGCTACAAGTGAATCAACAAGGCTATGCCATTGCACCATTAAATTATCTGAAAGACCGGATCCTGGATCTGGGATCCTCCAATACTTGGTCATAAACAACACTATAGGACTACCTTGTTAACAAGGTTGGTAATTATTTGAAAGATGATAAGAGAACTTGTGGGCTCCAAGATTCATGTACAAGAAGTAAGAATACAATGTCTTCAATTTGAGCTGGTGTGCAATGGATCAGAATCCAATCCATCTTCCATTTCAAGTCATGATGATATGCTTACATGTTGAAAACCCACAGCAACACTCAAAGCTAACACAAGTATGCTCACTCGTCCGGTTAGCCACGAGTACCCAAAAAGGGGGAAAAAATCTAAAGCTGTATATCAGAGGTTGGTTATGAACATGCTTGTCGGTTTAAAGAATGGACACCAATCTGATAATGAAATATGGAAGCAACAGAAGTGGACCAGTAACGGACTACTAATAGTGGAACCCAGAAATAAAAGTGACTTAGATATATTTTTGCTTTAAAATTTTGATGATAGTTCTCTCCTCTTCAATTAATATAAGTTAGCAAAGTGGCTGATACAAGTATCCTTGTAATGAGAACCCGAGTTCAACCGATTTGGAAAAGAAGGAAACTAAAACTAAGAATTATATCTATGTTGTATGGACACTTCCAAAATGGGTATGTCCGTGTGACACGAGGACATCAATAGACACGCACACAAAAATGCAAGGTTTTCTCTCTCTCTCTCTCTCTCTCTCTATAACTTGTAATTGTCCATAATACATAGGATTATATTATTAAGCGTGTCGATCTGGAGACGTAATTAGCCGAATTCCTTACAATCATGGAGTCAATTTCGGAGTTATTCGAGTAGAAATGGTGGCCTCATTCCAGAATTATGCTTCTTTGTCATTGGGGTCAATGAGGTTGGGCTAATCCAATTCTGCCAGTGGCGTTGGCAGCATCTCAATCATGGATACGATAAATGGTTGTGACAATAGAATGTTAAACAGAAAAAAAATGCAGAGAAATCTTAAATCGAATACCTTAGAGAGGAAACCGTCATAAGCGAGTTTATAATTGCTATCAGCATGATCCTTAGGAACAACTCTCTCATCAACCCAAAACACATGCCATTTCCCCCAATCCACCTTCTCCAAATACGGCGATTCTGCCAGTTTCCTAAGAGACTTGATGAGAGAACCACCAGAAAGAACGACAGTGAAAGCCCCTCTCTCTTTCGCGAACTTCTCCGACAGCTCAGCCGTGTATTTCGCGAGAGACACCGAAAGATCTTCCTCGGAATCGAAGATGTTCACTTTCGGATTGCTCTTTCCCGCTGCCGCGACTTCTGCCATGGACGATTTGGTGAGCAAGTTTAATTTTCTAGGGTTTGATCGGTTGATGAGGGAGAAAGAGAAAGGTTGGGGTGAAACTGCCCGTGAGATTAGGAGAGCGCGGGGAGAGATTCGTGTTTGTGAGGAGTGAAGATGGAGAGAGCAGAGCGTGTGAAAAGCAGAGGCCATGCACCCCCTTGGTAGAGTGAGAATTAGGGTTTTGGTGTCAACTGATTGAAGGCCGCGATCGGCTGACTCACCTACCACCGCATTTTTTATGTTTTTCGCTGAGGTGTCGTTGCTCCCGAGGTAGGCACTGCGCAACCACCGAGCATGTCCAAGTTGATCAAACCCATTTTGTTATTAAAATATTTGTATATGTATATATTTGTATTTACATTAGGGTTTAGTATTTAGGATGTATATTGAATTTTTGATTTAAGTTGAATTTTTTTAATAAAATTTCTTGAAACAATGGCGACTTAACCATTGATTATTTAAATTTTAAAATTTAGAGGGGTCACCTTAGTTTTAATTAACCATAAATAAGTACATAGAGGCCGACACATAGCGATTGATTTTTAAAATAGATGATTATTACAAAAAAATTATATTTGTATCACAAATATAAAAATAATTATTATAATTGATTTGATTTTGATATATAATATATTTTTTAATATTTTTTTAAATTTAATACGATATAATAAGAATCACTTGATTTTTAAAAAAGAATCCGGATAAGATCTAAAATCTTCGAGGGTATTTTTGCAACCCTTGTGATGGTTGGCTGTGATGGCTGGCTCTGGGCTCTGCCTTCTTTGGACCTAAATCTGGTTGTGGCTTCAGGCTTCGGGCACTAGCAGGCTCAGGATTTGCCTCTTGGCTCTAGGTTCCGGCACTAACTTTATCTCTCACTGAGGGTTTCAACACAGATTCTGGTCAATTAGGGAAAAAGAATGGGCAATGGCAGGAGCGGAGGCCTTCTCACTTCCCATGTTATCAGTTCTTCCCTACTTTCTTGTATCCCTTTTAAACAATCATTTAGGCAAATCATCAAATAAAATTATAAAATAATAAATTTGTTAATAAAGCATGTGGGCTTTTGAAACAAAATCATGCTTGCTTCAATACCCCCCCACCCAAGTTCTTCATAAAATTGTTCTTCAATATCAAGTTCATTGTCAATGAACTATGAAAACTATCAAGAATGCAAATTCGGAAGCTACAGTCGAAACTGGAATTACTAAAACATCTCTGCTCATTGATGCAAGAATCGGAAATTTAGAGTTACTCAATTTCCACAAATTTACAATGTCAAAATTCTGCACGTTACGCTCTCTGGGTTCCAATAAATAAATGCCAAGCTCTGATTTTATTTGTTGTCCTTCCTTCCTTCCTTCCTTCCTTCACTTTTTCTTTTACATTCAACGTACCTAATATCCTAAAAACAGGGATTCAAAGTATACTTCTCACCTCCCACATTGTCGGTTCCAAGTGAACTTAAGTTAGGAGTATATTATTTATTCTCAACAACACAATGACCACTTGCATAATGTCAAAATAACGCATCAAAGTGTCATTCAGAGGATCAAGAATCACTGCTACAAACAACAAATGATTAATGCTCTTCATATTTGATCGATATTTATCATGTTTGGTTTTCATTCTAATAGCCATATCAGCATGGTTTTTGTTGTCATAAGTCTTCTTCTCCTTAATCATCATGTCAATACAAAAAATGATACTAAAATAAGCATCGCAGATCACATGTAAAGAAGCAGAAATCTGTAAAGTTGAGTCATAAAAAGTCTTCAAAAATGGCAGCAGAGAACAAGTACCCTTTCAATCTTCAGTGGTTGGCAAACCCCTGTTGTGTCCCCCGTTCAACTCATTTTTATATTTTAAATATTTTTCTTCTAACGTGATAAATGCAACCTTAAACTTAACAACAAAAAATATTTTGAGTTCCACCTATAACGGAATTAATGCCCACACGGGTGTATTTTCATATATGAAAAATAAAAATTATCTCACTTTTCGTATTCCTAACATGGTAACCGATATAATTCAAACACCTTCCTTTTGTAGTTATAGGGGAAAAAGGAAGACCAGGACAAAATCCTAAAAAATAGAAGACAATTGCACACTATTATTGTGACGTCACAATAGACAGAAAACACATCTCCGTGAGAGTGAGGGCTTGAGAAAATTTTGTGAAGAGAGTTTTTCGTGCCTTATTCGTTACCGGATTTGGATTGCGATGTTGTGGCGCTGTAGTGATAATTCGATTTTCGTAGCTATCATCCTGACGGTGAGGTCATTCGATCAAGACTCATGGTTTCCGGATTTTCTGCGATATACTCATTGAGGTATGCCCGCGTCTTGCTGTGCGACGCGCCTCTCCACGCGTGCCGCTCATGCGCCTACGGGTTTGAATGTCTTCTTCTTCGCCCGACGAGCCTGCAACCTGATTTTTTGCAAGATACCTACATCAAGAAAATTCTCAAGCGCTTTGGCATGAGTAATTGTAATCCCATTGATACTCCAATCGACAAGTGTGATAGTGTGAATCTTGAGATGTACCTGAAAACTCAGAAAGAAATAAGGGAGATGAGAAAAATCCCTCATTCCAGCGCAGTGGGAAGTCTAATGTACGCAATGTTGTATACACGATCAGATATATATTACATAGTCGATCTGGTGAGTAGATATCAATCAAATACTGGAAGGGGTCACTAAAGAGCAGTGAAAAGAATTTTTAGATATTTCAATAGAATTGTGAGCTAATCCTTGTGCTACGGGAGAAGTGATTTGTGCCTTGTGGGATATTTAGATGCCGATTGGGGCGGTGATCTGGATAAATACAAATCGATGTCAGGTTTTGTCTTTTTGCTCAATGGTGGTGTCATTTCTTGGAGCAGCAAGACACAGATCTGTGTAACTCTATTTATGATGGAGGTTGAGTTTATGACTTGTTCAGTCGCAATTCAGGAAAGTGTTGACTTCGAAAACTATTAGATGATTTAGGGGTTGTGGTTGATAGTGGGAGGCCAGTGATAATCAGACCACTATCACCTACACTCGAGACCCTAAGTATCAAGTAGAACCAAATATATTGACACCAGATATAATTTTGTTAGAGATATCATCGAAAAAGATGAAGTGACTGTCAAGTACATCTCGACGCACACATGGTGGCTGACCCCTTCACCAAACTCATCGCTAGAGACTCATTTGAAGCACATAGAGAGTCATTGGATTTGGGAATATTTTAATATTTCTCATTCTGTACTAAATTGACAATATGATATTTATTACATTTATATATGATTTTGTACATTATTCAGACACACTTGTATTATTACTTTATTTCTCAAATAATGCACTTGTTTTATGAGGGATGTACCAAAATGACATTAAAAAAAAATTTTAAAATAACCTAAGCGGTAAAATTTTTTTCCAAATAACCCAAATTTGTCGCGGGTTGAAACCGCGACCGTATTTATCGCGGGTTCAACCCGCGACAAAGCCACGCTTAAAGGCTGTGTGGCATTCCGCGTCTTGAGAACGCGAGAAGCCTGGCTTTCCGCGTCTTGAGAACGCGGAAAGCCTGGCTTTCCACTCTCGCGGCGACACGTGGCTTATGCGGATTGAAGACGCGGAAAGCTTCCCTCTTCATTCCGACCCTTCACTTTTACTCTTCACTCTTTCTGCCTCTCCCATTTTGCATTCCAAGTCTCCACTCTCTCTCCCTCTCCTCTCATGCAGACGAAGAACCCTAACCGAAATTTCACAATTTTCCCTAGATCTAACCATTCAGAGAAGAAAAGAAGCTGCTGAAGCTGCTGAAATTATTGGAGTATTCAAGATTAGACAATATTTTTTCCAAAAAATCCAAAGGTATAAAATTTTTCTTATCTCAATTTAAATTATTTTAGGTGCATAATTTTATAAACACGTGTATTTGTGAATGCAATTGATATTTTATATTCAGTAGATTTGTATGAAATTTACTGTTAATTTTTAATTAATGATGTTATTAATTAGGTTTTAGTGAGATTAATTAATTTAATAAATATTAAATATGTAGTTAATATAAATTAATATGAAATAGTAATAGTTATATTAAACTATTAATTATTATAAAATTTGTAGTTTAAATTATTTGAAATGACTATATTTATATTAAAATATTATAAATTAAATTAAAAAATTTTAGTATAAATGAGTATAATAATACTTATAAAATATTATAAAATTAATATTTACAATTTATAAATTAAATTTATAAATTAAATATTTGAAAATACTTTTAAAATATTTTAAAAGATTATAAATTAATACTTTCAAAATACTTTCAAAATATTATAAAATATTATAAATTTAAAATTTTAAAATAAATGACTATATTTAAATATTTTTAAGTGACCATATTTTAATTACTTAAATAAATTTAAAACTTTGACTAAATATTAATGTTGATGTTTAAAAAATTTACATTAAAATATTTTAAATTAAACGATTATATTTAAAATTAAAATGTATTAACGTGTAAATGGTATAATATATTAATACTTTTAGTTTAATATAAAAGTATTAGTAAATATTAAAAACATGTAACATTTTTTATTAATAATTTAAAATTTTTATTATAAAATTATTTAATAAATGATTTTAGTTAATATTTAGTAATTTAATTCAAAATGTTAAAATTATTAAAATTAGTATTTTTATGAAATTGTAAATATATTTTTATCATTCCATTATTAAAATTAGTATTATAAATATAAAGTGAGTTTAGGGTTTTAATTTAGTTTAAATGTTTATTATAATAAAAGTTAATATTGTAATAATTTTTTTTAGAAATATAAATTTTTAATGAATATAGTATTTATTGTTTTATTAATTGATACAATTTTAAATTGTTAAATTTTTTTGTATGTTTGTTGAATATTTATAAAATGTTTAATTTATTTATTTTTATATTTATAAAATAATGGCGGATATGGTAAGTTTATTATGTTATAGCAATGGTGAAATTGTGACGGGAGACGATGGAGTCCATTATGACCGTGGTCCAACAAAGTTGATTAGGGTACAGAGAAATTGTAATTTTAATGAGTTGCTGAACGTAGTATGCAAGGGTGTTCGAATAAATCTATTGAGACAACATGTAAAGATTTTTCATTGGTTTCCCGTGTCATATATGGGAGCTGGTAATGTACGGTTTGAATTGGTTCCGATAAGTGATAATGACGATATTTTGAATTTAATGGAATTTGCGATAACTAGGGGAGTGGGTGGGACTATTGAGTTGTACATAAAATCATATGATGGCAGAAATTCTATAGTACAATATTGTGATTACATGGAAGATTATCCACATATCAAATCTCGAGTGGATATTGCCTTTGCAGACGTAGATAATGATGTTGATGATGAGGAAATGGCGGAAGAAGAGGCAGAAGAATATAATAAAGATGAAGAGGAAGATAATGAAATTGACGATACGAGTGGTGGCGGTGGTGCAAACCAGTTAATCGTCGGCCCTTCGTCAGTGTCTGTAAACATTGGTGGTGGTCGGAGATATGGGGGCGGTGGAGTAGAGGAATCCATTTCATTCATGACGATCGTACCGGGTGGTGATGGTTATGTGACATTTGAGGAAGAACACAGATTGACATCTGATAGTTGGAGTTTCAGCGACGAATTGAAAAAGGGTATGAGATTTGAGTCGAAAGAGCAACTTATTCATGCTGTTAAAATGCATCATGTTGAACACCACTATCAATTTCGGGTTGGTAAATCAACCCCTGAACTTTGGATAACAATTTGTATGCAAAGAGAAGAAGGTTGTAGATGGAGGTTGCGTGCTTGTAAAACACAGCTACTTGGTGCATTTGTGATTGCAAAGGTCGAGGGACCCCACACATGTGTGAATGCTGGGTTGACGCAGGATCATAGGCAGTTGGATTCAAATTTGATGGCTAGGTATTTGCTTAATTATGTGAGGGAAGATCCCAGCGTAAAAGTTTCTTTTCTTTGAACTGTTATGACCGAGAGAACGATATATGTAGTTTCTTGTAGAAGGGTTTGGACAGCAAAGAGAAGAGTTATAAAGATGGTCTACGGGGATTGGGATGAATCTTACAAACAACTACCTCAGTTATTAAATGCAATAGTGGAAAAAAATCCGGGGACATAGGTAAATTGGAAGTTGGGTCCACCTAATGTCAGAGGAGAACAGGTTTTTGAGGCTTTATTTTGGACATTTGGTCCGAGTATCTTGGCTTTTAGGAGTTGTAAACCATTGATAAATATAGATGAGACTCACCTTTATGGGAAATATAATCACAAATTATTGATTGCATGCAGTATGGATGGAGTGAATCATATTGTCCCGTTGGTATTCGGATTGGTAGATGGAGAGTCACTCGCTTCTTGGTCATGGTTTTTGAGATGTGTGCGAGAGTATGTTGTTCGAGATAGGGAAGGTCTCATTTGTTTAATTTCAGATCGACATGAAGGGATAAGGGCAACAGTTATTTGTCCAGAGTTCGGGTGGTCACCTCCCAATGCTGTGTGGCGATTTTGTATGCGTCATGTCGCTAGTAACTTCAACACGCACCACAAAAGTCAAACTTGTAAAAGAGTTGCTATGATTGCCGTGTTGCAACCACAGCGGAGGAAATTTGACTTATATATGGCGAAGATGAAGGAGATCAAAGAAGACACTTCTGATTATTTTGTAACTATTCCTCTCGAACAATGGACTCTTTCTCATGATGGTGGTGTTCGTTTTGGATATATGACCACAAATATCAGTGAAAGTTTTAATTCCGTGTTAAAGGGGGCAAGAAATCTGCCGGTTTCTTCTTTGGTACTTAAAACTTTTTATAATTTCATTAACTATTTTCAGACTCATTTGGGTGAGGTGAATGCGGGAATTGGAAGAGGAGAGCGGTACACTGAATATGCGTTCGCCATGTTAGGGAGATGGATGAATACGGCTAACCTTCATACCGTCGTTTCTTTCAGTAAGGAGCATGGGATCTTCGAGGTCGAAACTGGGAATAGATAGACACGGTATGGGTACAAGGGAGACAATAAACACATTGTCAATGTACGGGAAAAGCATTGCACATGCGGGAAATGGCAACTTATAAAATTCCTTACTCTCATGCAATTATTGCATTAACACGGACGATGATTGATGTGCATATGATCGTCGGAAAATGGTATACATGGGAACATCAACTTAAGGTTTACGAGTGAAATTTTTTCCCCATTGGAGACCATTCGGCATGGCCCATTGATTCGTACCCTATAATAATTCCCAATATATCGCTGAGACGTCAGAAAGGAAGACCTAAATCATCTCGATATCACAATAAGATGGATATTCGAGAATCATCGACATGGACATCATGCGGTAGTTGTAGTACTGAGGGTCATAATAGGAGGAGATGTCCGAGACGATTGAGGTGCGGACTTTGTGGTCGAGAGGGTCACGATCGAAGACATTGTCCAACAACAAATTAATGATATTTTCTTGTATTTGTGTGATTTTCTAATTGTTGTATTTCTTAATGTATACTATATTTTGAAAACTTAAACCTGTTGCTGTATTTTTGTTATTATGCAATATATAACATATTTGTGTGAATATCTTCTTTTCTTTTTGTGCATTGGATAATGTGGTGATGTATTATTAATTCTAATTGTACATTTATATATATATGCTAATTATTATACTTCTTTTACATTTCAAATGGATCCCGAACCTATTGATCCGAGCCTTCTACGCTTGCAGCAAGGACATCACTCTACTAGAGTTTGGGAGGGAGATGATACTGATTGGCTTGTCTGCCGTAGATGTGAGGCAGTATTACGACGTTTAGGGCATGACCATATTGACGATAGAGTAGTTCCTCTCTTACAGGCGTCGGGCTTTTTGGGGGTCGCTCGACTTCGTTTTATTCAGTTGGATTGGCATCTTATCACGGCTCTAGTGGAGAGATGGAGGCAGGAGACACACATTTCATATGCGTCACGGTGAACTTACAGTTACGTTACAAGATGTAGAAGTTATTTTAGGTTTACCTTTAGATGGGATACCCGTTGCGCTAGGACAACGGGTTTCTCGTGGATTGCGCTGTGTCAGAGATTATTAGGTGTTATTCCTCCTCGCTCGGTTTTTAAGGGTCATTCATTGAGTATGTCATGGTTGTCAGATTTCATAAGTGACTTGCCCCACGATACAGATTATGATCATATTTTGCGATGGACACGGGGGTATATATTACTATTGATAGGGGGTGTTTTATTTTCTGATAAGAGTGGTTATTATGTACATTTACAATATTTATTAGTATTAGAGGATTTAGATTACTCTAGTCATCGTAGTTGGGGTTCTGCGTGCTTGACTTACTTGTACAGACAGTTTTGTATAGCATTGCACGCAGACTCGCATGAGATTTGTGGGGCTCTGATTCTTTTACAAATTTGGGTACGGGAGAGATTTCCATATATAGCTCCTATTAAGCGATCTTTATATGTAGAGGGGGATGGCCCATTGGCTTTGTGGTGGAGGACGGAATTTGATGTCACTTCCCTTTCTACATACGTCGTGACCGTGTGTATAGGGAGACATTAGATAGACTGACGAGTGATGACGTCGTGTGACAGCCTTACACTGAGAACGTGTTATCTTCCCTCCCCGATTATTGTCATGAGGGTAGGGATATTTGGCTGGCTCGGGTACCGCTTATCTGTTTTTCTATTGTAGAGTGGTACTTTTCAGATCGAGTGATCCGTCAGTATGGAGGATTTCAGGTCATTCCGGATCATTGCGATACTGAGGATCGATTGCACGAGATTAGTTTGCGAGGTTCACAGGAGATAGATTGGTCAGTCGAGTATGCCGGTTACATCGAGATTTGGAATTACCGACGCGATTATCTAGTTCCTATTGACACGTCAGTTGGACCACTATCCATCATTCTTACACCGCATGGTACCACACCATCTCTCGTGTATTTATTAGTCGGCATGGAGCTTGTTTGGGATATGTGGTAAGTGTATAATTTAATTTTTTTTTATTTAATTTTTTTTTCTTTAACTAAAGTGTATCGAGATCTTTATAGCGTGATTCACTACATCAGATTCGAGAAGACTCTGAGAATGTTCATATTCGTGAAATAGCGGATACAATCATGTCAGCTTTGAATGATGACATGACATATCTCCTGAGACCTAGACATCCTAGAGGTCGTGCTGAGAGAGGTGACGAGGAGCATCGACCTCGACGGAGCCGAGCACGACTACGTCCGAGGCTATCTACTCATGATGCGTCACCATTTCCATCTCAGCATCCAGAGGACGTCGCAGGACCTTCGAATACGTTTGAGGACTCCTCTTCTTTCTACACACCAGTGTTTGAGTTTCCTCATTTCTCTACTCCAGACGCCCCACAGAGGGACATTCGTATACTTGAGGGACAGACACAGTTTCATAGAAATGATGCACGCACGATGTACCATGTTTCTCCTTCTCGTTTTAGTGACGTAGGATCCTCACAGATCACACAATTACATGATATGGGTTTATCGTCCCAGGACGACACTACATATATTAGGAGAGATTTAGATGTTAGACGTTATGATATAAGAAGGCGACGACAACGTTAGTTATATATTATGTACTTTGTATCCTATATTATATTAATAATAATTCGATTCATTTATATATGTTCATTTCTCTAATTTTGTTTGTTTCGTTTCTCCTTTCTGTTTTATTTATAAGAAATTAGTTTTTTTTTTCAATGTTATTTTACTTTAACTGTTTAGAAAATATACATATATCGATAATATCGTGGGCCCGGCCCATTGGTCCGCGGGTTGACCGTTGACTCGCGGGCGGGTCTGGTGGATATACATTTAATTATTTTGATTTATCAAACCACCATTACAAGTGTTATAAGGGATAGCATGCAAAAATATATATATATAGATAGATGACAAAACAATAAATTATTATTAATTGACTTCTCTAAAAATTATAATATTTATTTTGGTCTGTAATTTTAATTATTTTGTATAATTATTTATAATTTAAATAATTTTAATATAACTAATGGTTAACGGATTATATTATAATTGTTTTGAAAATCAAAATAAATACGTTATATATTCATTCTCTAATTTAAAACTCTATTGGTATTGATTATTTATGCAATATAATATTATTTTTATGTTAAATTAATCAAAAATGGAAAATAATATATTAAAAGATATTGAATCTTAAAATGTAATTTTTAGATACTAATACTAACATTTTGTAATGTTACAATTGTTTGTAATTATGGGAATTATTTGTGACTGTTTTATAATTTTTAAAAATTGTTAGAATTATTTTTTAATTTTAAAAATTTTCATAAAATTATAAAGGCAAGCTAGCCTGGTTTTTTTTAATCATTATAATACATAATTTTGGGTAGTCTAATCTCTCTTTAGACTTTTATTTTCATTTATAATTAAAACACATATACTTATAAATTGGAATTTTAAATACATATAATAAATATATTCATAAATATATCTACTTAGAGAGATTGAGAAATGAAATGAGTAAATTAGAAATAGAGAATAAAAATATCTGTATGAAGTTTTATACTAAACTTCAGATTTTTTTTTAAGAGAATAAATCATGATACACTTGGAGTAAATTAGATATAATTAGAAAAATCAAAATATCAAATAAAAGAAAAAAAATGTGGAACTTTCCGGCTTTTGGAAACGAGGAGAAGCAATTTCCGCGTTTTGAAAACAACATTTCCGCGTTTCCAAAATGCGGAACGGTTTCCGGCACACGTGGCTTTGTCGCGGGTTCAACCCGCGACAAATACGGTCGCGTTTTCAACCCGCGACAAATTCGGATTATTTGGGGAAATTTTTTCCCGTTTAGGTTATTTTAATTTTTTTTTTAATGTCATTTTGGTACATCCCTCCTTATTTTATATCATATGTATTTTGATGTAATAAAAGATATATCAGGCAGCCGAGATTGACTCTCTCACATGAGTGACCATCTCCAACTCTGAGTGAGTAGAGATGAAACGGTTTTTAGTTGTAAAAGACATTGAGAGTGGCTCTACTAGAATACAAATTGCCCTGATATGTGTTTAGGATGACGTCATTTGGGATATGACCGACATGGAAATACTCACATCTATATTGCCTGTGAGTAGCCAGATTTGAGATCTCGAATATCACCTGCGATAATGATATTGTCTTTGAGACACTTTTTCTGTGATCTCTGGGTAGAGTCTTATGTGTAGACTAAATCCCATATCTGCACAGTATTGAGAAATTGAACATATGTCATTTTGAGAAATGAGTGATTAACACTATGACACACGTTTCATACCGCGTGTGATTGACGACTAGTGATGGTAGGAGCTAGAATATGAGACGATATTCTAATCATGATCTCCGTTCCCACTATGTGAAACTCGAGATCTATTGGATGGAATCTCCAGTACCCTTATTTTACTTTCTGCTGTTTTTAGAAATCTCAATTCAGTATTTGCTACTTTAGTCTGTTTACTTATGACTCGGAATATAAATTGAGTTTTAAGAGGCAGGTTTAGGAAAACAATTGAGTTGAGGCCGATGGATTTGAGTTTGGGAAAAAAAGACCAATCTATATTATATCGTTGTGTTGTATTCACCGACCAATCTGTTACGTTTATTTACGTTGGGATATGAGTATAATAGTAAGTACACAGTCGAGCACATATTGGAGATTATTTTTTATGAGAAAAGTGACTCAATAGATGTAATTGTGTTGAGTTTTGGGTACAATGAGAGTTTTTCATATTAACAATAACTTCCCGATCATCTTAACAGGTATATCAAGAAGTTTTTGTCTGCAGGTGTACTCGTCAGTTGCACGACACCTAATCTTGTATGAAAATCCAGTATGGTGATATAGGAGATCGCATGAATTGTGATTTCGTAACGGAGAAAAATGCTCTCGTGTGTAAGTGGGAGATGATGGAATTAATGCCCACCTTGGGCATTTTTCCATGTATAGAAAATGAAAATTGTCTCACTTTCTATATTCCCAATATGGTAACCAATATAATTCAAACCTTTTTCTTTTGTGGTTACAGGAAAAAAAGAAAAATTAGGGCAAACCCTTAGAGAATAGGAGACAATTGCACACCTTTATTGTGATGGCACAATAGAGAGAAAACACATTTCCGTGAAAGTGAGGGCTTGAGAAAATTGTGTAAAGAGAGTTTTTTGTGCGGTATTCGTTATTGGATTCGGATTGCGGTGTTGTGGCGCTATAGTGATAGTTTGACTTTCATGACTATCCTCCTGACGGTGAGGTCGTTCGATCCAGACTCGTTGTTCCTATATTTTCTGTGATATACTCGTTGCGGTATGTCCGAAAAACATAAACTTTTATGATTATGAAAATATTTGTCAGAGTTCCGTATGTGTGTGGATATAAATCCATTGTCATGTTATCAACATCAAGAGATACAAAGCTTTTACTCTCAGTTTGCTCTTGAATCACACAAGTTTTAAACTTTTGCAATTTTGATGGAAAAGATCTCACATACTTCGCAGCAGACCGAATTCTAAATATTGAATAATCTATATCTTTCAACCCCTTATTTATAGTTAAAATTAATATATGATCCCATATGAAAATGTTCTCCTTTTAACACACTCATGTTCCAATTATTAATTTTTCCTTTCAAATATTGCATGTCTATATCATTGGAGGTAGCATTATCAACAATCACACACAATACCTTATCGATAGCCCAATCAAGCAAAATGTTCTTACCAATAGATTCACCGGCATGACTAGAAATATAGACAAAATTTTAATATGCGTTTATATAGTTTCCAATCACCATCAATGAAATACATACAATTTAAATTCTGTCTAAACATCCACACATCAGTTGTAAGACAAATTCTTTGTCCTAATTTCTTAAACTAACTTTTCAGTTTATTCTTTTCTTTAAAAAAGAAAAAAAAAAAAATCTCAACAACATTTCTTGCAACAGTTTTGCACGTAGGGATCATAAATCTAGGTTGCAATATATTTGAGTAATCTCTAAGCCCTCATGCTCATGCTCAACAATTCTGAAAGCCAATTCATTAATTATTATCATTCTAACAAATGTTTTCTTACATAATTCTTGATCAAATTTCCAAACTACCAGTTGACTCACGATCCCACTACTACTACCGGGTTGAAAACCCCAAGTTCTCTTTTTTCATCTCTACTATTGTGAGGATTTTTTTTTGCCTTGTGAGATGATTGCGCATGCTATTAGTACCACAAAAGGGAATACATTTCAACTCATTACTATAATAATTATAACTTACTTTTATTTCAAATTTATTATCAAAAATGACTTTCTTTACCTCATTGTTGTTGTTATTTATTTTATTTTATTTTATTTTACAAAAAAGATTTAACAATAGTTGGATTATCATCGACAACGACGGTACCAAACTAAGGAGTAGGAGAATTCGAAGAGCTCTCCTCCACAATGATCTAATAAATAGTATCATATTTAAATTAAATTTTGCACTAAAACTATTTCCTAATGAATTAAAATAGTATTTTCAAATATTTAAAAAGCATGTGCAAATTAAAATAGGACAACAACGAACAAAAAAGGACATTTTTTTGGAAAATATTTAAAATAATATTTAAATATTGTTTTTTAGTGAACATAAAGAAAGGAGATTTTTTTTTTTTTTTTTGTATAGAGCTAAAACGGGAATTGTTTTTTCCCAGCGAGTCTTGTGCTTACAATGGGAAAAAATTTTGATTTTTTTTTAGAGAGTTTTGTATACAAATTAAAAAGAAAGGGGAAAAATTGAAGATGAAGGATATCAGCCACTGACGGTGATGTTCCGAAAGAGAGAGAGTCAAGATGGTGTGTAGAGCTCATGGTGGAGAGGGTGGAGACTAGAGAAAAATATGGTTGGATTAGAGACAGCCGGATAGAGATAGGGTTGAAGACCGTAAAGAGACGAGAGATTAGGGTTTATATATATATATATATATATAGTTCTTCTAAAACATTTTTTTATCCTAATTCCACTTGATAACATATTTATAAATATATTCAGATTAATTCAAACAGGTCGAATTAATTCAAGTTTTTTTAATTACCGGTTTGAATTCACTCCGGTATAACAAAATACCTGAATTAACCTGACTCGAACACCTTAGACTTGGGCGGGTCACTGGTTTTATTCAGATCTAACCCAACCCTAATGCGGATAGGAAATTCACCAAGGGAATAGTGATCAATGAATTCCAGAGGTTATGAGAAAAATCTAAGAGTACAAATTCTTAAAAACCTAGGTTATATATATACATACATATATATATATATATATATATATATATATGTATTGGTATTTGACCACTGTATCTATCATTACTCCACATATATTATGTTAACATGTATATCACAATATGTTAACAAGTCTATACTGAGTAGATTACTGTGATTAACTTGATATAAAGGTTTTTTTTTTCTTTATTTTATATACCTTTGCATAATGCATTAAACAAAAAAAAAATACAGGGAATTTTCTCGCTCATTTTCTCTCTTGTTTCTACATCCTACAAGTTGTCCAAAGCAGAGATCACCTTTATTTCTATGTGTTCTTCTGCTAATGCTCAGAAACTTTTGCTGTTTTATTGGTTGGAATGAGTCGGGCAGATTTGCAAAGAAATAAAAAAAAAAAAAACATGCTGGGATAACAAACTTTATTTTGGGGATTGCAACTGCATGATTGTCATGGCTTTCATATATACATTTTTGTTCGACACAAGCACCGCATATTTCAGTCAATCAATTTACTAAAAAGGGTGTCTATAATCTATATACACAAATCTACAAATTCAGGAACTGGGCAAGGAGAAGTGAGATACTTGCACTTTGTTAAGAGATGGAAAGTGCTACTCTTTATTTCTGGAGGAATGATCCTTCCTATGCCCACCAAGAATACGAGAGATCTGTAAACCTCTGCTGAAGGCTTGGTTAAACAACATCCTTGTTTGGAACTCCGAAACAAATGGGAACCATGCCAAAAATGCAACTGGAGTGAACAGCAGCAGGCCCATGATGATTTCGTACCCGCGAGCAAGTGTTCTAACCGAAGGCCAAAGCCCAGCCTTTTCAATTAATGGCTTACAGGCTTGTGCAATCTAAGAGAGAGAGAGAGAGAGAGAGAAGTCAGTGGAAGATTTTATCAAAATGGACAAGAAAGAACCAAAAAAAAAAAAAATCCGATTATAGATCTCCATGACTCCATTCTGTCACATGGACAGGTAATTTTGACAAAATTTCTGCTAAAATAAACTGTCTGACATCCATACCATACCCATGCCCATACCCATGCTGCATCTTGCTAACATGGGTACATTTGGGCAAAGTGAAGAGTCCATGTGACATAGAAAGATACGTCTAAAAAGTAGGGGGGAGGGGGAACCGATGACCAAAGAGTACCAACCAAAAGCAAACCCCAACCAGTCGGCAGGAAAGCCAGAAGGCATACAATGATGTCCTGAAATGTCATGTGCGGAAGAGCTATCAATATAATTAGAGCGGACAACAACGTAACAAAGATGAGCCCCCTCATCAGACGAAATGCAAGCTGAAAGTCTGCACTAAGCTTTCGACGTCCAACGGACACAACCTGCCAAAAAGCTAGTTCTTAGGAGCAATGTCTATTCAGTGGTGCATTGTTTAGCCCGCGAAATCGATTAGTGAGGGAAAGGAGATACTATAGATTTCTTTCAAGTGGAAACAAATGGACTACTATGATATCAGCAAATCAAAAAAATGATAGAACATTATCTGTATTTCCCAAGAATATTTCGTAGAAACCAAATAGACTACTAAGAAAACAATAAACAGATCTATAAACTCAACCTTCCAAATATTAAATGGAGATAGAGCAGTTAAAAAGACATGGCTACTCACCTTCATCAGGAGCAATATAAAAAAGATTACAAACCACGACAGTCCATATACCTGTGAAATGAATTTGAATCAGTTATCAAGTGCATCCCTATCTCTTGGAAAAGAAAAACCCTTTTGAGTTCATGTAGCTGGGAAACAGTAAGGGAAAACCATTGAAAAGGTACTCACCAAAAAACTTTGATGATGTTTTGTAAATTTTAAGTTATAGACAAGCCCATACTGATAGAGAAAAAAGCGCAGTGATAACAAAATCTCAGCAATGAGACCACGCTTCCCAGAATATTGCAGATGCTCTTGTTCCTTTTCCCACCATGATTCCCAGCTTTTCTTTGGATGAACACCAATCCCTCCTCGGTTGCTTATCCATTTATTCCAATCCGTCCAGTCATCTATAATTTTTTGCCATTCAAAACCCGAAGGATTAAAGAGAAAAGGAGCAAACAACCACGTTCCCACCATGAACCATATTGATACAGCGATCAGGACATAAGCAACCACATTTGTATAAGATTGACCAAATATGTGGTACACAATCAGGAGAATCATCAGTTCAATTCCCTTGACAAAATGACTGCGGGAGTACAGCCTATAGTTATCAGCAAACTTGGCATGAAACACAACAAAGCCACGACCTGTACCTCTATATTGTGAACCACCATGAAGCAATGCCCTTCCATAATAATGGGTTTTTGTCCCGAGAGAGAATGTGAAAAATACGGGGGCCAATTGTAATTGCATCAGAATAAAGTCAATCAATGCTTCACGAAAACCCCTTTCTAGACCAATTTCCATCATCATAGGCAAGGCCATCAAAAGTCCAATTTGTACAATAGACTGGGAAGCAAGAGCAACTTGCAGAGACTTATTATCCCGAAGAAGTGGCTGATTACCAAGTCTTTTCTCAAGTCCACTGAGGACTAGATAAAGGCGGCCATAAAGGTACACATACACCGTGAGCACGCTAATCTGTCAAATAAGAAGCAGAATGTTTTAGACTGCTGCAGATCTTTTTAGAAAACAAGTAGAAAGCAGTTCTGTAGACCATACCAGGGTACTGAAATAGAACCCAATTGTGGTGAAATAACATGACAACATTCGGAAGAAATCAAAGCGGTGTCCTAGCCTATATACATCACGACTCAATGTTTGCTCTCCATTTCCACTTGCAATCTTTGCCTCAAACTGTGAGATCTGGTTAAGTCCAACATCCCTTCCTTTACCAACTTGAATGTATTCATGATGGGTGACATTCCCTTCTCGTAGTGTAGAATTAAAGCCTGCAGGGAATAAGAAGGAAAACAAAGATGCCTTAAGAAAAAGCTACACATGTTAGATGAATCAGAGAAGAACTGCACCAACAGTACCTGCAAATATGTCCTCACTTAGATTTATGATCTTGGAAGCCTTGCTGACACCCCCTCGGGTGAGATGGAATAGCCTATCAAACACATCAGGATGCCCATAGTGGAAACGCACCCTAATAAATGAAGTATAACAAAGTGATAAAACATCTCTCAAAGTTTGACCAGTAAAACAAAAAAGTCTCATCTTTCATTGTAACTATTATTTTCTTCCATGCACCAAAAGAAAAGATGAGGATGGTTGTCAAATTCACTTTTGTCAAAAAGAGTGCAACTTAGAACATTACTCAACAGATAAATTAGACATGAATCAACAGTTTCTGAATTTACCGCAAAATTAAGCAATAATCAGAAAAGAGAAAAATAAAATGTTGTCTTACTTTAAAGGATTGGCCAACAGTCTCTGTCCAATGGTGACAAAACTAGTCTCCTGATTTGACATGAACCAAGCAAGAGAAGAAACACTGGGAAAATATAAGCAACAAATAAGAGCCATGCAAATTATGATGCATCCATCATTTCTATAAATAGAGCAAACCTGCCAGTGAATATATGCTCCCTAACTCCAAGAATAGTTGGAAATCTAACACCATCATGTTTTTTGAGAAATTCCTGCAGCAAGTTCCTCATTTTCAAGGCTTCTTCCATGTAGTTATCCTATGAGGTTGCACATTTAACAATCTCACATTAGGCTAATAAATCAAATCTAGTTTAATCTTCTATGTGACAAAAGAAACATCTAAATACTACCTGATTCATATCTATGGTTTGCAGCCCCTCACCGCGTGTAAAAATAATGGCATGGTTTTGATTTTCAGGCTTTCCCTCACCTAATATGGCATGTCCTGGTAGTTTTATTCGATAAATAACCTGTATAAGGAATCACTATAAGCAAACAGCTACAACACATTGATATAATACAGTTTCAAGAAATAATGCAGCTAGCATAGGGATTACCATGATAGCATATGATCCTTTGGGACTTTCATTCATGCAGATAACAGAATGAATAAAATTATTGAATTATCATTTGATGATACAAGAGATATCTTTGATGATCAGAAACATGGAGGTCCATGTCGGCGAAGAATGACTCAAAGAGCCAACATCGTTATTTGGCAAGAATCCAAATTAGAACTTGCCTAAAAGGAGTTGCTTTTATTTTTAATTTAGTAATTTATTTATTGAGAATATTTTTAAACAGTTGGGTTCAAATCTAGTGAGGAGCATCTAAATTTTAGTCCAAATAATCATTTCTATTTTTGTAACTCTAAAACCATCTTTTGCTTTGTTCACAATTTGCTAAAAATTCTCTTGCACAAGAAAATCACCATCAATTCATGTTGCCAACTTGTTTTGATGTCCTTTTTCACTCTTTGGTTCATTTAATTTCTGGTTAGATGTGCTGAGACATTTTTCCTGCATTTTACTGTGGTTTTGACTCTAATTCAAGACTTTTGTGGGATTTTCTTATAGTTCTACATTCTTTTGAGCCATTCCAGCCTTGATTTCTGTTAATTTCAGCCTGATTCATGCATTGTGTTCACACTAAAATTTTTAGCAAGGACAGCATCATGGCAACACAAACCAGAAGGACTTTCAGAGGACATCGTATTGATGCAAAGAAGGAGCATTTGTTGCATAGCATAGCTGATGAATTGGCTGGTATAAGTTTATAGATTGGAGGCATAGAGTATGAGGTGGAAGCATTGGAGTCTTGGTGTAAGCAGCATCCAAGAGATTTCAACACTAGTGGAGTTGGAAACAGTTAGAAACACAACACTATGAAGGGTCAAATGCTACAGAGGACACCCAAGAGATTTCAACAATAATAGGGGTGGACACAGTTAGGAACACAAATCACTGAAGGGTCAAGTGCTATAGAGGACAACCAGCCACCAAAGTGACCACCAAATACCCACCCAAGGGGTGAAGCACAGGTCATAAGGCAATTTCAAGCACTTCAGAACAGAGATGTTTCTGACACAAAACTATCAAAACCCTCTTAATATAGCAAAGATATTACAAAAAAGGGTGAAGGTTGATGTCCCAGACTTTGATGGGAAGCTTGATCAACAATTTTCTCAAATTGATTATAGGCAATATAGGAATATTTTGATTCGTATAATATGTCAAGAGAAAAGAGAGTCAGATTTGCAAAGATGAACCGTCTTGCAAAGATATGTTGGAATAGTGTCGAAGCTTACTTGAGAAGGTTAGGACGGCCAGCAATTACTTTGATCGGGTTTGTGATCAACAATTGAATCTCAGGCAAGGGACCATGTCAGTGGCTGAATATATGCAGAGATTAGATAAGCTTAAGACTAGAAATCAAGTTCAAGAATATCTTCATTGGATGTTGGAAAGATCTAAATCTGGTTCGAGGAGTGATATTCAAAGGGAGTTTCTTTGGCACCGCCTTTATGGTGTGAAACATGGTTTCCATGTAGTTTTGGATGGAGGAATGCTTAAAGGGGGCGTTCAGCAGAAAGTTTCCTTCTCGGATTGGAGAGACAGCCCAAGAAGGGCAATAGGTAACAAAGTTCACAAGGCAGCCTTTGGCCAAGATAGCAAGAGATGTTAAGATCTTAAAAGTAAGAAGCCAGGTAGTGAATCAGAAATTGGATGGAAAAGCTTTTGTTTCAGGTAATGTGGTAAAGGCATACGGCTTATCAATGTCAAAGCAAATCCAGCCTTTATCCTGGCGGAGAGCAATGACAAACTTCTGATCTACAAGAGCAAGATGAGAACAAGACTAATGAAGAAAATTCAATCTACAACGCTGATGATTTGGCAGATTCAGATGTGGATATGACACTTGCAGTGGCGGTTAGGCATATTCTTGCTGTTCAAAAGTATGGAAAGGGAGAATGGAAAAAAACCACAATATTTCAAAAGTTGCTCACATGTGGAAGGGAGCAGTGTAAAATGGTTATTGATGGTGGGAGCTACCTGAATGCTGTCTCATACTCTACTCCTGAAAGGTTGAAATTGCTTATGTGACCGCATCCACAACCATATCGGTTGCCACGGATCGACAACACTACCATACTGATAACTCAAAAATGTTTACTTTCCATTGTTTCTAGCCACTATAACAATTCTTTTTGATGTAATGTGATGCCCATGAATGTTACGAACATATTATTGGTCATTCTTGGGTTTATTATCATGATGTGTTTTATTTTGAGGAAGAAAATCTTATCACTTCATATGCTGATAGCAATATTTTTATATACCTGAAATATAATATTTTAGACTTTATTTATTTATTTTAAAATTGTTTTAGACCTTATTTTATGATTTTACGCTGATTAATTTCATGGCTTTTGTTTTAGGTAATTTTAGGCTTATTTAAAAAAATTCAGACTGCACAGACAACTAATAGTATTTTGGGCATAATTTTCTACTCTGATATCCGATTGACCTGATTCTTGTTGAGTTGGAAACTAGACTTCAAGGTCTACAAATCTTATGAAGAGTGCAGAAGCTAATTCAAGCTAAAAGATAATCAAAAATTGGAAATAAGTTACTGTAGTGCTAAAATTCAAGAAAGACAAGTCCTTATTAAAGAGGGAAACCACTTGAGACATCTTTGGGATATAATTGCTAATAACTTCAAGAGTCTTCAAAATCAAGGATAGGGATGAAATTTCCAAATTTTGTGAAAGCAAAAGGATAAAGTCTATCATCGCAATACAAGTTTTCAAATCAAAGAGAAAAAGCCAAGTTTCCAAAGAAACCATAACATCTTAGGGTTTTAGTCTATAAATAAGAGCATTACCATGACCATGAGGGAGAAGAACACGAAAACCCTAGCAGCTTCCATACCACGTGATTTCCATCTCTTTCGAGTGCAAAAGGAGTTGTAATGCTTTCTTTACTTTTCTTATTTCTCTTTAGCATGTCTGGCTGAATTTGAGTCATAGACTCAATGAATTTTGTTCATTGATTAATAATATGACTTGATTTATTTCTTTTTCTTAATATTTATTGGCATGATTATTATTTAATGAGATTTTATTATTGATCTTAATGCTTCAAACATATAGGAACCTGCGTTTTGATGACTTGAGATTGAATACATGTATGACAAATATAATTGCAAGAGATTAGTCCAATATAATAAAATTCACATAGGGTTATGACATCGACGGATAATTAATTCTGTGTGTGAGGTTTTAGGGAAAACCCTAAATTATATATATTTCACATAATTTAAAACAATTTGATTTAATCAAAATTGCATGACCATTAGGTTTTGCTTAGTCGAATTAGAGATTCATTGCATGACCATTAGATGAATCTAATTTAAGGAAATCTGCCATCATTGACAATGATTCTTTAGTCAATAAACTTAACAGAATTGAAAATATTCGGCCAGATGAAAAATTAAAAACAGATAAAATTGATATTCTAGGGTTTCTTTCCATTGATTAAGATCTTTATATATTTTCATTATTTTTAATATTTTTATAATTTAGATTTGATTTGTCCAACTTAGATACAGTAGTTTATAATTGATAATACAAAATATCCTCCTGAGAACGACATTGCTCGCACTACACACAACACTCAACTAGGATATATTTGCCTGAAATCGTGACATCAAAATCGCATGTAATATGCCATGGAAAGCCTATTACCCTACATCCAAAGAGTAGTGAAGAGTTAAAGAGATTGAAAGAAAATATACCTAACTACAACAACAACCAAACCTTTATCCCATTAAATGGGGTCATGGATCCTTCTACACCGTTGTACTCTATTTCAAATCACATGCTCACTTATATGATTGCGTTTTTTTTTTATACGACAATAATAATTGTGCTTTTATCTTATTTCATATTTTGCATGTTCACCTATGTAATCATTTTCTTTCTACGATAATAATAATCGTACTTTTATCCTATTAAGTGAGATCGGTAAAATGAAAACTTGTATGTCATTGTGCTCTTATCTTGTATCATATGTTCATCTATATTTAGATAATTCATATCGTGTTTTATTGTCGTTATTCGAGTCTTTTTAGATCTCCCTCTCCTTTGGTTAATATGAATACTTATCATAGTCTCATACTGCCTAACTAGAGTATTTATCGATAGCCTATGTCTATACCATAGGCGCAACCCCAACTTTCTCTTAAACACACATTTCTTATCTTGTCCATTCTTGTGTATCTGCACATCCCCTTCAATATTCTTATCTCCGCAACTCTCATCTTCTACTTGTACTTTTGGTTCATTGCCCAACATTCAAATCCATACAACGAGACATGTCTAATCGCTATCCTGTAAAACTACCCTTTAAATTTTAAAGGTACCTTTTGATCACATATAATACCCGATACACTTTTTCATTTCGACCATCCCACTTGTATTTTATATGATACATCTCTATCAATTCTACCATTTTTTTGTAAAATTGATCTTAGATATTTAAAACTCCCACTTACAGATAATTCATCATATTCTATTTTAACTATTGTCTCACTAACACTAGCATTGGTAAAGTTAAATTCCATATATTCTATATTTGCCTTATTAAGTCTAAAACCTTTCACTTCCGATATTTTTCTCCAAGATTTCGAGCCTAGCATTACTCATTTGTCCCATAGTACCATGACCTGGAAGTGTTTGGTGAGTTCATTCATAATTGGTGTAACAAGATAGGTACTGAATGTTGACCCTTGATGCAACCCTATATTAATTGAAAACTCTTCGGTTAATTCGCTTGATGTCCTCACTTTTGTCACCACATCCTTGTATATTTTTTTATCACTTCAATATATGCTACTCTTACACCCTTCTTTTCTAAAATTCTCTATATAATTTTCCTATAAACCTTGTCATACGCCTTTTTTAGGTCAATGAAAACCAAAAGTAAATTCTACTTATTCGTCTGATACTTCTTAACTAATTGTATAAATAGGTGTATGGCTTCCATCGTCAAACCTTCCGAGCATAAATCCAAAATAATTTTCAATTACCTTGGTCTCCTTCTGTAGTCTTCTTTTAATCACTCTTTCCTAAAATTTCATGGTATAGATCATTAGATTAATACCTCTATAATTTGCACAATTTTGTATGTCGCTATTGTTTTTAAATAAGGATATTAAAATATTTTGTCTCCACTAATCATAGATTTTCTTCGTTCTCAATATCATATTAAACAACTTTGTAAGCCATCAAATACCCTACTTCCCTAAACACTTCCATACCTCTATCAGGATATCATCGGGTCCAACCGCTTTTCAATTTTTCATCTCTTTTAAAGCCTCTTCAACTTCAGAGAGTTGAATTCTCCGATACAAGTTCATATTTCTATACTCTTCTAACCTACCTAGTTTACACAAGGTAACTTGATCATCTTGATTTTCATTAAATAGTTGATAAAAATACTACTTCCATCGCTCTTTTATTTCTCCATCATTTACTTACACCTTATTTAATTCATCTTTAATACATTTTATTTGCGTAAGATCTTTTGTTTTCATCTCTCTCGTTTTAGCAATTTTATGGATGTCCTTTTCCCCTTTTTTTTGTATCAAGCCATCGATAAAAGTATTTGAAAGCTTCATTCTTGGCTTCACTCACTTCATTCTCCAATATAAGTCTTTGATAAAATATGCCCAACCAGCCGGTAGAATAGCCTCATCATAAATTTGTTCCGGAGAAGAAGTCCTTGCTAGCTAAGGAGTTTGTGCATGAAAGCAAAGAAACAGAAATAATGTCTGGAATAGTAGTCAGAGAAGCTGAAAAACTGGCCACTGATTTGCTTGCAGAAGTCCTCAAAGAATTGTTACAATTGCTTGAGGACTTCTCTGATGCTGCACTAGAAGCCTCGCCAAGTATCTTGCTTCCTATATGCAAAATAAAAGACGCAATTATTCTTGTCCCAAGCGCACGACTGCCAAACGTGCCAGCTTATAAGATGAATCCCCTGGAACATGCAAAGTTAAACAGACAAGCGGATGAACTTTAATCAAGGGATTCAATGGGAAATGCCTAATTCCATGTGCAATACCAGCTCTATTGACACCTAAAAAAGGATGGGAGTTAGCAATTTTGCAATAAACACAATTTACTATCGAATACCAGTTTCCAATTCCACGACTTCATGACATGCTGGACATGATGGCGGGAACTGTCATCTTTCCAAAGGTGGATCGCAAAAGTGGTATTCATCAAATTCATGCTCACCCTTGTGACAACCGGAAGGGCTCTATAAGTGCCTCTTATGCCTTTCGAGTTATCCAATGCACGAAGCACATACATGCAAGTCATGACACAAGTATTCCAACCTTTTATCAGTAAATTCCTAGTTGTTTATTTTGATGTTATACGAATCTATGGCAACACTCTGGAGGAACATCTCCCTTATTTCTTACAAGGCATGAGAGTTCTTAAACAAGAAAAACCCCGTGAACAAAAATAAGTGTTCCTTCAAGAGTCCTAGAGTTGTACTGTTGGGTTTTGTTGTCTTCTAAAGGCATGGAAGCTGATCCGGAGAAAGTTAAGGCTAGGCTTGATTGGCCAACTCCTTCAACATTGCATCAAGCAAGAACCTTTCTTCGATTAGCAGCCTTTTGACAAAGATTTATTTGGAATTTCAGCACAATTATGGCTCCAATAACAGATTGCAATAAAAACATTTAGATTAGTTGGACAAAAGAAAACTGATATAAGCAGTGGCAAAGCCACTGAGGGGGAAGCGAGGCCAGCCACCCCACTAAAATTTTGGGGAAAAAAATTTTATATATATATATATATATATATATATATTTTAGTAAACATTTTAAAAAAAAATACCACTAAAAGTCTTAAAAATGCCATTGAAAATTATAAATTTTATTAAAAGTCTTAAAATGTTACAAAAATACTTTACATGGTTGCTTATTTTCAGAAATTTATATCATCCGTCTCCACTGTCCACATGTTGTACTTCGCTTCACTAAGATAATTTTCTGGCTTCGACCCCAGACACAAGCCGCAATTCTTCAACTACCTGACTTTTCCAAAGTATTTAAAGTGGCTTGTGATGCTTCACATGTTGGGATCCGGGAGTTCTTAGCCAAGATCATCCTATTGATTTCTATATCCAGAAACTAAACAATGCGAGGCAAAAATATTCCACTTGCGACAAGGAATTTTATGCAATTGTGCAGACATTGCGTTATTGGCGACATTAACTTATCCCTCAAGACTTCGTGTTTTACTCTAAACATGAAGTAGTCAAGTACATTAAAAACCACGAGGCCAGGCATAGGTGATGGATTGCTGGACATATGATTGCTGGAAAGCAAATGGAATATGTTGATTTCTCGCATCAAGATGGTTATTTGTTTAAGGGTAATTGCCTCTGTGTATGCCTCCAACATCAATCTGTGACCATGTTATTTGGTTGTTGCAAAAGAGACAACACCTTGGGCATGACAAAAGCAGTTGCTTTAGTGGAATAAAGGTTTTACTAGCCTATCTTTGCAACATTAGTTGCTTAATGTCACATGTATTAGTTAACTAAGGGTAAGGAGAAAAACACTGGTCTTTATACACCTCTTCCTATTCCACATGAGCCATGGAAAGGTCTAAGAATGGATTTTTCTTAGGGTTACAAAGACAATTCGAGGTCATGACTCCGTTCTTGTTGCTGTGGACCACTTCTCTATGATAGCTTACTTTATTTCCATGCTCAGGGACTATGCATGCGATGCATGCAGCTAGCTTGTTCTTCAAAGTGGTGCATCTTCATGGACTACCCGACTACTGTTCCTGATAGAGACCAAAACTTCACTTCTTATTTTGGCGGACTTTGTGGCGTCTATTAAACATTCAATTAAAATTTTCAAGTGCATTTCATCCGCAAATGAATAAACAGAGGTTGTCAACAGTAATGATGGCAATGGCCTGGCCAGGTCAGGTAAAGCTACCTTCAACCCGAACCAAAAGTTACCTGGGTGAGGGTAGACCAGGGCCTAAAATAAACCAGATAGGGTACAAAAAATAATTATGTCCATGTATTTCGGCTAGACATGGAATTACCTGACTTTACTCGGATTTGTACATAATTATACCAAGGGTTCAAAGCAGCCCATTGTGCTAAATCATGTATCAATTGAAGGGAAACAAATAAATCAAAAGAAAGGAGAGAGGAAGTTGAAGAGGAAAGCAAAATCTTCATTCTATAATGATTAATTACCAAAATTTGAAAGAGGCAAATCCATCCCAAGGTTTCAAAATGATTGATTACTAAAATTTTTAGTAAACATGGAGCATTAATGGAATCTAATCTTACAGGAAAAAATAAAAAATCAAAGACTGAAAAGTGATATCTCAATTTCATATAAAGATTACAAGCATTTCACAAACAACCACCTAATACAAAAAAAAGGAAAAATCTGTAACCAAGTTACAGAGAACTAAAATAAAAGCTAAACATAAAACCCCTGCCTAAAGAAAATCCATTTCAAAGACAAAGAAAGTAACTAAAGAACAACACAATTTTAGCATTATAGAGATAAACACAATTTTAGCTTTATAGTTGAACAAAAAGAGAATGGAATCTAAGAGGCTAGTGATGTTCACGCTGGAGGGGAAATCCTTCAATTGTCGCAACAAGAGAGTGAGACAGAGAGTAAAAGTGGTTAGAGTTGGGTTAGGTTGAAAAGTAAGAATTAGAAAAATTTGTAAATAAGGTGAGAATAGTTTTTCGAAAAATTTTGTGTTTGCTAAAAAGAACACGGGTGATATTAGTATTATAACTATTCTGAATATTACTGGACCAAGTAAACTAGGGATCCAGCCAGCCTGGACACATACCCGAGTGATGAGATCATCAAGATTGCAAGGAATTCATGAGATCCAACTCAAGTTCCAGTTGGGCCGGTGACAAAAGCCCGAGTTAAAAGATTCAAAGAAGCACTGAATAACTTAATTCAGGGGGCTTTACAACGAGAAATTGGAGCCCAAATAAATAAAAACCAAAAGGGGCCTTAATTATGCTTATACAAGCCCAGTTGGAAGAATAAAAAGCTCAAAACTACCCAAGACCAAGGGAGGATGAAAATAAAGAAAAATAGCAACAAAACTTTGTCACAGTAGTTTGATTTATTTAGTTTCCTAATTTTTATTTTTTGTAACTTATGTTTAGTTTCCTAATTCTTTATTGTTAGAGAGTTACTAAATTTTTAGTTGCCAATTAAGTTTTTATCTTTAGGCTATAAATAGGTCATTATACATTGTGTAAAAAAACAACACTTTGGAGAGAATTAATAAAATTGTGAGGATTCTTCACACGGGTCTTGTTCTTTTGAGAACTTTGAACTTATTCAAGATATTCATCTTGTTTAGTTCTTTGACTTATCAATCTAGGTTTTGAACAATCTAAATTGTGGCGTCATTCATTCCATCTTTATACCAAGATTCTTGATCTAGTGAGAAACGGGTCTAAAGTCATAAACCTTAGGTTCTTCCTCTAGGGCAAGGGTTGAGGTCTTTAATTCCACCGGTTCAAATAATTCGTTGGAACGATTTTTGAGCTAAATTAACTTGTTCGTGGGTTTTAGGGTTTTTATACCCAACGGGTTCACATCAGTTGGTATCAGAGCCAATTCAGATTTTTTTTTCCTTCGAATTATTCTTATTTAATTTTTTTTTCTTCGTTGGTTTATTTCTTATTTTTTGGTATACTTATTCTTTATTTTTGTGCTGTCATATTCCCAAAAAAGAAAAAAAAGGACAAAAAAAAAGACCCACAAAAAAAAGAGGCCGTGAAAAAAAAAAAGAAGAGGCCGTGAAAAAAAAAAGGGCAAAAAAAAGGGGAGAAAAAAAAAGACCCACAAAAAAAAGAAGAGCCGTGAAAAAAAAGTGCAGTTTTCAAATTTTGTAAAATTGATAATTCTCTATTTTGTGATTTTGTTTAAATTTGGCAAATTTTAAAGTGTTATTACTAAATTTGATTTAGAATTTTCTAAATTTTTTTGGTTGAGTTTGAAATATTTCCTTATTTGTACACTTACCCAAATTCAAACATTCCACACCTTCCTTATTTATCTCATTCCTTGGTTGTTTCCTTTCTAATTTAGAAATTTCTTTTTAAATTTACTACTTTCTTCTATATAAGTCATTGAATTTCACAAGAGAATTATTTTTGAGTTGAGTTCTTGAGTTCAATAAAGAACTTGACTAAGTGAAGTAGTGGTAAAAGGCAAGAGAGAATTCATTAAAAATAAAAGCCAAATACCTAGAGTGAAACACGAGTGGATTTGAGTGAATCATTATTTTTGAGTGAAATACGTGAGGGAGTATGGTGAGTTTCTTTTCTATTTTATTCTAACATTGTCTTGCAGATTCCAATCATGACTCAAAATCAAAAAGATAACATAAGTGATGAGGTTCAACCACAGGTTGGGTCGAATCTACAACTACAAGCATTTATGGGGGAGATGAGACGGATGATTTTGAGGGAGTTAGATCTTATGCATGAAAGGTTGGATAAGGTGGAAGAGGGGTCGCAAAGGGGACAACCATCAATAGTGTCAACCCCCTCCAGGAGGAATAGGTTTCATCAAGGAGAAACTGAAGTTGTGGATGAGTTTGAAGAGGATGGGTTAGAAGAGGAGTTTGATAGGTTGTCAGTGGGTAGTCATAGGAGACTTGGTCAAAATAGAGAAGTTAATAATCGGATAGACAATAACTTAGGTAGTATCAAGATGAAAATTCCATCGTTTCAAGGTAAAAGTGATCCCAAAACATATCTTAAGTGGGAAAAGAAGATTGAGTTAGTTTTTGATTGTCACAGCTATTCTGAATTAAAAAAGGTTAAACTTGCTGTTATTGAGTTTACTGATTATGCAATTGTATGGTGGGATCAGTTGTGCATCAATAGACGACGGAATGGGGATCGACCCATTGAAACTTGGGGTGAGATGAAGAGGGTGATGACACGACGATTTGTGCCGAATCATTACTATAGGAATTTATATCTCAAGTTGCAGAGTCTCCACCAAGGTAATCGAAGTGTAGATGAGTATTACAAAAAGATGGAGATGACTATGATTCGAGCTAATGTGAAAGAAGATAGAGAGGCGACGATGGCTAGATTTTTGAATGGTTTAAATCGAGAGATTGCCAACACGATCGAGCTTCACCATTATGTGGAGTTGGAGGATTTGGTATATATGGCAATCAAGGTTGAAAGGCAGCTCAAAAGAGGTAACACACGACCAAAACCAACACCACAGATTCCGAATGCAATATCTTGGAGAATGAACTACCCGAAGAAAGAAGAAAATTCAGCCATCTCCAGAGTTAAGCCTGAACATAAACCAGCTATCTCCAGCACGACTTCTCAAAGTAAATCAACCCCTACTTTAACTCGATCTAGTGAGATTAAATGCTTCAGGTGTCAGGGAAGAGGACATATAGCTAGCCAATGTCCAAACAAGCGAGTTATGGTGATTCGGGAAAATGGTGCAATCGAGTCTGAAGATGAAAGTGACATTGATTGTTTGCCTCCATTGGAAGACGTTCCCATCAGAGCTGAGGAGTATGGGGCTGAACATGGTGAGATGTTAACGCCAGTAACATGTCGAGCCTTAAGCTTACAAGCCAGAGGAGATGAAGAAGAAGTACAACGGGAGAATATTTTTCACACTCGTTGCCATGTGAAAGACAAGGTATGCATTTTGATCATTGACGGTGGTAGTTTTACTAATGTTGCGAGTAAGACTTTAGTGGAAAAGCTGAATTTGCCAACCACTAAACATTCTCAACCATACAAGCTACAATGGTTGAATGATAGTGGAGAAGTGAGGGTTACAAAACAAGTTGTTGTACCATTCCGGATTGGGAAATATGAAGATGAGGTGTTATGTGATGTGGTGCCAATGCAGGCTGGGCATATTTTGTTAGGAAGACCTTGGCAATTTGATCGACATGTGCAACATGACGGTTTCACCAACAAATATTCATTCATGTTCAACCAACGAAAAATCACTCTAATTCCGATGACACCAAAGCAAGTCTATGAAGACCGTGTGAGGTTGCAAAAATTGAGTGAGCAATAGAAACAAAAAGATCAAAATGGGTTGAGAGAAGAAAAAAAGAGAGAAAAGAAGAGAGAAATGCCAAATTTGGTGAGAAAGAGAAAAGAGAGAAAAGTTCGGCCAATGAGGTAAAATCTGAGAGAAAACAAAAGAATTTCTATGCCAAAACAAGTGAGGTGAAGCTAGCGATACTCTCAAGACGGTCAATGATTGTACTTATGTACAAGAAATTCCTTTTAAACACTGACCAACTTAACCCTTCTTTGCCGAGTGTTATTGTTTCTCTTTTGCAGGAATTCGAAGATGTGTTTCCTGAAGATCTACCCCAAGGTTTGCCACCTATCCGAGGGATTGAACATCAAATTGATTTCATACCCGGTGCATCAATTCCAAATCGTCCAGCATATAGAAGCAATCCAGAAGAGGCGAAGGAGGTTCAAAGACAAGTCGAAGAGTTGATGGAAAAGGGGCATGTGAGAGAAAGTATGAGTCCATGTGCAGTTCCGGTGATTTTGGTACCTAAGAAAGATGGAACATGGAGGATGTGTGTTGATTGCCGAGCCATCAACAGCATAACGGTAAGATATCAACACCCTAGTCCTCGTTTAGATGACATGTTAGATGAGTTGCATGGTGCTTGTGTGTTTTCTAAAATTGATCTTAAGAGTGGATATCATCAAATACGAATGAAAGAAGGAGATGAATGGAAAACAGCTTTTAAAACTAAATATGGGTTGTATGAGTGGTTAGTTATGCCCTTTGGATTAACCAATGCTCCTAGTACATTCATGCACTTAATGAATCATGTTTTGCGTGATTTTATTGGTAAATTCGTTGTTGTTTATTTTGATGATATTTTGATATATAGCAAAAGTTTGCATGATCATGTCTCACATTTGTATTCGGTTTTGGATGTACTTAGAAAAGAAAATTTATATGCTAACCTCAAAAAGTGTACCTTCTGCACTGACAAGCTTGTTTTTCTGGGTTTTGTTGTGAGTGCTAAAGGCATCGAGGTGGATGAAGAGAAGATCAAAGCCATCCAAGAATGGCCAACCCCCTCCAATATAGGTAATGTTAGAAGTTTTCATAGTCTTGCTAGTTTTTACAGGAGATTCGTGAAAGATTTTAGCACTATCGCTGCACCGCTTACACAAGTCATCAAGAAAAACGTATTTCAATAGAGTGAAGAGCAAGAGAAGACGTTTCAACTTATTAAGCATAAGCTTACTCATGCACCTTTACTTGCTTTACCGAACTTTTCTAAAACATTTGAAATTGAATGTGATGCTTCTGGTGTAGGTATAGGCGCTGTTCTTATGCAGGATGAAAGACCACTTGCATACTTTAGCGAGAAGTTAAGCGAGGCTGCACTTAACTATCCTACCTATGACAAAGAATTGTATGCCTTGGTTCGAGCTTTGGAGACATGACAACACTATTTGTGGCCGAAAGAATTTGTGATTCGTACGGATTATGAATCCTTGAAACATTTGAAAAGTCAACATATGCTAAATAAGAGACATGCTCGATGGATGGAATTTATCGAAACTTTTCCTTATGTCATTCGATATAAACAAAGTAAGGAGAATGTAGTTGCGGATACACTTTCACGCAGGTATGCCTTAATCTCTACTCTTGATGCTAAATTTCTTGGTTTTGAGCATATTAAAGAACTTTATCATGATGACCATGATTTTGGAGAAATTTATCGTGCATGTGAAAAGTTTACAGAGGGCAAATTCTATAGGCATGAGAACTTTTTGTTTAGAGAAAATAAGTTGTGCATGCCAAATTGTTCATTGAGAGAGTTGTTAGTTCAAGAATCTCATAGCGGAGGGTTAATGAGACATTTTGGAGTTGCTAAAACCTTGACAATTTTACAAGAGCACTTTTATTGGCCACACATGAAGCGAGACATTGAGAGATTTTGTGGTAGATGTATTACCTGTAGGCAAGCTAAATCTAAGGTTCAACCTAATGTTTTTTACACACCCCTACCTATTCCTAGTTCACCTTGGATTGGCATTTCAATGGATTTTGTTTTGGGTTTACCTAAGAATAAATATGGACGAGATTCGATCTTTGTAGTTGTAAATCGATTTTCTAAGATGGCTCATTTTATTCCTTGTCATAAATCTGACAATGCTTCTCATATTGCGGAATTATTCTTTAGGGAGATTGTGAGGTTACATGGGATGCCTAGAACAATCGTTTCAGATCGGGATACTAAATTCCTGAGTTACTTTTGGAAGACATTATGGGAAAAGTTAGGAACGAAACTTTTATTTTCAACAACTTGTCATCCTCAAACTGATGGTCAAACAGAAATAGTCAACAGAACTTTATCCACTTTGTTGAGGGCTGTTATTAGTAAAAATATTAAAATTTTGGAAGAATATTTGCCACATGTTGAGTTTGCATATAATTGTGCTGTTCACTCTACTACTAAATTCTCACCGTTTGAAATTATTTATGGTTTTAATCCTTTTAACTCCTTTGAATTTCTTACCTTTACCTATTTCTGAGCAAGTGAATTTAAATGGTAAAAAAAAACAGAATTTGTGAAGCAACTTCACGAGAAAGTACGGTTCAATATAGAGAGGAGAACCGAACAATACATCAAGCAAGCTAACAAGGGACGTCACAAGTTGATTTTTGAACCCGGTGATTGGGTTTGGTTACACATGCGGAAGGAAAGATTTCCGACACAGAGACGTTCCAAGTTGTTGCCCCGAGGAGATGGTCCTTTTCAAGTGCTAGAACGGATCAACGACAATGCTTACAAACTTGATTTACCAGGTGAGTATCATGTTAGTGCTACTTTCAATATTACTGACTTGAGTCCTTTTGATGTAGGTGACGATTTGAGGACAAATCCTTCTCAAGAGGAGGGGAATGATGAGATCACCAAAATTGCAAGGAATTCACGAGATCCAACTCAAGTTCCAGTTGGGCCGGTGACAAAGGTCCGAGTTAAAAGATTCAAAGAAGCACTGAATAACTTAATTCAGGGGGTTTACAACAAGAAATTGGAGCCCAAATAAATAAAGAACCAAAAGGGGCCTTAATTATACTTATACAAGCCCAGTTGGAAGAATAAAAAGCTCAAAACTACCTAAGATCAAGGGAGAACGAAAATAAAGAAAAATAACAGCAAGACTTGGTTAAAGTAGTTTGATTTATTTAAATTCCTAATTTTTATTTTTTGTAACTTATGTTTAGTTTCCTAATTCTTTATTGTTTAGAGAGTTACTAAATTTTTAGTTGCCAATTAAGTTTTTACCTTTAGGCTATAAATAGGTCATTATACATTGTGTAAAAAACAACACTTTGGAAAAAATTAATAAAATTATGAGGATTCTTCACACGGGTCTTATTCTTTTGAGAACTTTGAACTTATTCAAGATATTCATCTTGTTTAGTTCTTTGACTTATCAATCTAGGTTTTGAACCATCTAAATTGTGACGTCATTCATTCCATCTTTATACCAAGGTTCTTGATCTAGTGAGAAACGGGTCTAAGGTCATATATTTTAGGTTCTTCCTCCTTTAGGGCAAGGGTTGAGGTCTTTAATTCCACCGGTTCAAATAATTCGTTGGGACGATTTTTGGGCTAAATTAACTTGTTCGTGGGTTCTAGGGTTTTTATACTCAACGAGTTCACATCACCGAACCCCGTCAAAACGGGCCCAAGTATTACCTGACCCGGAATTTACCTAGTCAATGTTGGGTATTACCTATCCCAACTTAAGCCACACCAGCTGAATACCGGTAGGATCCAGATATATTGTCATCCGTGGTTAATGGGGCCATTGGGGATTAACTAAAGTGTCTTGTGGAAGACAAAGTTACAGCTTGGTTTTAACTCTAGCCATGGCTAAGTTTGAGTACAAACAGCTCTGTCAACACACTACTGGTCGCAGCCCCTTTGAGATTGGGATAAGCACTCTAGGAAGCCCATTATTTGGTTTCTCTACCAATTTCAGCCCGTCCTAGTGGAGAAGCTGATGCATATGCTCAATGTATTCGTGAAGCTCATGTTGATATTCGTCACAAGATTGCTTCTAGCAATGCATGAAAGAAGATTCATGCTAATTTGCATCGCCAACATGCTGAATTTGAAGTTGGTGATCAAGTTCGGGTGTAGTAGGCAAGAAAGGTTTCTAAGCGTCAAGTATAAGGAAGTCCAATATTGAAGTGTTGGTCCATATAAGATTCTTTATAAGATAAACCTCAATGCAGACTATTAACATATATGTAACTTTCCATATATTAACATACAAAAGGGAAATATTTTTAGAAGATACACATAATACAATTATGTCAGATATTTCTTACTATTACCAAGCTCTTTTTATATATGTCAACTTATATTACTGCAAATATCATAATACGCCAACATTTTGTTCAATATATTGACATACCATATATTTGAAGAATATTTGACTTTAAAATTTCCTTTTCTGTACATACCCTAACTTGTATAAATACTCCATTTGTTCAATGTATTACACAAAATAAAAATATAGAGAATTTTCTTTTCCACATTAACTCCCTCTATTTTCTATATGGTATCATAACCCTCTTTGCAAAAAAAGTTAAAAAAATATCTCTATGGTTTTATATAGGTTAAAAACCTCACCTTTTCTTTTCCTCTCCCAATATAACTCCTTCAATATAATTATATTGAGCGAATTATATAAGGAAACACGAAACCTATTTTTTGTCTCCCAACCTATCTTAGTTTCCAGCCAAAAGTAGCCTCCATACGTGCCGTCCACGTGCCCACGTGCCCACGTGCCGCCGAAGCAACGCCATAAGATCCAACATCTGAGCACATCATTGTATTCTACACACTCAACACTATCAGCTGTACAAATTCCAACCTCATCCAGCAATGCATGCACCCTCACGCGCCACCAAAAGCTTCTAGAAACAGCCATTAAAGAGCTTGGTATAGTAAAAAATACCTGACAAATGGAGTCGTGTATCTTCTGAAAATATTTACCTTCCATATGTTAATTTATGAAAAATGACATATATATTAACATGGTATCATAGTGAGAAATGTTGACCGTTATTTAGATGGTTATCAAGAATGTCTTTCTCAATGGCGATCTAACCGAAGAAGTATCCATGCAACCCCCACCTGGTTATGATCACCCACCAAATAAGGTTTGTCGTCTTTGCAAAACTTTGTATGGTCTTAAATAGGCACCTCGGGTATGGTTTTCTAAATTCAGCACCACAATTGGCCGCCTTGGTTTTCATTCTAGTGCTTATGATCATGCCTTATTTGTTCGAAAAACAAATCGGAGGACTACTCTTTTTTCTTCTCTATGTTGATGATATGATCATCATCGACAATGACACTAACGGCATCTCTGCTCCCAAATCATCTCTACCAGTACTTTGAATGAAAGATCTAGCTACTCTTAGTAATTTTTTTAGGCATTGAGGTTACATCCACTAAGCTTGGATATTTTTTATCCCAAGACTAATTTGCTACCGACCGTATCTCACATGCTGACATTACCGATACTAAAATGGTCAGCACACCTCTTGAAACCAATGCTCATTTCTCAATGATGCCACTCTCTATCGTCAACTAATTGACAGTCTTATTTATCTCACTATATCACATCCCGATAATACCAATGTTGTTCACATTGTCAGCAAGTTTATGAGTGCACTACAGACCACTCACTTTTCGGCCGTTATTCTTATTCTTCATTACATTCAAGATACTCTCATTCATGGTTTTCGTTTCTCTAGCTTGTCTCCACTTTAACTATGGGCATATTTTGATACAGATTGGGCCAAAGACCCAACTGATCATCGCTCCATTATCTAATATTGTTTCTTTCTTGGTAACTTTCGTCCCTTGGCTTAGCAAAAAACACACTATTATCTCTCGATCTAATATAGAAGCAGAATATCAAGCTCGTGCCGCTACCACTTTTGAGCTCCTTTGGTTTTGATGGCTCCTCCAAGATATGAGTGTCACTTCCTCATCCACCATTCCACTTCATTGTGACAATCGAAGTGCATTGCAAATTGCGCACAATGATGTATTCCATGAACGCACAAAACTTATTGAGATTGACTGTCACCTTGTGTGACATCATGTCATTCATGGCACTATTCAGCTTATTGCTATCTCCTCCCAATCTCAAATTGCAACCATTTTCACCAAGTCACACTCAACTCTGGGATTTCAGGATCTAATTGGTAAACTCAAGATGATAGCTTTCTCATCACCATGAGTTTGAGGGGGGATGTTCAAATATATGTTACTTTCCATATATTAACATATGGAAGGTAAATATTCTCAGAAAATACACATGATACCATTATGTCGGATATTTCTTACTATAATTAAGCTCTTTTTATATATATCAACTTATATTACCATAAATATCATAATATGTCAGCATTTTGTACAATATGTTGACATATCATATATTTGACAGAATATTTGACTTTAGAGTTTTCCTTTTATATACATATCCTAACATGTAATACCCCTTTGTTCAATGTATTACACACAATATGAGCATTAGCAACATCTGTTAAAAATAAAAACTAGATTTTAAGCCTATTTAGGGATACTTAACAGGCCCTAAATGGGCCCATGTTTAGGGTCCTTGAGACCCCAAAACAGGCCCAACTTGGCCCTTGAGAAAGAGCTTGGCCCTTGAGAAAGGGCCCAGCTGGGCCCTCCGACAGCTAGAAGAAACTAGCCGTTGGAAGCTTCCAGCGGCCAGGAGAGGGCAGTGCCCTCTCCTCTCCTCTCTCTCATTTTCTCCCTCTCTTTCATGCTTTTTGTGTTCTATAAATGGCCAAGTCTTTCTCCCTTATAAAGCATGAACAAAAGTTCAACTAAATGATATGTATTCCTTCTCAAATCTTCAATAAAATTCTCAAATTCTTGATTTTATTTCCAACAATTATTTTGCTCTATTCTCAACATGGTACCAGAGCAAACTTCGATCCCTTCCTCTTTTAGGTTGGGTGACCCTCCACCTTCCATCAACATTGCCCAAATTCAAAGCCAAACCTCCATTCAAGTAAAGGGGGGAAATTACTACCAATGGGCCAATGTGATGAAGAGAGATCTAAATATTCACAACTTGAAGGGTCACATTCCTGATGAAGCACTTGATGAATCCGATCCTTTGTTTAGAGAATGGAAGAAAAGAGATGATCAAATGTTCATCATCTTACTCAACTCATTGGATAAAACTCACAAGGCCATGGTAACTTGTGCACCCAATTCCAAAATGGTACGGGACACTATGTTCTCCTTATATGGCCAAAAATCTAATATTGGGAGGATTTTCGAATTAAAGAGGCAAATTGCTAACATCAAGAAGGAAGGAAAATCACTTCCACAATATTTTGGAGAGCTCACCGACTTGTGGAATGAGCTCATGTCTTTTCGGCCAGATTCAATCGATCTAAAGGTCATCCGGAAAAGAAGGGAAGAAGATAAAATTTTTGCTTTGCTCATGGAGTTAGATGAGTCCTTCTCAAACCTCCGACAACAAATTCTTCGAATGAAGGATTTTTCTTCGTTTGGGGAAGTCCAAAACATGATCTAAAGGGCTGAAGTGAGCATTAGATTGGAAGAAAACTCCAAACAAAGAATGGAAGCTCAAGTGTTCATTGCCACTACAAATGAACATGTTGCTGCCAAAGTAAACCAGCTCAAAGGAAGAATGAGGTGTGCTCGCATTGCAAAAGAAGGGACCATACAAAGGAAAAATGTTGGCTCTTGCACCCCCAACTAAGGCCGAAATCATTCAAAACAAAAGATCAGCAGGGAACTCCAAACACCTTCGGTTCTGGACAGCAGGCTACTGCCCAACATGTGAAGGTTCAAGCCCCCACACTGGCCGACTTTGCAGCACTCCAAAGTCAACTGAATGAAGTTACGAAAAGGCTTCAACAAATTGCTCCCTCAACTGGTAAAAATCATGACATTTTTTCACTTTTAAATTCTGAAAATTTTCTTATTGATTCGGGAACCGACTGCATATGGTTAAGGATAAAGCTAAAATTAAGAGATTTGAAAACCTCCCAAATCATAAAATAGTTCGAGTTGCAAATGGACAAGATTTGAGTGCAAGTCAAGCGGGGGATGTTAACAATTTTGGAAAACCCACAAAGGCTTTATATGTCCCCAAACTTGCTTCAAACCTATTGTCCATTAGCAAGATCACTAAGAACAAAAAATGTAGAGTTATTTTTGACCTAAATTCCGTCTCTTTTCAGGATCTCAAGTCGAATCGGTTGATTGGCAAGGGTTCTAGAAGAGGACTTTATTTTTTTGGATCAAGAACAAAATGCATTTACAGTTTATATCAAGGAAGATCAATCCTTTTGGCATGAGCGTCTAAGGCATCCTAGTAATTGGGTTTTAAAACGTCTATTCTCAACTTTAAATTTCGATAATAGACATTGTAAAGCTTGTATTTTGACAAAAAAAACCCGAATAATGTACCCTACTTCAGAAATTATATATAAAAATGCTTTTGATTTAGTACATTCTGATATTTGAATTTTACCTATCATTTCACATAGGTTACAAATATTTTATCACATTTATTGATCACAAAACTAGGTATACATAGATATACTTTCTAAACACCAAAGACCAAACTCTTGAAGCCCTCAAGAGCTATGTGAAGTACGTAACCAAACTCTATAATGCCAACATAAAAGTTCTAAGATCAGACCATGGGTGAATCTACAAACCTCAATTTTGAAAATTATCTTAAAGGCAATGGCATCATTCATCAAATGTCGTGATTATACTCCCCTACAAAATGAGATGGCCGAACGAAAGAATAGGCATATATTAGAAACCGCTAGGGCTATGATGTTCTATGCAAATGTGCCTAAAAAATTTTGGTGTAATGCGGTTAAAACCGCGGTTCACGTAATTAATCTTAAGCCCTCTGGAACTTTGAAAGGGCAATCTCCTTTAGAAGTCCTATTAGGAAGAAAACCAAAAGTTTCTCCTTTTAGAACATTCGGTTGTATATGTTACATTCATATCCCATCACACCTAAGAGACAAATTAAATCATAGAGGAAGGAAATGTGTGTTTCTTAGGTATGCTTGTTTTGAGAAGGGGTATAGATGTTATGATCCTTCAACTAACCGAACATACACATCAAAAGATGTGATATTCTTGGAGAATGAGTTCTAGTTTTGCAGGTGGAGAAGTGAAAGAAACTCCAAGAACATAAATCCTACCTAGCACTTGGGACTTTCTTCTACCCTTATTTCAACAAACCGTGCAACCTGAACAAGGAAACACCTCCATCGAAACAAACAATGAATCTCAAGAAGATGGTGAAGGCTTAAATACCTTAGAGACAGAACCAACCGGAGATTCAAGGGGAGAACATGAGACAAATGAAAAAGAAAACATTGAAGCTATGGAAGAACCGGATGAACCTCCTCAACCAAGAAGATCAACAAAACTTAGGCTTCCACCATCAGAATGGGTCAACCGAAAATATCCCATTTATGATTACTACACTACCTCTTATGTTTTTTTGAGTCATCAAGCACTTTTGAATGGTATATATAAGGAACTTGAGCCTAGGATATTCGAAAAAGCTTCAAAAGATTCAAGGTGGAGAAAGGCAATGGAAGAGGAGTTGAAAGCTCTAACCAAGAATGGAACTTAGGAAATCACCACGCTTCCAAGAGGCAAGAAGGCCGTAAGATGTAAATGGGTATTCAAAATCAAGCACAATAGTGATGGATCTATTGAGAGGTTCTAGGCAAAACTTGTAGCGAAAGGATACACTCAAACTTATGGGATTGACCACAAAGAGACCTATGCTCCAGTTGCAAAAATAAACACCATTAGAGTCCTCTTATCTCTTGCGGTGAACCATGGATGGAGCTCATTTCAAATGGATGTAGCAAATGCTTTTCTCCAAGGAGATCTAGAAGAAGAAGTCTACATGCAAATACCAAAGGGGCTCCAACTACAAGGAAGAAATGCATGCAAACTCCATAAGGCGATCTATGGTCTCAAACAATCGCCAAGAGTTTGGTATGCAAAATTAAGCCATGCCTTTCTTAGTAATTGTTTCCATAAATGCAATAGCGATTCATCTCTTTTTGTTAGGAAGAACAATGATCACATCACGATTGCATTAGTTTATGTCGATAATATTATCATCACAGGTAATGATATACATCAAATAGATCTAGCTATAAATCTCTTAAAATCTAGATTTGAAATTAAGAATTTAGGGAAACTAAACTATTTTCTAGGAATTGAACTATCCTATTGTCACAATGGGCTAGTCCTCTCCCAAAAAAAATATACTCTTGACCTTTTGCAGGAGACGGGAAAGCTTGGAGCAAAGCCGGCCTATAGTCCAGTATCTTCTTCCGGTCCTTTAGCGGATGATGATGAACCATTAGAAGACATAGGGAGATATCAGAGGCTTGTAGAGAGACTTTTCTATCCCACCATCACTAGACCAAACATTGCTTACGCTGTGAACTACATAAGCCAATACATACATGCGCCAAAGAGAGGTCATTGGAGAGCTGCTGAACAGATTCTTCACTACATGAAAGGATCTCCCGGATTAGATATTTGGATGAAAAATAATAGAAGTACTGAGATTGAAGGCTACTGCGATGCTGATTGGGCAGGGGATTCCACAGATAGGAGATCAACAACAGGATATTACATGTTTGTAGAAGGCAACTTGGTAGCGTGGAAAAGCAAGAAACAGAGGGTTGTGTCTATCGAGTGCAGAAGCCAAATATAGGGTCATGGCAGCAGGCGCTTGTGAGATAGTATGGTTAAAGGTTCTAGTAGAAGAGCTAGGGTTTAGAGTCTCAACACCAATCAAGCTTTATTGTGACAATCAGTCCACAATTCATATTGCTTCTAATCCGGTCTTCCATGAGCGCACCAAACACATAAAAGTTGATTGTCACTTTATTCAACAAAAAGTAGAAGAAAAGCTTATTGCCACACTTCATATCAAAGAAATGATCAATTGGCAGACATCTTCACCAAACGAGGAACATTGGCTCATCGTCAAAATATAATGGGCAAGTTGGGTACCATAGACATATTCGCACCCAACTTGAGGGGGAGTATTAAAAATAAAAATTAGATTTTAAGCCCATTTAGGGATCCTTAACAAGCCCTAAATGGGCCTAGGTTTAGGGTCCTTGAGACCCCAAAACAGGCCCAACTTGGCCCTTGAGAAAGGGCCCAGCTGGGCCCTTCAACGGCTAGAAGAAACTAGCCTTTGGAACAAGCTCCAACCGCTAGTTTCTTCTAGCCGTTGGAAGCTTCCAGCGGCCAGGAGGGCAGTGCCCTCTCCTCTCTTCTCTCTCTCATTTTCTCCCTCTCTTTCATGCTTTTTGTGTTCTATAAATAGCTAAGTCTTTCTCCCTTATAAGGCATGAACAAAAGTTCAACCAAATGATATGTATTCCTTCTCAAATCTTCAATACAATTCTCAAATTCTTGAGTTTATTTCCAGCAATTATTTTGCTCTATTCTCAACAACATCTTTACTCTCCTATACCTTCAAGCATCATCCAATCATGCGGTTGCGGCACGTCTTCGTCCTGCTTCTAATATCCATGATGAGATTCATGAAATTGTGGATGGCAACATTGTTTCAAGTCAAGGGGATGTTTGCCAAAAATACTTGGTAAAATGGAAGAATAGACCATAGTTAGATTGTACATAGATTTTAGATGATGAATCCCTACCATTAGATTGTGATTTGTATAAGAAGTACTCTTCTTTAAACTTGCTGCAGTCGAATTTTTCCAAGCCGAGGAGGGGAAGCAAACTATATGATGAGAAAGTTAGGAAAGTACTACAAGAGAATGGCGAAGAATAGCTTGAGCCAGCATCTGTATTTGGCAAGATTGCTATTTGGAACTTACCTGAAAGGAGTTGTCTTTTGTTTTTAGTTTAGTAATTTAGTTTTTGAGAATATTTTCGAATAATTGAGTCCAAATCTAATTATGAGTTTCTAAGTTTTAGTCATAATAGTACTTTACTATTTTTTTTTTTAAAAAAAAGATTAATAGTCTTGAAGGCTTATAACCTTATTATGAGAGTTAGACTTTGAGTTTCAATTTTCTAACCAATTGTTTTGAGTTCTCTTAAACCCTAGAAAAAGTGTGATGCCTAAGAATTTACTGTGATCCTAGTAGACTTATCATCTTTCTTCATGTTTATTGCTTTCTTTCTTTCCATGTAATTGCTGGATTTATCTACACTAATCCCTAATTCATTGGCCCCCACACCTTTTCCCCAATTCTTCTAAAGTTGTACTACATCACAAGTGTAGCAAAAAGAACCATTAAATACCATTTGAACAACTTTCAGAAATCAAATAAAATAGCAGTTGGAGATATAGAAAATTAGTAGCACCTATTTACCAGCAACAGTTTGCTGAGCCTGTAGGAAATATGGTACTGCCTGACTTTGCCTAAAGCAACCCTCATCCAAAGTCCAGCAGTTGATCCATAAGTTAACCAGCAAGAATTTACTGAGCCTTTTTGATAATGATGCAGTATGTGTCATATTAATGAATATTGGAGTATAATTAGTAGCTTTTACAAGTTTTAGTTTCTAAAGATCACTAGGATTATATAGAATTGATTATTTTCTTTAGAATCTCGTCCAAGATCAAATGTAAAGTATCTTTGGGTCTTAAAGTTTTTAGAATGCTTCTATTCTATAGATATTTGACTTTGTTGTATTTTTATATTGACTGTAACAATATCTAGAAGGTCTAGGACGTCATTAAGGATAGAAATATTCCTGCTTGATGAATAAGTGTTTTCTACTTGGTTATTTGTGTTCAATATAAGTTCTCTTAGGATTTCCTATTCCTAATATCCTCTTGTTCTTGTTGTCATTTCTTTAGTTCATAGTTCTGTGTGCATATCTCGAAGTCGTTATTGTTGAAAGTAATGATCATCAAACCCATCAAGTTAGGACCCAAAATATGTTCCCTCAACAAGCACTCGAGACACTTTAAAGTGTTTTATCATCCGACAAGCAAATGGCTCACAAAACTGGTCCAAGCATGCTGCTCAGACAGGATCCTGAACCAGGCTGTTGTCAGCCCATTTCCAAGCACTGTATGGGCAGGCCTTTCAGTGACTTTTGCCATCATCCTGGGCATGTTCTAGCCCATTTAAGGGCCCAAGCAAACAGGCCCAACCGCTAGCTAAAGCTAGCCGTTGGAACTGTCCAGCGGCTAGGGGCTAGTTTTCCCTAGCCGTTGGAAAGGGCTGTCAAGGCCCTCTCTTCCTTCTTCTTTCTCTCTTTTTTTCTCTTCTCTTCTCTATAAAATAGGGGAGTCTTGTGTATGATCAATCTATGATCAACTTATGAAAGTCTCTTGTGCCTATCAAAAGTCAAATGTTGCCTAATCAATAGAAACCCTCTTGAGCAATAAAATTCTGCTGATTCTTCATTCAAATTTTCATCATGGTATCAGAACAAAGTTCGATTCCATCATCCTCTAGGTTGGGTGACCTACCTCCTCAAACAAACACTCAAATGTTTTCTTCAATTCTTCTAGATGCTACAAATTATAATTTATGGAAAGACACGGTCACAAGGTCTCTCAACTTCTACAATCTTGAAAATCACATTCTAGATAAGCCTCTTGAAGTGTCCAATTCACAATTTCGCAACTGGAAAAAAAGAGATGATCAAGTGGTTGTTCTCTGTAAATGTCGCTTGATAAAACTCATAAGGCAATGGTCTCATGTATTCTAAACGCTAAGGCCATGTGGGATCAGTCACAAGCTGTCTATGGACAGGAGTCCAACACAGGCAGAATCTTTGAGCTTAAAAGAAAAATTTCTGCACTTAAGAGGGAAGGAAAGACTTTTCCAGAATTCTTTGGTGAGCACAGGGATCTATGGAATGAATTGAATATGCTGAGCCCTCCAACTTCTGATACAAAGACACTTCTTTGACGAATAGACGAAAATATGTCGTTCACTTTTCTAATGGGCCTAGGTGATACCTTCACAAACCTTCGGTAGGAAATACTCAGGATGAAGGAGTTTCCTTCATTCCAAGAAGTTAAGTACATGGTTCAATGTATGGAACCAAGTGTAAGACTTGAAGAAAATCCAGTTCAGAAGGCTGAAGTGCATGGATTTACTGCTGCTCAACATAAAACAGAAGCAAATAAGGTGGTGTAGTTTGAAAAAAAGGGACATATGTTGTCACTGCGAAAAGCCTGGACACAAGAAGGATAAATGTTGGTTCTTTCACCCTCATTTGATGCCTAAGTTCATGAAGAAAAAGCCTGCGCTGCAGCTGACTCAAGCTCATTATGTATCTACTCACCCATCCATCCAACCTATGCCAACCATCTTCACTCTGTTCAGCAGATTGCGGCTCTAGAAAATAAATTTGACAGCAAACTCAATGAAATTCATAAGCTTCTTAAACATTCGGCCAATGTCTCAAGTATCAACTCTTATTCAAACTTCTCAAGTTCATTTCTAGTTGATTCTATTAATAAGAGATTTAATCAACACAGCCAATCAAGGAATCAATATCAAATGGAGCAAGTCAATTCGGAAATTAAAGGGATTCCATCAATTTACAAGTTAATTCGGAAATCAAAGGGATTCCATCAATCTACAAGTCAATTCGGAAATAAAGGGATTTCATCAATTGGCTAATTAATTGGAAAATCAAGAGATTCCATCACTTTGTCTTATCATACCTTGTACATAATTAGACTGCCACAAATAGAATATATAAATTAGGAATGAGAGAAGATCACGATTGTAATTTGAAAACTTTCCTAAATTATTTCTATATAATTTTCTATATATATGGAATAACAAAGGAGAAGAAACTCATTCAGACAAATTGACAGATTCTGGGTGTGATCATCACATAGTCAAGGACAAAAATTGTTTTAAAAAGTTGAAACCACTCTCTAACAAAAGATTGTTAAAGTAGCTAATGGAAATATACTAGAAGTTAAGCAAATGGGTAAGACTGAATTCTTAGGGAAAACTACAAACGCCATATTTGTCCCTGAATTCAATTCTAATTTAATGTCAATTAGCAAAGTAACTAAAGATCAAGATTATAGAGTTATTTTTGAACCTAATCAAGTTGTTTTTCAGGATCACAAGTCGAATCGTATGATTGGCAAGAGATTTAGGAAGAACAACCTATATTTTTTTGGATCAAGTTAATCATGCACTCTCAGCACAACATAAAAATCTTTCACAACTTTGGCATGCTCGTCTTGGCCACCCAGGAAAGCAAGCTTTAAAGCGTCTATTTCCTCATTCGAAATTAGAAGATAGGCATTGTAAAACTTGTGTGCTTGGAAAAGAAACTAAAATGTGCTATCCAATTTCCAAGGCTGAGTATAACAATCTTTTTGAATTAGTACATTCAGATTTGTGAACTTCACCCATTACCTCCAACTGTGACTTTGAGTACTTTATCACCTTTATAGACCACATGACTAGATATACATGGGTATTCATGTTAAAAACCAAAACAAAGCATTCGAAGCCTAAGTGCTATTCTAGATATGTGGTAAAACAATACAACGCAAACATTAAAATATTTAGGACCGACCATAGAGGGGAATATACTAGCAATATGTTTGAGGAGTTTGTACAAAAGAAAGGTATCATACATCAAAAATTATGTATCTACACTCCACAACAAAACAGAGCAGTATAGAGAAAAACTAGGCATCTCTTAGAAATTGCTAGGACCTTATTGTTTCATGCCAATGTTCCCAAAGTTCATTGGAATGAAATTGTAAAAACAACTGCACGTCTCATCAATCTAATTCCTATAGAAAGCTTGAAAGGGAAATCTCCCTTAAAAATCCTCCTCAATAGAAAACACGATACCTCTTATCTAAGGGTCTTTGGTTGTACTTGTTATGTTCATATTTACGAGCAATTCAGAAATAAGTTAGATAAAAAGGCTAAGAAATGTGTCTTCTTGGGCTATGCCTCATTTGAAAAAGGGTACAAACGCCTTGATCCTGTTACTAACAAAATGTACATATCTAAAGATGTGATATATGTGAAGAATAAGTTTTATTTTGTTGATTACAAATCTCAAGGTTCTCCAATAGAAACATCTACCCCAAGCCACTGGAATATTCAAATTCCTTCCATCAATATTAGTAAAGAAACTGATCAAGGAAATGCGGCTCAAAGCCAAGACCAAATGGAAGGAAGAGAAATGGAAGAGGACCAAATTGCAAATTGCAAATAGTGATGAGGAAAGAGGGTCGGGAGAAAATGGAACTGAGGATACTGATAAGACAGCCTGGATTCCCCTGGACCCTTAAGGCGATCAACTTGGATAAGACAGCCTCCCTCGGACCGAAAGTTTTACTATAACTCTCTCTCTACAACTCATCCTCTTTCTGAAGTCTATTCTACTACTAACATTTCCTCAAGTCACAAAGTTTTCTTAAGTGGCATTGATCACCTTCGGGAGCTAAGAGACTTCAATGAGGCAAGTGAACACCCTGAATGGAGGAAAGCCATGGAAGAGCTTGAAGCACTAGAAAAGAATGGAACTTGGGAGATCACATCTCCCCTCAAAGGAAAGAAAGCTATAGGATGCAAGTGGGTATATAAAATTAAACACAAAAGTGATAGCTCTATAGATCGATATAAAGCGAGGCTTGTTGCAAAGGGATTCATGCAGGCATATGGAATAGATTACAAAGAAACATGTGCCCCCGTAGCCAAAATGAGCACAGTTCGAGGGCTAATGTCTCTAGCAGCTAATAATTCTTGGCAAATGTTCCAAATGGATGGGGCAAACACATTTCTACAATGAGACCTTGCCGAAGAAGTGTATATGCAACTACCTCTAGGTCACCAACAAGAAGGAAAGGTTTGCAAGCTCCACAAAGCAATCTATGGGTTAAAACAATCTCCAAGGGCCTGGTATGCTAAACTTAGCTTAACACTTCTAAGTGACGAATTCAAAAAGTGCAATAGTGACTCTTAACTCTTTGTTAAAAATCAAAATGGAAAAGTCACTATTGTTCTTATCTATGTGGATAATATAATCATTATTGGAAGTGATCGAGCCGAGTTAATCAAGTTCGAAATTTCCTAAAATCTAAATTTGAGATTAAAGACCTAGGAAAGTTAAAGTACTTCCTAGGTATAGAGCTTGCCTATTGTCCTAATGGGGTTTGTTTTACCCCAAAGGAAGTATACTCTTTATCTTTTTCAGGGCATAGAAAAGTTAGGTGCCATACCACATTGCAGTCCTATCTCCTCAGCCACCAACTTAAAAGATGATGGCAATGCATTTGAGGATGTGCAGAGATATCAAAGGCTCATAGGAAAGCTTAACTACCAGACCCGATATCTTCTTTGTCGTAAGTCAAGGTAGCCGGTATATGCATGCTTCCAAGATGAAACATTGGAGAGCAGCTGAGAGGATTCTTCATTACTTGAAGGGATCACCAGGAAAAGGGTTTTGGATGAAGAATAACAACAATTCAGAAATTCAAGGCTACTGTGAAGCTGACTGGGCAGGAGACCCAAATGACAGAAGATCAACGACGGGATACTATATGTTCAATGGATGAAATCAGGTGTCATAGAAAAGCAATAAGCAACATGTGGTGCCAAAGTCAAGCATTGAGGCCGAATATAAGGCTATGGCAGCCGTTGCAAGCGAAATAGTGTGGCTTAAAGCATTGCCGGAAGAACTTGGGTCCAAAGTCTCCACTCCAATCAAACTTTTCTGTGATAACCAATCAGCCATTCATATCGCTACAAATCCAATTTTTCATGAGAGAACGAAGCACATAAAAGTGGATTGTCACTTCGTGCGTCAAAAGGTGGCTGAAAACTTGATGGTAACTCCTCACATCAGAAGTGATGATCAGCTTGCCGATATCTTCACTAAAGGAGGAACAGCCCATCATCCTGGGTGTGTTCTAGCCCATTTAAGGGCCCAAGCAAAGAGCCCCAAGGGCTAGCCAAAGCAAGCCGTTGGAACTATCCAACGGCTAGTATTCGCTGGCAGTTGGAAAGGGCTGTCAAGGCCCTCTCTTCCTTCTTCTTTCTCTCTTTGTTTCTCTCCTCTTCTCTCTATTAATAGGAGGGCCTTGTGTAAGATCAATCTACAATCAACTTATGAAAGTCTCTTGTATCTATCAAAAGTCAAATGCTGCCAAATCAACAGAAACCTTCTTGAGCAATAAAATTCAGCTGATTCTTCATTCAAATTTTCATCACTTATAACCTTACTTTGGAAATTTAGCACCAAATTCTTCTCTAATCCTAAACAAGTTCAGCCCTCTATTAAACACAAGACGAAGTTTTCCCCAATTCTAAAAGCCTATAAACAACCTGTACCCACAATTCTTCCAGTTATAGGCAGCCCCACATACGCTTTCCTGCATCATAGGTACAAACAATCCCATAATCATCATATGCATTATTTACCACAACTTATGTTCTCCCTGATTTAACTGCAAGATCCTCTCCGATCTTAACCAAAACCAAGCCTTGACCTCATTTTCCTGCCTCATTGAAAAAGCTTTTCCTCACAGTTATTCCAAATGTAGGCAGCCCTACCTTCACTTTCCATCATCATTTGGCATCAGAATAAACCACACTATCATTATTTGTCTCCATGTTTACCACCACAGAGCCCTTGTCTGAATTCCTTTACAAAAATCATGAAGTCAGTAAAGAAGATATTGCCACATTGGAGTTGGAGACAAATTCTCTGAAATAGTCTAATTTGAGAAGACGAAGAAGCGATTAGGTTAGATGGGCAAGATGTACCAAAAAGTGAACGATTTAGATATTTAGATTCTATCATTCAAAATGATGACAATATAGATGAAAATGCGAACCATAGAATTCAAGCAAATTGGATAAAAAAGATAAGGGCATCCGGAATTCTTTGCGATCGCATGATGCCATTGCATTTGACGGGAAAGTTCTATAGAACCGCGATTAAATCTATACTATTATATGGTACTGAGTGTTGGGCTATTAAACAACAACAAAAATAAAATATGGGTATAGCAAAAATGGGGATGCTTAGGTGGATGTATGGAAAAACTAGAAGAGATAGAATTAGAAATGACGATATTCGTAACAAGTTGGGAGTTAGTTCAATTGTGGATAAAATACGAAAGTGTCGTCTGATATGGTTCCGGCACGTGTAAAGAAGACCCAAAGAAGTATCGGTTAAAAAAACTGAGAACTTATATATAGGAGATCTAGTAAAACGTAAAGGTAGACCGCTGAAAATTTGAATGCAAGTTATCCATAAAAACATGGAAGTTAAGGGTTCATGGAAGTTAAGGGTTTAGAAAAAGAAATGGTTTTCGATAGGAATGGATGATGTAGAAGAATCCACACAAATTAAACCAATATATTTTAGATATTTATCTATTGATTTTTTTATTTTTTATTTTTCTTTTTTATTTTTCTTTTTTATTTTTCTTTTTTATTTTTCTTTTTTATTTTTATTTTTCTTTTTATTTTTATTTGATTTTTATTTATATATATAAATATATATATATATAAATATATATATATATATTTTTTTTTTAATTTCATTTTCCTTTTCTCTATATTTTTAAAATTTGTCTTTCAAATGACCGACCCCAAATATCGGGATTAAAGCTCAGTTTGTTGTCGTTGTTATCTAATTTGAGAAGATGCACAAAAGCTTAAAGAAGATACAAGGAGATAACCAAGTGACACACAAGGTCATATAACAACAGGCACACACCCTAGTCAAGAACTGGAACCTCAATTCTAACATGATGCAATCTGGCACCTAGGACTAGCCATGTTCTTCATATGCAGCAAAAATTTCAGCAAGAGAATAATCCATTGAGTCAATAAGCTGCTGTCAAAAGGAAATTTTAGAAGTGTTTCCCCCGCAGCAACCTTATTTCTCATTGCGACATCAATGATCCAACATTACTAAAAGTGTTCTTATGTGATTTTAATCTTTGAATTCTCAAAGATTGGAGTAGTCAAGCTAATTACTTAAATTGGTATGACATGAATAAAGGTTGAAAGGCATATCTTTACTGCGGCTAAACTGAAGGAGAGTAAAGATTTGTTGGATTTGAAGTTAGGAAGGCATGAAACAAACTACGAGTAGGCACTTTCTTCCTCCTAATAAGCAGCAGCAGGTTTATCGTCAACTTTTACCAATTTGAGACAAAAAGATATATTTGTTAAGGCTACAACTTGTTGCTAAAGTTTGGCACGTTTGTGTGCTTGTTATATATTTGTGTGGATATCAGGCTACAGTTGGGGAATAAAGATAACTTGGAAAAAAACAACAATATCCTTCTGTTCATTTTCTCTGTATATCCACATATTAATCAGCCCAATAGAATTTCAGAATTTCACAGCCATTTGTTATAATTTCTCTCATTTGGGACCAAAATGGACTTCACTACCATCAAAACACCATTTTTTACTATTTCAGGAAGAAATCAAAGTACATCACCGTATGTTCAGAAAAGAGACCAACACTCGTTTAGAACCAAATATAATATATGTGTGTGTATGCGAATGTGCACAAAAGCAGCCAGACATCTAAAGTACATAAAACCAGCTTTCGATTTTGCGTCAGATTGCAGAACAGCTTTAATATGGGTAAATCTTAATCCGTCACGAGCCTCCACAGCTTAAATATGAGAAGTTTTGGCAAATGATCTCATGAGTTAAGAATTATTCCTAAATTAACAACATGTTCACATGATCTTGTTGCAACAAAGAGCACCAACTCTGTGCCCATTGATGCCATTGAAGAAGAATAATGTTTGCAGGTAATAGGAAGAGACGAAAAAAGGCCAATTAGAAAAATCAGTAAATCCTATTTATCTTTTCACAATTAATGGTAGCCTACCAAATCATTAAAAGCAGAATCACTGCCAAGTGCATTCTATACTGAAATTCATTTTTCAGAATAATATTCAAGATCTCAATACTTTACCTGGTCTAGACTTTGTACAGTGTCAGAATCACCAGTAGACTTTGGCAAAGCAGCCTTGACAAGGGTTGAATAATAAACCTTCTCATCTTTTTTGGATTTATCTTTACTGGTTAACTCAACTTCATCAATGTAAGCTACACGAAGTGAAGGGTACCTGCCACAAGAGTAAAGAGAACATAAACACCAATACTAAAGTACAATTAAAAAAAAAAAAAAAGCATAAATGATCTAGAAGCATACGTTGTCATAAGCTTCAGAATATCCTGGGCACGGGTATCAGCAGATCGTTTTTGATTTCCATATTCCTGGCATGAGACCACATATGTGAACTTCATGTCAGCTACAGCTTGACATTGTGCCCAAAGTGATCTTTCACTCTTTGCATGCTCCTCCATATTCGACTCCAGAGCCTTGTAACCTTCTAATAATTCTGACAAAAACCGGTAAAATCTATGTAAAAGAAAACTCTCTGGCACAAGTGATAAAATTTTCCAATTACTTTCTATGGTACCTTCATGCTTAGCCATATCAAGGAAGGCCTGAAGTTCCAAAGCTTTTTGGTAATACATCATGCCTCGTACTTTTCAGAATATAAAGCAGGATAAAATTAGATTAGCAAAAATAATATGCAGCTTCACCAATGAAAAAGAACGGACACATCTACTTAAAAGACTCAAATACCTGTCTTAGTCAATGTCTGGCCTCTGTATGATGCCCACAGACGCAGTGCTTCTTCCAATTTGGCAAAATTTTTTCTAAGGTCATCCTCAGTATTGCAACCAACCCGTTCAAGAAAATTTGTCCACTCATCTGTAAATTCGGTTCCATTCCTCAGATCAAAGGATTACAACAGTGCCACATGTTCACTGCCTATTATAGCCAGGCCAATGAAACTAATGAGTGCAGTGATATACAGGTACACCGAAAGAAAATCTCACCAGGAAAAATTTTCTGCAAGTAAAAAAGTATAGAAACACCATCCTCATTTTCCTCTTCCAACGCATTTATCGTAAAAAGAACATCCTCAATATAGTAAGGAGTCAAGACCCTGCAGATGGAGGAATAACAAGTTACGCATTTCCAAAAATGGACATGATAAAAAAGACAATGGCAAAAAAGTGCATAGTGCATGTCCCAAGAAGATAATTCCTGCCCAATACATGCACACTCGGTCATACTCCTTTAATTTCGTACTCAAAGGATCACTCAGTTATATTCTGAGATATAAGCAACCTTCTTCGATGTTCAACCCTATTGAAGTATTTGTAGCTGCCGAACGGAGTAGATAAGACATACTGCATTTGCCATACAGCAGCTCCAGGTATGGAAATATTGATAAAAAATATGCAAATTTTGAAGTATTATCCCAGTCAGGAGATTTTTTAAGAGTAGGACACAACAAGAAATGGAAACTATGCTTTTCTGCCTTCACATAAGTTTCACTCTATAATGCCTAATACAATTTTTTTTTTCTTTTTTTTCAAAATCTTACAAAAATGGAACTGTTGGACTGGACCAACGAGTAATTCTTAGGTCTATCCTAAACACAGAAAATTAGATAGCAGACTTGATGGTGGAAGAGAAATTGATAAGGTTTTGCATTGGATAGGAATCGGTAAAAGTTTATGATTGTGAGAGAAACCTAGGATAATAAGGAAGTTTGAATTTTAGGAGTATGTTACTTTGGGTACAAGTTAATGTACTCTATAAATTTAGGTAATTTAGAGTGGCCAAAGGGGGCCTCACCCATGGCCCCAGAGGGACTCACCATGGCAATGAGTGGTCCAAAGAGGTTTCCACATCTTATGAGGGTGTGAAGATATGACCACTGGTAATGGCTACGAAAGGATGTGCATTTACCAAGCAGAGCCAATGGTTGAGAGGGCTAATGAAAGGTATAGACTAGTGGGTTAAATATAGTATTAATGGAGAGCGTAAATAGGTTATGAGCATGGTTATGTTGAGATAGTGTGTGCATACTCGTATGATTGAGAGTTGATATTGTGATAATTGAATAGTATTAAATAAAAGACGGTGATCATGGTGGAAGACAGACGTATTAGCGGATGCACCACAAAAGAATTTTAAAATTTTGATCTAGCATTGGAATTTGTGGCAAGAAAATATTTGGATTGGAGGTGGAAATTTTCTAGGTTTTGGACCAACTCAAATACATAAAATTAGAAAGCAGATTTTTAATGGAAGAGAAATTGGTAAATTTTTTGTGTTGGGAGTGAAATGGGTGAATATCTAGCATTGTGTGAAATCCCACAATAATTAGGAACTTTCAGTTTTGGAAGCGATATGTTACCTGGTGGACAAGTGATTAAACTAATAGATACAGACACAATGCTAAGGATAGGGTACAACTGAGGTTGAGAGTTGACATTGTAACAATAAAACAATATGAAATGAATGATATTGACGATGATCATGATGTAAGCACATTGCCTGGACTACATTAAAATTTTATGTTTTATGGGTGACTATGATTGCTGAACAGTGGAGCAATTCTTTCTACCGAAGGATGACTGGAAATATATGATCAGGGGCAAAGAGGGGAACCAGTTATAGTAGTAATGGTCCACCCATGTAAACATTCTCAGTTTTCGCACGTGGTTATAAAGACAAATAAGACTCAAAGAACTTCATTAATATCTGCACTTTAATGGGGATCATTAGTTTGTCCATATGGAACCTTACGCCCAACACTTTCATAGTGCTATCATTTGCTGACGTTGCACATGCTTAGTAATTTTGGCATTCTTTTTCTTTTTACTTCTATTGTAATCTAGAACAGGGTATCTTGTCCTTCCATCTCTTTTCCCACCTTTTACAGACTATTAATTTAAACAAATAAAAAATAAAAAATCAGATCTGTGTGGAGGAATCAGGATTAATTTCTACTTGACACAAGAAGCTAGATTTTATTCTGTAATAAAAAGAGAACATGACTAACTGCAAGGGCAAAAAAAATAATACCTATCTGTGAGAATATAAAGTCACATCACAATATAAAAGACAGCCAGGTTTTAGTATCTACTTCCAACTTGACATTTGTGCATCTGACTTGTATGTTTAGATTTTTCTGGATATGGTAACAAAAGCTTGATAGTCTTACTATAGCACCATTTTTCAACATTTAATATTTGGGGGTCATCAGGATTCACACGATATGCAGATGAACAAGTACCAGAAAATTATCAAAATCATGATTCAACTCCATTGAATAGATGGTTACTTCTTTCTGCCAGCTTAGATAATTGCAGCCAAAAGAGAGTTCTTAGATAGAAAAGCTTACGAGAAGGAGAGCATATTGCGAACTTTAGGTGCCATTGGCATGTCCATGAACAATGAGTTTGAGAAGAAAGATATGCGCCTTCGTGCTTCTAAATTGGATGGAACATCCATGGCAGACTCCTTCACAGTAAGCAATAGATGGAGCCTCTTTATCTACAGAGAGTAAGATATCCACATAGGACAAGGTTGTCAAAAGACAACAGCATTACTCATCTATACGCTGCTACTTTTATCCTGATAAAATAATCATCACAGCAGATTGAAATGTGAACATAACTTACTTTCTCTTTCCAAGCTTCTGTTTCTGGGGTAACAGGAAATCTTAGTTCTTCAAAGTACTTATTTTGTTGATCAAGTGGTGCCATTCCCTCATTGTCCACAAAAGATCCACCATTGCTTGATTCTAGCAAACTACACAAAGTGTCAGAAAATTATCAAGACCTTGAAATAACATAAGGAAAGCAGAAATCATGTCTTTACCCTGACACTGAATCTTCCATCATGTCCCTCGTAGCAAGCTCTAGCATGTTAAGGAGGATAATCACCACCTGATTCTTGTCTTCTTCTTTATTTTCTAACTACATTAGAAATAATGACAGGACATATCATCTATATACTTTTAAGAGAAAGCCAATTCATAGAAATTCATATGAATTACCAAAATTTCAACTAGCTTAACCAATTGCTCATAAAGATTTGGCAGAGCACTCATGTTCAGTTCTTTTATTAGATCATTCTTCTCAATAAGTTGATCGACCTTGACAAAAATATCCTTTATTACCCTGGAAAAGAAAAAAACAGAAGAGAGAAACCAAAAATACTTAAAAGATGCTATGAAACCAGTAGTGCGACATATAGCTTTGCTTGAGTCAAGACTACTACAAAAAACTATTACCAACTTACAATTTTTCACGCTCCCCTTGAACTAAAAAGTTGATAATATTTCTGAATGATGCAAAACACTCACAAACAGCACAAGTCATGTATTCATCCGTGCTCAATCGGTATTTCAACTCGCCGCCCTCTCCAGTGCTATCTTTAGCCATATCTACTGCTATGGGGATCTAAACGGTGTATATAGGACATATAAACACAAATTCAAGAGAATAACACAAGAAAATGCTCAATAAAAGAGTAACCTTGCTTGCAAGTAAGAAAGGAGGCCACTGGATACGATCCAAAGCACGGTCAGCCCAGTATGGCATAAGCAACAGGTCCATTTCTCTGCAGACAGAACAAGATGCATTTCAGCCAACAGGCAGAAACTAAAGAAAAAGCAAAGATCCAAATTAACCATTCCCATTCTAAACTTTTGATAATATCCAACAATATATTACCTGTGATTTATTAGATCCTCCTCTCTGAAACTACTGATTATCATGTTCCACATCTGAGCAAACTTTGCAGCCTCCTTTCCACTATTAGACGGAATCTATGATGACCAAGAAAGGCAGTATAAATTTTTCAACCTGAAACTAACAACAGAATCCAGCATTAGTAACAGTGGCTGAACCTGGGGAAATTTGCGAAAAAATGTTGCCTTCAGGCCCCTCTTAGTTTCCTTATTTTTTTCCACTGGAATCAAGCATGCATTGAAAGCCTCTGGCAGTGTCTGAAATCGGGACCTCAGCATTCCTAAGGTTCTTATCTGAAGCATAGATATTAAAAAGACAATGAGAGCTTCCTCAGCAATAAAAGCAGGAATAGTCAAAAAGCTACATCATAAAGACAAATCTCAAACAAGCAGGATAGCTACATAAATTATCATGTTGATGGACAAATGATTCCCCGGCTGGCAGATTTATTAAAAACAGCGACTGTGTTGGGTATGCCTATTGTTTACAGTAGGGGTGCTTCCAATTATCATGAACGTATCTGGTAATTCAAGTAATAGTTGAAGTAATTTCTTATGCTCCAAATCTAAGATGTTATGGAGTGAATTTATACAGAGTTTGGAATGACAATGCTTACTAGACATTTAAAACGGATTAAATACTGAAAATTAGTCAGGATGTTAGATGACATGCCGGATCCACACTAGTGTAATATAGTTTGTACCATTTGATTGTCCAAAACAATACATTTTGCATCACTATAACTTGCACACAAGGAAACAAGAGGCAAATTAGAAATTGAGAGGAAAAAGAAATCCACATCAGCTAGATAGTCCATAGAAGTTACTGAAGGAAGAAATTGTAGGCAAGAGCTTGAATACCAATAAGATGCATATACAACAGAAGAACTCTGGACAACTGCAGACAGACATTAAAAAACACTGCGAAGAACTACAAGAAAAGTCTGACAAACCTCTCCAAGGCGTCGAAATGCGCCATACATTCCTCCAAAGATGGTGGAGAAGATTGCATACCAAATTTGACTATCCATAAAATATACCTGGAATTAAATAATAGCATTAGAGCACAATAAAATAAGCATGAATAAGACAAGATGGAGTAGGTGGCGAGTCAAAATGTACATACAAGAACTACTGGTGCCCAAAGAGCAATCACAACACCAATATTGTTGTTAGCTGGAGATAACCAAGAGCAACTAAGTGGCATCGCAAAGGGGGAAAAAATACAATATAAAAGCAAAAGGTACAACTGCACTTAACTCATTACCTTGAGGGAAAAACTCGTGCCATTGGTAAGTGGTTACAGGAACTTTCATGACTGCTTTTGTTGGATTCACAAGAGGCCTAATCTGCAAGTTACAAAACAGCCGCAGCCAGGGATTCAGTATAGATGGCATACTTTAGGGAGTGACAAAATATCAAATGCTGTATGACTGTTGTTTTCAGATCTACACATTGCCACTGAATTTAATATGCAGAGTCATGTTACTTCTCTCTCTCTCTCTCTCTCTCTCTCTCTCTCTCTCTCTCTCTCTCTCAAGATTGGCTTCATTTAGTGATGCAAGGTAAAAGCTGGAGTCCAGACAAAAATCGAGGCCACATTAGTTCCGGTTTGGTAATTATTCCATCTTAAAGTAGTTTAACAGATTACTTGAATTACTGTTGCTTCAGCCATAGGATCCTGTATCACTGAAAATTTTCTTTTGAATTAAGCACTGATATTATTTCCGTGGATTTAGAATCAAAGTAATGCCTCATCAGTGGCTAATTGTCGCAACAGTTCCTACATTGATACTAACATTTATCAGGATTTTTTCAGTCAGTGGACATCAGAGAAGCAAACAAAAGACTCATGTCTTTGAAAAACTTAATGCCAGGATTGAAGCTATAAAGATGAATTGTAAAAGCACCTCAACATAATAACTGAATGCTAACTTTGCAACCATAAGGAGAATCCAATACATGGTGTACCTGAATAATAAACAGAAAATTAAAAATAAGAGGAGCAAATATAAGATTTAAAGAACACCATCTGCTATAGTTTCTCTCTTACTTGAAAAGGGACAGCGAGCTCTCATGCATTGCCCTTCCAACATATAGCCGGGGCTACAAGAAGAAGAATACATCAGGCAACAAACAACAAAATCCAACAGATGCACCATACTGATAAAGTATGTCTAAGAAGTCATTTTTGACAGGATATGTGAAAATCTTGTTGTTCATATTGTATACCAAAACTATCATTATACAGTTAAGAGAAACCAGTTTCACCTGAGCCCACCACATCATCAGCATCACAATCTTGTAGTTTGAGCTCTCAAGAAATCGGCGGATGAATGGAAACAGAAAGAGCAGTGTAGAGAGCATATTTGGGGACAAGTAAATAACAACTGCTATAATGAACAAAGAAGGTGAGCTAGAACCATTGCCAAACCAACCCTTCATGGTCTGTGCAAATCCAGGAGGGTTTTTCCAAGTATATGCATAAGTGACCGGTAAAATAATCACCCATACTGCAGCTGAAACAGCCTTTAAAATATATCTAAGCTTCACATGAAATGACATGCTCTTCCAAGCTTTCCAGCTCAAGACTATATCAAGCATAGCTGCCAAAAAAGAGAAAAAGAAAAGAAAAGAAAAAGACACAGCCGAAGTGACAACCTCCGTCAATAGTATGTTTATTATTCTTATTCAGGAATATAAAGGTACATTACAGAGAAGATACAACTTTTATTAACATTATACTCAATTCATGCAACCACATTCATCATTAATGGTGGTTGAGAATGGAGGAGGAAGAATAATATTATTATTACACAATTAACTTGAGTGATTACATTGTGAAAGGTTACTTAAAAAGTTACATGATGAAAGGATCGCTTGAATGCCTAAGCACACCCAAGACACTTAATATTTATACGTATCAAAAAGAAGCATTCCCAAGACAATAAATATGATGTACGGTTTGTAAGATTCCTATCCATATTCCCTAGAGGACTTTTTTTAATAGACCCAATTAATTCTTTATTGTTATTTGCAACACTCCCCCTCAAGCTCAAGCATACGGGCAATATGCACAAAGCATGTTACAAAGACAATGATAATCATGTAAAGACTGGACTCTATTGCAGTGACCACCGTAATGGGAAGAGGAGAGTTTGGTGAGTTGATCAGAGACATTCTGAATTCTGAAAAAGAGATAATGTGAAGCTTGAGAAGATGAATCGGATTTAGTTGGACCATCTGCTAAATTTTTTGTAGGACTCAATAGATGCTGCAGAGATGAGAAAGTTGACCGAGGAGACAACAAGGAGTTTTGGAAGTTTTAGGTACTACTGGACTAGATGACAATCCCACAAGACTAAGACAGGATAGTACTCTGACTCTTAAGATGGTTGGTCTTCAACCTCCTGAAACTTCTAACCTTTTTAATGACCAGATATGGTGTAAATAATGCCCCTGCTTTGAAAAAAGTAGATATGGATATTGATATTGCAGATCAGAGAAACTGAAAACTGCTTGACCAGATAGCAGTTCAAAGGAAGCTCCTGCCAGACCAGATGACACATGAGCTTGACTACAGGAAGGACGATGAGCAACAACATGAGCTTGACCTGACTCAAGTGGCTCGGGACAAACTTGCAACAGATTAGAGAAAGACGCAATTGAGCTCTCGGGAGATAGACCGGATGATGATAAGCTCTAGTACCATGTTAAGAATGGAGGGCGAAGAACAATATTATAATTTCTCACTTGACTTCAGCAGTTAATCTGTGAAAGGTTGCTGAAGAGGTTACATGGTGAAAGGGTTGCCAGAGTGCATAAACACACCCAACATGCTTATATTTATATATATCAAAGAGAAGCATTCCCAAGACAATAAATATGATAAACAGTTCTCAGAGGACTTTATTTTCTCCATATGTCTGATATACCCTATCAATTCTTTATTGCTATTTCTGACAGAAGAAACAAAGAAACAAAGAAAAAAAAAATGAAGGAGTTTGTATTGCCCTAGAGGATGATTCAGTAATTGAGGGTGCAGTAGTTGTTCACTTGATCAGCATGTGCATGATTGGGGACCCTGTGGCTGAATCGTTCCTTTATAAAATGAAACCTAGATCAGTATTTTAATTTAACAAAAGATGGATACATACCTTGTTTCTGGTGGTAACATTGTTATGGGATTTTTTTTTTCTTCGGAGGTGGGGGGGGGGGAGGGGGAGAGGGACTACAAGAAAAAGATAAAATGCTTGATAAATGATTAGCACAAGGAATTTCATAAACAATTAGGACTACTAACACCAAATTATGCATGACTAGTATGCATCATTACACAGATCCAGTAACATTTCCAGTGTAATCATTTCATTTATAGAAACTTAACTAATTCAGTTGTTCTACTTTACCTTCTCCAAGCTTCAGAATTGCAGCAGTAATGAAAACACTCAGCACCTTCTTAAAAACCTCACGCTCAAATATTGAACTTGGATCACCTGACCCGTTCCAAGCAATGATGATCATTGCCTTTGTAGGATTTTGGTTTATCAGGAAAAAAATGGTGAGAAAAAGTAAACAAGGAACACTTGGAATAATAAAGGTAAGCATTAGAGTAGAGTGAATACCTGTAAGCACAAGATAAGAAAGATCCACAACCTACTGAAACTTCTAAATATATGCCAAAAGGTACGTATTTCAACAAAATTCACTTTTCCCATCCATTTGTTGTTGTCAAGAGGCCTGATTTCCTGATATAGTACATATATAAAATTTTAGTGCCGCACTCCAAGCAATAAATCTGATGAGTTACTACAAATTTTATGGAACTTTTAAGCACCATGTTAATAAGCATAGAGTCAGTAGCTGAAATAATTACAGATGAGATGTTTGCAAACTGTGGCAAGAATTTCACGCCACATGCAGCAAAGAAGCTGCCTAGTAACTCGGTCAACAGTATGGTCAACTGAAAATTATCCTAAAAAATAATGTCTAATCTTCATCCACAGGGTTTGTAATCAAGGACTCAAGACGGCCAAAGCACTTGGATTTGGAATAGCTCAATCAGATAGAGCAATCTTCATCTCGCAAAAGAATTATTCTCATCATCTGCCAGAAGAAACTAGCATGTAATCGTGCTGGTCGCCCCATCAAATCAACATAGATATGATAGACAGTGGGTGAAAATAGAGATGAAATCTTTTGCTGTGGCATGGTTAACCACTTCATGCAAGATCCTTAGTCTTCCCATATAGATGAAATTTTTTGTATCCTGAGATACCCTAAATATAGCATTCCATCATCATGGCAATGAGAACACGCAAATCCTGACTAGGCTGGATCTCCTCATGATCATGAAAATCTCCATTAAATTCTTGCACTTAGTTGGGGAGCTGGGTTAGTTGTCATGGTAAGACCCAACAATTAGTTGCTAGATCCATAGAGTATCGAGCTATTGAACATAGGCTTGTAAAAAATTATGGTTTGAAAAGTTTTGAGAAATGTGGATTTATCTAAGGAAGACCTATGTTTCCAAATTTATAAGAATGCTCCATATTGGTATTGCTTTAATCCAGTTTCATTAAAAAAAGAACAAGACCCAAAGATTAGCAAACTGTTTAACCATAAGAAAACAAATGTCTCCTCTATGCGCACTTTGTGAAGGCTGAAGAATAATTAGACATATTCATATCAACAGCCAGGGTAGTAATGTCTCCATTCATTGTTTGCATGAATTAAATGTATACATGTGTCATCTTGCACTAAGTGTCACCAGTTACGTGTACAAAAGTATCAATTTAAAGATCTGTTAACTCTCTTACAGGGGGTAAGTCCTTGCCAAGAAAAAAGACGTGCAGATCTTCAGAGATGGGGAGCAAAAGGAAAAAGAGCAGGACTTTCTCGGAAAAAAGATCTTCCATCCATGGTGACAAAGAAATATAAAGAAAAATAACCTCAAGACTAGGTTTTTTCTTTTTCTTTTTCTTTTTCTTTTGCTTTTTCTTTTTCCCAGATCAAAATATCAGCTATGAAGATAATGAACTGTCAATAGATTGACTTGGAAAGGATTGATTTATTGACAATAAGGAATGTGATCCTTTTAATTCTTTGCTTTGATAATGCAATAACAAATGTTGTTTATCACAAAATTATCAGAAGAAGAAAAAAAAGCCTAAATAAAATTGACCTCATATTTTTCATTTTGAAACATCTCTGGAGGCATCACAAAAAAGTCAGCATCAGCTCGCATGGGCCAACCTAGCCGGAAGCAATCAACAGACCTATAGTTTCACAATATAAGAGTCAATTAAGATGAATAAATTGAACGTTAGAAATGCAGTAAATACTAGCCAAATCAAATTACCAAAAGTACTCATTCAGATCATCATAATTCCTCCATTGGGAATGCTTTAATTTTCCTCCTCTGCTCCTTTTTGCTTCCTAAAGGTAATCAACATGAAATTACTATATTGAAAGTTACACAAGAGAGAGAGGGGGGCAACGTTTTGTGCACCTTTTCTATCACTTTATAAATTGGAGTCACCACTTTCCTGAGAAAAGCTTCATTTTCACCACCATAAGCTGGCTTTATATTTTCACCTGTCCTGGGACTTACATTCCCGGCCAGCAACCCATACAGCTCAAATGCCATCTATAAATATTCAAGCACCAATAAAATATGAGGAAATTCAAGTTACTAAACAAGTCAATAAACTGACAGGACTTTCATAACCTAATAGATTTTTCTCCAACATATGAAGTTGAGGTATAGAAATTTTCCTTTCATAAAACTTCCACAGTCAACTAATTCAAGAACATTCAAAACTATAACTTACAGTGAAATTGTATTCAGCGGAAGTAGAACCAACATCAAACCGAAGTTTAAGCATTACGTATTATTCAACTCTAACCTGTGAAGAGTCGATGGCTTAAAAAGCTTAAGGTAACAAATTAGCCTATTTACTGCCTCCATTCGAAACAATAGTCTATGAATTCATCATTTTGCTCCTATAAGTAGGCAATTGTATAGTTAATATCAGCACAATTAATGATTATCCTTACTTTGTTGCTTTTAACCACCTACCTAAAGGTTGTGCCAGACCATTTGCGGGAATCAGCCAAATGTGGTTCACTGAATCGCTTCTCTTTCAAAAGGAGCAATAAATATGCCCTTTTAAATTGTGATTTTCAATATTCAATATGACCACATATGCAATAGATGGCAGTAAAATCAACACACTCCTTTTCATGTGGCTCTGATGAAAATTGATGATAGAGAAAAGCAGGTGCCATAATTTTATACTCAAGACCTTTATCTGCAATCTGCAATACTAAGATCACTATTTTAAAAGCCCAAGCCATCAGAGAAGGGGAGGAAAGTAATCTCATCAAAACAGAAAGAAAACATTCTACAAGGTCTTCCTTGATGGCATGGCAATTTTAAGACCTAATAATCTTCATACTTTAAAGAGGGATAAACCTGTAATTAGACTGGATTATATGCAAAGAGTAATGCAAGTATGCATCTTCCACATACATGATGATAGATGTAGCAAAGACATTCAGGCATAAATCTCAAGTTTGCAGCTTCACCCCATATTAGAAGGTACAGACCCATGTATAGCAATTTTCTCTGCTGTACTTCTTGTTGAATGGTTGGCAACCTGAGGTCAAAAAACGACCAAGGACAAAATATTAAGAACAAACAAGTAGCAAACATTCAGTGTAAGTTGTCAGTAAAGAGGTTATCTTTAGGTAATGAACAAGGTCAAAGAAAGAAACAAAGTACAGTTGTCACTTTGCAGAGGATCACTGCAATTTACTCAGTTCAATAGATTCAAAAATATAAACAAAATGTTGAATATGCAAGGAGGGGAAAAAAAAGCATCACCAGAGGCTACTTTTGCGACGCAAATACTTGCACCATTTCTTATAGTTTTTGAAAAGTTTCTTCATCACGTCAGTCACCGCATGCTCGTCCAGCTAAAATAGAAAATCATACAGCTAAGCCAACTGAAGAAGAAACAACTCCTAAGACTAAAATTGAATGAGTGTGCCTTAATGGGTGAGGAAGAACCTTGGGATGTTGATGATCAGGCTTCGGAAACTGTCGAATGTGCACATTTGCCAGCAGCAGAATCAAGTGCTCCCGTTGATTTGCCACATTATCCTTCTGCATGATATAAATTAGATTGATCATTAACCATGTAAAACCTATAGATTGCACTGAATAGGTTACTCACCTGAAATCCAAACATAACCTGAAGCCAGTCCAATACGTCTTCATTTACTTTTTTCTTGTGATCTCTGGGCCATGGTAGACCCCTGGTATTACGTAATGCAGAGACAGAAGCTTGAATCTGCAATTTGCACATGCCACATAAGCACATAAGACAAATAATCAAGTAGATAATAATGTGCTTAGCAAACGAGAGAGACATAAACAAACCTCAGGAAATCTCATGATTGCCTGATTTGAACTATCTGGATCAAGAGGAAGAATATTGTAAGGTACATATATCTGCTTCTTTTCTTCAACTTTACTATGCGCTTGTATAAACTGCACACAGAAAAGTGATTGAAATATATAAATGTAAAATGCAATAAACCTGCTAGTGCTTACAACTAGACCAAATGGAACTGCTTTAAAAGGAGAAGAAACGAGCTGCAGAAAACTTAGCCAAGAAACAAACATCATTTAGTAACATAGGAAAAAGAAAAGAAGTTAGAAATGCCATGTCTCACCTCATCTGCAACTTCAATAGATTCAGTCAGATTTACTGCTTTTAAAACATCAAATAGTACAGAAGCAGTTTGATATGCCTTGGTAAGCTGTGCACTGAAAGTGGGAAGAATAAATAGGATATCAAACAACAGTTTTGAGCAAGCAACCAATCATAAAGCGCATTGTCTCTCCTGTGGGACTCACCGGTCAGCTTTCTCAGCTGCATCTTGCAAAGCTTCAATATACTTTTGGTAATAGTGCCGATAAAAGCTTTGCATTTCACGAGCATCACTCAATTTTGACCGTTTCGCCAGGGTTGGTTGGTTTTCCTATTAGGAAAAAATGAGAAAATAAATATTCAAATATTTGTCTAGTGAGAGAAAAGAAATAATTTATCCTAAAGAGACTCATACAACAGTTGCCATATGTTGTAAACATCTACCCAGAAATCATGCAAGTAAACTCTAGAAAGCAGATTCATCAACAATTACAGAAGACCAAAAAAGGAATTGAACACCTCCCTTGCCATTTCTTTTTATTTCCATGCGTGAAATGGAATCTTGTAGCATGTGTTTATTTATGTTCTCGGAACCTGTTATGATAAGATGATTACTTTAAATAGTGTAGAAGTCTGATGAAGGAATAGCACACTTTCCTCAGAATCATGATGTTTAGGTGGTGCTTGGGAAACTTGAAGAGCCATCTAAAATAGCAAGGAGCTCCTCTATCTTTCTTGGTCTTATTCAATAAATAGCATTGTTAACTAAGGGGAATTATATGGAAAATTATGCTTTTTCATACTGAGCTAAAAGTTTCCTATAAAGATTCCTAAAATTGTCACTATTCCAACACCATTTTGTTTGGAAAGTTAAGAATTATGGCCCAAAAAAGTACTTCTCTTCCATAGATACTTCTACTCCAACATCCCCAGCACCCCTTATTGCAAATTCTTCCTACTTCCCTTTTGCAATGTAATTCTTCCATGAACCTTTTTTTTTTTTTGGAGATGATTTTCCCACTTAACAACAATAATGTTTCTTGGCATGATTGTTGTTTCACATTTTAAAAATGACATCTGTGACTGATACTTTAGCACACTTACATTCATCTTGACAGGATATTACTTGGACATCAAAATTAAATCAAGGAGATTCACAGAAAGAGATAAGCTTTTGTTTTAATCAGAAGCACTCACCTTTTCTAAACGTTGAAGAAGTGCAGTTTTAAATTGGCGTACTCCACGTCCACTTGATGTAGGATCTAGCCTATGGGCTTTCTCAAAGGCGTAGAACCGACCTAAGGTCAACATAGAAATTAGCATGTTCCACCATCTAGAAAATAATGAGACACATTTGCAAGAGCACCACATAATAAAGTTAAGAATGAAAATGTGAAAAAGAAGCAACAGTATCAAAGTAAAACCAGACAAGAAAAAAGACAGACTATATAATTTTAAAAAAAAAGGGCAAGTCATTGTCCTGTCGCATATGATTTACAAACCATTGTTAACCAGATATTGAAGAAGTTATACAGATGATGAAAGAGAAGCAGAAATGAAGAAAACAAGGAGTCGCTACCTTAAAGGTTTGAAAACACAGTAAGAAATTGAAGACTTAATATGTCATTCCCATCAATGATTAGCTTATTCATTGTCTACAAGATCAGATATCATGTTAAATTAAATAGTTTTTGATTATGTTATCAAATATGGAATTAGGCACTGTGATAATGATTTTTCCAGTTGCATGAAAGATATTAAAAGCCACTGAGATTATGCATTCTGTCTTGGTTTAATTGTATTCTTGGGCTACAAAGAAGCAAGAAACAAGAGCACAATCATTCATTAAAGCCTACTACGAGACAGCATCATTGACTACTTCACAAAAATCATTCTTTTGGGATTTTTAATTTAAAATTTGTTACGCTTGAAATTTTGAAAAAGAAGCAAAATATTTGTACACATATACAGTCCCAATTTTAGGAAAATATAACAATAAACTTAATAACAGATTTCTGAATAATTTTGATTTTGATTATGATGTTTTTAACATACTTTAATGTATTAATTGTGATTGTATACACATTGATATTAACTTATCACATACATTAAAAAAGGATAATTACAAAAAAGCCTGAATATCGTTTAGCTAAGGGGTTGCTGAGGAGGAAAACCTGAGACAATGGGGCATTGAAATATATTCGTTGAATCACTTTAAATCTAACACGGTAGAGCTTATGTAGTTTTATCATCGCAGTGCAACAAAAAGGAAAGTAATAGAAATAAAGATTGAAACGAAGGAAGAGAAAAAGGGAAAAGTAATTAGAGACAGAAAGAGAGAGATGGTAACTAACAGAGATAAGCAACCCTGGGGTTACTGGCCTCGACTTCGTTGGCGACGCGGAGAATGGGAGCAATTTCGACCAAGGAGGAGGGGACAACCTCACTGTCCAACATGCCCTCCCCTAAATTCCCTACCGTCTGAGTTCGCATAATACGCCTCTGCGGCAGCTGATGCTGCTCCGACACTCTTCGGTTGTATGCGGCCATTTCTTACTTCTTCTTCTTCTTCTTCGAAAAAAAAAAAGACCTAGTCTTTCATTCTGCAGGAGAAAAATAACATAAATTTCATTTCAGAGTGTATATAGAAGTATAGATGCAAATTTGAAAAAGAAAAAAAAAAAACCTAAAAATCCAGAAGAAAAAACGAAAAGGATTGATTACCAAAGTAGCAGTAGCAGTCGCGGTAGCACTAGTTGTCTGCTGGGAGACCTTTGGAACGGAAGAGCGTCATGATCAAGCCACTTTCTTCATCTCTGTGATCACTTCCACACCCACCCCCAAATATTGCTCAGTTGCGTAATTAGAACAAACTCAACAAAAGTAAAAGAGGAAGGAGAAACTTCACACACACCGACGATTAGAAAGAGAGAGAGAAGCTACCTACCTGCTAACTGCTGAGAAAGAACAAGTTGAAGATGGAAAAGCATGCCAATGAGAAATTTCAAATGTTATGAGCAATAATCAGCTGCGAGTGGTTGTAGTATAGAGCTCATGCTCACTTGTGGATTTTCTCAAATAAATTCCGGATGGCGAAGACATTCATCTTTGGCATCAATTGACCTTTTGAAGAGCTGCGACCGGCAAAATGAGCATAAGCTGCGACAACAGTTGCTTGCAGCTGATGCTACCCAACTATTTTATTAACTTAAAAAATTCGGAGGAAAAAAAAAGACCAGAAGTTGACTCCAACGTTATGCCACTGCTCCCATTTTTTTTTTATCTTTTCCCTTTTTATTTTATTTTATTTTTCCTTTTTCACATTCAATTTTACATCATATGGCACAAGTCAAAAAATTTAAGAAAAATAGATACCTCCCGGTTTAAAATGGGACGTTGTAAATTTATACCGACATACAACTTCTCACTCACTCATTTTCCTTGGTGTGAGAGAAAGTGAGGAAGAGACTTGTTTCCCTATTAAAAAGTTCAGACGAAGTTCAATATAAGAAAAAGGTAAAAAAATAATAATAATAATAATAATAATAAAATTCTTTTTTTCTACTTAAAAAAAAAATTATTCCTTTTACCCTGCATTCATCATATCTTTAGGAGGGCAATAATAATAAAGTCTTAAATATAAAAAAAAACTTTAGTGGCTGGCAGCCAGTGGGAAAAACAGTAATGTTGTTGTTTTAATAATATAATAAAGTCTGATTTTGCACACCACGAACACGTCTTCTCCGTTCCATCCAATAACTCAACGAAAAGGCCACTTCTAGAACTAACAAGTCTTCCAGAGCGGACACCAAAAGAAAGAGATTTTCATTTTATTAATTATCTTTTTCTCAAAAGCAAAGTTAGCTCTTTTATACGCACTAAAAGAAGAGAGGACTTCCAAAAGAATCCAAATTTTGGTTCATTAATAGATCATAGAAATTCAAAAAGAAATAACAATTTGAAGATTTCAGAAATCCCATAATTTAGAGATTTCTATTTCTAAATTCTAATTTTATTAAGCGAATGAACTCCTTCACTGAGTTGCATTAATTATGAGAGAGAGAGAGAGAGAGAGAGAGAGAGAGAGAGGACGATTAGATTTGTTAACATCGATCATTTAGGCATTAGGGGCATGGACCACAAAAGCCAAGTGCCAAATCAAAACGAAGGGCTAAAAGGTTTTTATATTGGGTCCCTGCGGTGTGGGCGGCGGCCTAACTACAATAATTTTCCACGCTAACGAAGACCATAGCGATAAACTTCGTTAATTTTTTTGATATTATAAATTTAGAAATACTGAGTGAAATAATTTTTCTTTATGTAATTATTATGATTACCGATTCGCTTCTCTCGAATGTGTTAAGTGTAAAACTATATTTATCTATATAAAGTTCACTCTTCTCGGATTTAGAAATATAGGAAACTTAGTTGACAATACTTTGCCTTTTTCTATGTCCACTTAAATGCCATCCCTTGCTGCTAAAGTTTTATATATATATTATATATATATTACGTTTTCTTTTTGTTGGGGGGTGAAAGAGACGTCATAAATATCCATGTCCGGTGCCATTAAGAATAGAAAGGTAGAAGAGTGCTTTCAGCTGTGTGTGTGTATGTGTGTGTGTGAGTGGATGCACCGCAGACATCCTTATCACAAATATCTCTAAAACCCCATCATTCAACCACGATGAACACCGATGGCTCATCCTAAATTATAATTTAAATTAATTCATCAAATTTTAATTTTAATTTCAATTATAAAATTAGTATACACCTGTCTAATGAGTTTAGGAACAAATAAGTAGAGATTAATATTTTTTCTATTATAAAAATATATATTATTTCACATGGGATTGGGTTGAGCTAGATATCACCCCCATTCACTTCTATGATAAATTATAAATATTCAAGGGAGATATTAGGTGACATGGTTGTTGATTTTTTCTATTTTGATGGGAGAGGATATAAATAAGTGGGACCCTCGAGTTAAATCAGCAACCCATTCCCTTATCCCCCCACCAACACCATATACATGTATAAACATATATATATATATATATATATACATATATAAACATATATACATATATATACATATATAAACATATAAACATATATAAACATATATATATATATATGTATATATATCATGCGTATAACCCTCGTTCTCTTTTTTATGTCAACATGCTTTATATGCAAACACATCTATCTTTCATGGAGTTTTCATCCTATTGAATAGACGAAATAATCATTTTCCTTAAATAATATGTCTGAAAGCATGAATCAGGATATGAGTTTAGATACTTACACTTTATAGGATTATTTTGTTACTTAATTATTTCTTTTTTTTTTTTGTTTAAAGATGATTATATGTTCCATGAAACCCCTTAATTATATTTTTATTATTTGAGTCTAATAAGATTTTATACTTTTATTCATTATTTTATAAAACCAAAACTTTGTAAAAAGTTAAGATTTTAATTTTAAATTATTATGAAAAAAAGAATGCCAAGTTAAAAGAGCAATAAAGTGAAAGAAAATATGTCATATTACAAACCTATAAAGTAATTTGGATGGATGACCAATATATTGGAAAGTGAATATTTTAAAAATATACATATGACATTAATATTGTTATCAGCAGTATCTTTTTACATATGTCAAGTTATATTATTATAAATATTATAATATGAAAATATCATATATTTGGGAGAATATTTATTAAATTGACTTTAAAACTTTTTATTTATATATACATCTCAATTTGTATAAATACCTCATTTTGTTCAATGTATTGGATATACATATATACTAAAAGCAATAAGATCGTTCTCTCTAAAATTCTCTCTCTATGTTGCATTCTATTATTTGAGTTTGTTATAATTTCTGAATTTTCATAACGCATTATCAACATGACTGTATCTTGATGAATTATTGAAAAGTGGAAGATCTTATTGTTTAAAGTGATTTTGATATAAGTTTATTTATCAATTTTTCTTATGACTAATTTTATCAAATTCAAGTTTTTTTCACATTGGTATTTCCAAAAAGAATTATTCATCATGGATCATTGATATTGAAATGCATCTAGATACAATGGATCCTGAAAATACCATTAAAATAAATAATTTAAAAGAATAATAATGATGAGAAGATATTACCACCTAAAAGTGGTTATCCTTCTACCATTAAAATTCTATTGATTTATGAAATAATTTGATGGGAAAATATAACCACCTGAAGATGGTTGTTTTTCATGGTGTTAAAATCATATTGATTTATAAAATAATTTGAAGGAAAGGTATAACCATCTAAAAATAGTTTTTCTTGTGATTGGTTTCATTTGAAGTTATAAAATCTCAATTCAATTGGTAAGTATAATTGTATAATGTTTAAAATTACATTCCAATCAAAAGTATACAGAGAAAATATTATTAAAAAAGATGTAAAAGAAAAAAAAAAATCTCCACTTTTCATGTCTCGAATTTGCTCTTACAGTAACAATATTAAGAAAAGGGATTCAAAATATTTTGAACTGACTTTTATGTCTCCTTATAACTGAACAAAATACTATTGATAAAAACCATAAAACTCGACATATTGCTTATAGTCTGGTCCCCAAAACGAATGTGACTAAATATTATTATGAATATAGAAAAGGTTGGGGACGCAATGAGAACATTTTTTATAATGATCATTGTGGTCTTGCAAATTTATCGAAACACCGAAAGTAGTCATGCAAATTCATCGAACCACTAGGAGTGAGCATACAAATTTATCAACCACCAGAAGTAGAAAAATTATGATGGAAAAAAGACAAAAAAAAAAGATGAAAAATATCAATTGATCTAATGATTTTTACTTCTTTTATCAATTTATAATTATTATTATTGCACCACACACTTTTAGATATTTTGAAACATGTAAAGTTATGTTATGAAATTATAAAATAAATTGGTTTTATAATTATCTTAAGATTAATTAAATGTTTTTGTTATGTGATACACTTTATTATATGTTTTTTATTTTATTTAATTATTTTTATTATGAAATACACTTTATCCAAGAAAATTAATTATTTCTTGTATTTTCTAAAGAAAATATGGATATCATTAAAAATCTAATATCAATAAAAAATGAAGAAGATAAATGCTCTGATAGTACCATGACACATACAATATTAGAAAATAAAAATCACTTCTCTCACATGAAGTTAGGAGATACAACTATTAACACCATAAGTGATAGCGTGAAATTAATTAAAGGTTCTGGTAGAGCACATATATGTCTCCTTGAAGGAATAAAATTGACTATAAATAATGTACTATATTCTACCAAGTTTCAAATAAATTTGCTAAATTTTAAATACATCTGCCAAAATAGGTATCATATTAAGATGATAAATGATACAAATATTGAATATTTGTACATTATCGCTATGATTTCTGGAAAGAAATGTATCATAGAAAAGTTGTCTTTTCTTTCTTTTGACTTATACCACACTAAAATTAGTATGATTGAAATACACCGTATGATAAATCAGAAGTTTATTGATCCTAACAATTTTTTCACATGGCATGATCGACTAGAATATCCTGAATCGATAATGATGAGAAGGATAATTAAAAATTCACATGGCCACACATTAAAAAGTCAAAAGGTGCTAAAAACAAGCGAATTTTCATGTGCTGCTTGTTCTTAAGAAAAATTTATCACGAAACATTTACCAATTAAAGTGGAAATTGAATCCCCCTTAATTTCTGAAAAAAAGTACATGGTGACATACAAAGACCAATTTATTCGTCATGCGAACCTTTTAGATATTTTATGGTACTTATTGAGAAATTTACAAGATGATCACACATTTGCTTATTATCAACTCGCAACCTGATATTTGCGAGACTATTCTCTCAAATTATTAAGTTAAGAGCACAATTTTCAAATTATCCAATTAAGAAAATTTGATTGGTGAGAAAGTTCGCTAATCGGCTAGATTATCACCGCTTTGAATTGGAACTAAACGGACTATCTATAGAGTAGGACGACGAGACCCTAATGTCTGTTAGGATTCAAGTATGATTTTACTTTGGGAGTATGTTTTATTTTAGTTTTTGACCATAGTGGTGGTGTATTTATGTAGGCTATTGTTTTAATTGAGTTCCAAAGGTTGAACAAAGATCAAGTAGTTAGACACCCGGAGCACCTCGTGAGCCAGAGGGATGAGGAGATCTCCTGATTGCGTGGTGGTTTGACTCAGAGGGAAAGGAAGATTGAAAAGGAGAGGGCAGCTAATGCTGCTTTAAATAACAAAAATGAAGAGGTGGAGTATCTAAAGGCTAATATGGAGTCTGCATTCTAATAGTGTGGTGTGGCTATCACAGAGTGTAAGAGCCTAGGCATCGAACTGAGGGAGAGCGAGATGGGATGGAAGGTTGCTGAAAAGTTGGTGCAGGAATGGGAGCAGTCACTCCTAAATTCGGAGAAGAAAGTGATAGACCTGGATAAGATATTTGTGGAGGCTCTTGATAGTCGCAAGCGCAGCCAATGTAAGGTCTCCGAAAAGCTATGGTGGGCGAAGGGTGTTCTCAATCATGCAAGGTTGGAGAAAAGCTTGGCAGAGAGTATTGGTGGTATTGGTTTTCAAGTCTCAAGTTTGAGCCCAGTTGGTGCTCCAGGTGGTGACTCTTCTCATGAAGCGATGAATGTGGACTCTCGTATCGCCACTCTCTTAGCCAACCTCAAATCTTTACGACAAAAGGCTCTTCTTCCCCTTCCACCTCCTTCATCATGATCTTTTTGTATATATATATATATATATTTTTTCCTTTTCCTTTGATGTGTTCTGTTCTTGTGTATTCCTCCTCAGTTTGTATGGGTCGGGCCTTGTCTCTTTTGCTATACGTATGATATTTGAAAGAATGTATGAAAATTTTTAATAATCTCATTTTCTAGTGCTTTCTTGTCTCAATTGTATTCTCGTTGTCTTGTCAGTTGTGTGTTGAAATAAAAGGACTTGAAAGTTGAGTTATCTTCTAATGCATTATAGTCAGTGTTTAAACCCTTTCTGGTGCTGAAGCTAAGAGGACAGGAGTTAGACTTAATTTGCGTGCTAGGATCTGTAGGGTCGAGAAACGATGAGTGATGTTTTGTTAAGGACTATGTAAAGCATTGAGCACGGCTGTGTGAGGTATTGAGCTGAAAGTGAGGGTGCTAAAACTTGTAAAGGGCGTAGAGCCGAAAGAGTGGATGCGAAACCCTTGTGTCTCACGGAGCCGGGAGAGTGGGCTGCATTTACCCAATTGAGTGCTAGGACTCATATGATAATGCGTTTGAGACATAAAGTTGAGAGAGGGTGCAAAACACTTATGAGGCGTGGATGTTACTTGCAAATCGCTTCTCACTATTGTGTCATTGACATGATCAAAGCAATATGAAGAGATAGTAAAGTATATAAAATGGAGATATTATTTTAATGATAATCATGACCAGGCGGTTTAATCATGTTGAAAGTGGTTGTAGTAGTCGCATGGTTGTAGTAGTAGGCGGTAGACAGAGATCACTAGTTTAGGATGTTTGGTGGACCTAAGTCACAGTTGAACACTCCGATACTGAGAGGTGCTCTGAACTTGACCTTCATGTACTTGGTGTTGGACAGTACTTCCAAAGCATTCAGATTAGACCGACCCAAGATAGCGTTGTAAGGTGATGGTAGCTTGATCATGTTGAAAGTGGTTGTAGTAGTCACGTGGTTAGGTGGCGTCCCCAAAGTTGTTGGGAGTGAGATGGTGCCCTTGGGGTATAACCACTTGCCCCAAAGTCCCTTCAAAAGTCCAATATGAGGGTGAAGATATGCTTGGTTGAGGCTCATTTGCCGAAAGATGTCCCAGTAAAGAAGATCGCAACCGACTCCTTAATCGACAAAGATTCTCTTCACCATGTATTGCCCTATCTTGAAGGTGATGACTAAGAGATCATGGTGGTTTGGATTGATTCTTACTAGACTATTATCATTGAAATCGATCATTGATCTCTTCCCTTTTTGCCCTTTCTCAGCATGAATATTGAGAACCTCCTTGGAGGCAGATGCATTGGTCATTTGGAAGATCAGAATGATTATCTGTTCAATCAGCATTGTTGTGGGACCATACGGTATGTTGGATTCTGAGTCAAAGGAGTATTACCGAGAGAGGATGTCCACCCTATATGTGAAGGATCAATTTATTTGCGTGGTTCCAAGTGACTCCCGCGTTCGGTGGTTCGTTCAGTTAATTTGTTCGGCTTGCAACATGTGGTCCCCAAGGGAGGTGGTCTTCTTGTTCCATGTTGATAAATCTTTGGAGTTTGTTGTCTTGAGCCAAAATCTCGAGTTTGTCCTTGAACATTCAGTACTCATCTTTGCAAAATCTAGCATCTCGAACTCTTAAATCTCCATTTTCCCTACTTTTCTTTGATTTCATAATCAAACAATAATTGCTAATTTCAAAAGCACGAGTCATCATTTTCTTCGCCAATCACATGCTTTTGTTCAGTCCATAGATGACTAAACCTGATTTCAAAGATAGGGGAAATTGAATGGGGAATGATCTGATAATGGTGGAGATGGCTGAATTGAAAATGGTGAAGGCAAATTGAAGATAATGGAATGACAGCTAGGGTGAATTGAAAATGGAGAAATCAAAATGTGGTGAAATTTGGAATAGAGCCAATTGTTAATAGTGCAGACAGAATCTGGAATAGAAACCCCAAACTATGAAATTTCTATGTTTTGTGAAATTTCTAGGTTTTGGTCACGGTTTTCCTTTGTCCACCATTAATTTTGGCAAAAAGGTTATCTACCACTGTTTCACATAAATGACCCATCATTCATCAATTGTCAACATCTGATAATCCATCATCTTCTTCAGTTACCGTTGGGAGTGTTGCCTTCATCAATTGCCATTGTGGACATTCATTGAACACAGAGAGAGAGAGAGAGAGAGAGAGAGAGAGAGAGAGAGAGAGAGAGAGAGAGAGAGAGAGAGAGAGAATGACAATGATGACGATAAACTAGATTTTGGGCTTTGTTGGGGAATCGCTATTATTGCCTTCAGCGACCTAAAGGCGGAGAGATCGAGTTTAAGGCTGGGGTCTAGGTTTCGCTCGGCTTGAAAGAGAGAATGAGATGTGCGATCGCAAGATGGGGATTAGGTGAAAGAGAGAGAAAATGTTCACCTGTTGCTAGGTGAAGCTTTGATAAAGAGAAAATATTCACCTATCGCCAGGTGAAGCTTTGATTGTTAGGTTGATGGGGGAGGAAGCCGGGGATAGGGGAGGTGATGGTGACAACAAATTAGAGAGACATAAAAGCCGGGACATGTACCGAAATAACCTTAAAAAAAATTTAAAATAACCCAAGCGGGAAAAAATTTCCCCAAATAACCCGAATTTGTCGCGAGTTTGATCCGTAACTGTATTTATCGGGGGTTGAACCCGCGACAAAACCACGCGTAACCTGTTGGTAGGCTGCACAGGGTTCTGCATCTCAAGAACGCGGAATACTGGCATTCTGTGTTTTGGAAACGCGGAAAGCTAACTTTTCCGTGTTTTGGAAACGCGAAAAGCTGGCTTTTCTGCGTCTTGAGAACGCGGAAAGCCTAACTGACGCGACACGTGGAATGCCTAGCCGACACGGAAATCAGGTCCGCCTATCACAGTGCAACACGTGGCATATTGGGTTTGAAGACGCCCCCTCCGCTCTGCCTCTCCCGTTTTGCATTCCGACTCTCCGCTCTCACTGCCTCTCCCCTTTTGCATTCCGACTCTCCGCTCTCTCTTCCTCTCCTCTCCTCTCCTCTCCTGTAGACAAAGAACCCTAACCCATCTATCATAACCCTCACAATTTTCCCTAGATCTAACCATTCAGAGGAGAAGCTGCTGAAATTACTGAAGCATTCAAGATTAGACAATATTTTTTTCCAGAAAATCCAAATGTATAAAGTTTTTCCTATCTCACTTTAAATTATTTTAGATGCATAATTTTATAAACATGTGTATTTGTGAATGTAATTGATGTTTTATATTCAGTAAATTTGTATGAAATTTATTGTTAATTTTTAATTAATGACGTTATTAATTAGGTTTTAGTGAGATTAATTAATTTAATAAATATTAAATATGTAGTTAATATAAATTAATATTAAATTAATTGATTAAATATAGAGATTCAATTTAAATTTTGTTGTATATAGATTAAATTAAATTTAATAAATAATATTATTGTAAAGATAAAATATGAGATTGATTAAATTTAAATTTAATGAAGATTAAAATTTAGTTAGTAGTAAGTTAATACAATAATTTAGTAGTAATTGTATTTTTATTGGTATTTTTAAATAAAAAATAGTAATAGTTATATTAAACTATTAATTATTATTAAATTTGTAGTTTAAATTATTTGAAATAACTATATTTATATTAAAATATTATAAATGAAATTAAAAAATTTTAAAATAAATGACTATAATAATACTTTTAAAATATTATAAAATAAATATTTATAAATTATAAATTAAATATTTGAAAATACTTATAAAATATTTTAAAAGATTATAAATTAATACTTTTAAAATACTTTTAAAATATTATAAATTTAAAATTTTAAAATAAATGACTAAATTTAAATATTTTTAAGTGACCATATTTAATTACTTAAATAAATTTAAAACTTAGATTAAATATTAATGTTGATATTTAAAAATATTTATATTAAAATATTTTAAATTAAACGATTATATTTAAATTTAAAATATATTAACGTGTAAATGGTATAATTTATTAATACTTTTAGTTTAATATAAAAGTATTAATAAATATTAAAAACATGTAACATTTTTTATTAATAATTTAAAATTTTTATTATAAAATTATTTAATAAATGATTTTAGTTAATATTTAGTAATTTAATTCTAAATATTAAAATTATTAAAATTAATAATTTTTATGAAATTGTAAATTTATTTTTATCATTCCATTATTAAAATTAGTATTATAAATATAATGTGAGTTTAGGGTTTTAATTTAGTTTAAATGTTTATTATAATAAAAGATAATATTGTAATAATATTTTTTAGTAATATAAATTTTTAATGAATATAGTATTTATTGTTTTATTAATTGATTTAATTTTAAATTATTAAATTTTTTTGTATGTTTGTTGAATATTTATAAAATGTTTAATTTATTTTATATATATATATATATAGAATAATGGCGGATATGGTAAGTCTGTTATGTTATAGCAATGGTGAAATTGTGACAGGAGATGATGGAGTCCTTTATGACCGTGGTCCAATAAAGTTGATTAAGGTGCGGAAAAATTGTAATTTTAATGAGTTGCTGAAACTAGTATGCATGGGTGTTCGAATAAATCTGTTGAGACAACATGTAGAGATTTTTCATCGGTTTCCCGTGTCGTATATGAGAGCTGGTAATGTACGGTTTGAATTGGTTCCGATAAGTGATAATGATGATGTTTTGAATTTGATGGAATTTGCGATGACTAGGGGAGTGGATGGGACTATTGAGTTGTACAAAAAATCATATGATGGTAGAAATTTTATAGTACAAGATTGTGATTACATGGAAGATTATCCACATATCGAATCTCGAGTGGATGTTGCCTTTGCGGACGTAGATAATGATGTTGATGAGGAGAAAATGGCGGAAGAAGAGGTAGAAGAATATAATGAAGATGAAGAGGAAGATGATGAAATTGGCGCTGGGAGTGGTGGCGGTGGTGCAAACCAGTTAATGGTCGGCCCTTCATCAGTGTCTGTAAACATTGGTAGTGGTCGGAGATATGGGGGTGGTGGAGTAGATGAATCCTTTTCATTCATGACGATCACACCGGGTGGTAATGGTTATATGACATTTGAGAAAGAACACAGATTGACATCCGATAGTTGGAGTTTCTGCGACGAATTGAAAAAGTGTATGAGATTTGAGTTGAAAGAGCAGCTTATTCATGCTGTTAAAATGTATCATGTTGAACATCACTATCAATTTCGGGCTGGTAAATCAACCTTTGAACTTTCGACAACAATTTGTACGCAAAGGGAAGAAGGTTGTAGATGGAGATTGCGTGCTTGTAAAACACGACTACTTGGTGCATTTGTGATTATAAAGGTCGAGAGACCCCTCACATGTGTGAACGCTAGGTTGACGCAGAATCATAGGCAGTTGGATTCAAATTTGATGGCTAGGCATTTGCTTAATTATGTGAGAGAAGATCCCAACGTAAAAGTTTCTTTTTTTCGAACTATTATGACTGAGAAAACGACATATGTAGTTTCTCGTAGAAAAGTTTGGGTAGCAAAGAGAAGAGCTATAGAGATGGAGCGAATCATATTGTCCCATTGGCATTCGGATTGGTAGATGGAGAGTCACTCGCTTCTTGGTCATGGTTTTTGAGGTGTGTATGAGAGTATGTTGTTCGAGATAGGGAAGGTCTCATTTGTTTAATTTCAGATCGACATGAAGGGATAAGGGTAGCAGTTGTTCGTCCAAAGTTCGGGTGGTCACCTCCTAATGTTGTGTGGCAATTTTGTATGCCCTATGTCACTAGTAACTTCAACACGCACTACAAAAGTCAAGCTTGTAAAAGAGTTGCTACGATTGCCGCGTTGCAACCACAACGGAGGAAATTTGACTTATATATGACGAAGATGAAGGAGATCAAAGAAGACGTTCCTGATTATTTTGCAACTATTTCTCTCGAACAATGGACTCTTTCTCATGATGGTGGTGTTCATTTTGGATATATGACCATAAATATTAGTGAAAGTTTTAATGCTGTGTTAAAGGGGGCAAGAAATCTGCCGGTTTCTTCTTTGGTACTTAAAACTTTTTATAATTCCGTTAATTACAAAGGTCGAATACGGGAATTGGAAGAGAAGGGCGGTACATTAAATATACATTCGCCATGTTAGGGAGATGGATGAATACGGCTAACCTTCATACCGTCGTTTCTTTCAGTAGGGAGTATGGGATCTTCGAGGTTGAAACTGGGAATAGACAGACACGGTATGGGTACAAGGGAGGCAATAAATACATTGTCAATGTACAGGAAGAGCATTGCACATGTGGGAAATGACAAACTTATAAAATTCCTTGCTCTCATGCAATTGCTGTATTAACACGGACGATAAATGATGTGCATATGATCGTCGAAAAATGGTATACATGGGAACATCAACTTAAGGTATACGAGCGAAATTTTTTCCCCGTTGGAGACCATTCGGCATGGCCCATTGATTCGTACCCTACAATCATTCCCAATGTATCCCTGAGACGTCAGAAAGGAAGATCTAAATCATCTCGATATCACAATGAGATGGATCTTCGAGAATCATCGACACGGACATCATGCGGCAGTTGTAGTGCTGAGAGTCATAATAGGAGGAGATACCCGAGACGATTGAGGTGCGGACTTTGTGGTCGAGAGGGTCACGATCGAAGACATTGTCCAACAACAAATTAATGATATTTTATTGTATTTGTATGATTTTCTAATTGTTGTACTTCTTAATGTATACTATATTTTGAAAACTTAAACGTGTTGCTGTATTTTTGTTATTATGCAATATATAACATATTTGTGTGAATATCTTCTTTTCTTTTTGTGCATTGGATAATGTGGTGATGTATTATTAATTCTAATTGTATATTTATATATATATGCTAATTATTATACTTCTTTTACATTTCATATGGATCCTGAACCTACTGATCCAAACCTTCTACGCTTGCAGCAAGGACACCACTCTACTAGATTTGGGAGGGAGATGATATTAATTGACTTATCTGCCATAGACGTGAGACAGTATTACGACGTTTAGGGCATGACCATATTGACGATAGAGTAGTTCCTCTCCTACAGGCGTCGGGCTTTTTGGAGGTCGCTCGACTTCGTTTTATTCAGTTGGATTATCATCTCATCACAGCTCTAGTGGAGAGATGGAGGCATGAGACACACACATTTCATATGCGCCACGGTGAGCTTACAGTTACCCTACAAGATGTAGAAGTTATTTTAGGTTTACCTTTAAATGGGATACCCGTTGTCGCTAGGACAACGGGTTTCTCGTAGATTGCGCTGTGTCAGAGATTATTAGGTGTTATCACTCATCGCTCGGTTTTTAAGAGCCATTCATTGAGTATGCCATGGTTGTTAGATTTCATAGGTGACTTGCCCTATGATGCAGATTATGACCATATTTTATGATGGACACGGGGGTATATATTACTATTGATAAGGGGTGTTTTATTTTCTGATAAGAGTGGTTATTATGTACATTTACAATATTTATTAGTATCAAAGGATTTAGATTACTCTAGTCGTCGTAGTTGGGGTTTTGCGTGTTTGGTTTACTTGTACAGACAGTTTTGTATAATATCGCACGCAAACTCGCATGAGATTTGTAGGGCTCTGATTCTTTTACAGATTTGGGCATGAGAGAGATTTCCATATATAGCTCCTATTAAACGATCTTTATATGTAGAGGGGGATGACCCATTAGCTTTGCGGTGGAGGACAGAATTTGATGTCACTTCCCTTTCTACACACATCGTGACCGTGCATAAGGAGGTATTAGATAGACTGACGAGCGATGACGTCGTGTGGCAGCCTTATACTGAGAACGTGTTATCTTCCCTCCCCGATTATTATCATGAGGGTAGGGATATTTGGCTAGCTCGGGTACCGCTTATCTGTTTTTCTATTGTGGAGTGGTATTTTCCAGATCGAGTGATCCGTCAGTACGGAGGATTTCAGGTCATTCCGGATCATTGCGATACTGAGGATCGATTGCACGAGATTAGCTTGCGTAGTTCACAGGAGATAGATTGGTCAGTCTAGCATGCCGGTTATATCGATATTTGGAATCACCGACGCGATCATCTAGTCCCTATTGACACGTCAGTTGGACCCACTGTCCATCATTCTTACGCCGCATGGTACCGCACCATCTCTCGTATATTTGTTAGTCGGCATGGAGTTTGTTTGAGATATGTGGTAAGTGTATAATTTAATTTTTCTATTTATTTCATTTATTTTTTTCTTTAACTAACGTGTATCGAGATCGTTATAGCGTGATTTACTACATCAGATTCGAGAAGACTTTGAGGATGTTCATATCCGTGGAATAGCGGATACAGCTATGTCAGCTTTGAATGATGACATGGCATATCTCCTGAGACCTAGACATCCTAGAGGTCGTGCTGAGAGAGGTGATGAGGAGCATCGACCTCGACGGAGCCGAGCGCGACTACGTTCGAGGCCATCGTATCATGATGCGTCACCATTTCCATCTCAGCATCCAGAGGACGTCGCAAAACCTTCGAATACGTTTGAGGACTCCTCTCTTTCTACACACCGGTGTTTGAGTTCCTTCATTTCTCTACTCCTGACGCCCCACAGAGGGGCATTCGTATAGTTGAGGGACAGACATAGTTTCAGAGAGATGATGCACGCACGATGTACCATGTTTCTCCTCCACGTTTTAGTGACGTAGGACTCTCACAGATCACACAATTACATGATATGGGTTTATCGTCCCAGGACGATACTACAGATATTAGGAGAGATTTAAATGTTAGACGTTATGAAACAAGAAGACGACGACGACATTAGTTATATATTATGTACTTTGTATCCTATATTATATTAATAATAATTCGATTCATTTATATATGTTCATTTCTCTGATTTTATTTGTTTCGTTTCTTTTTTCTGTTTTATTTATAAGAAATTAGTTTTTTTTTTCAAATTGTTATTTTTCTTTAACTGTTTAGAAAATACACATATATCGATAATATGGTGGGCCCGGCCCATTGGCCCGCGGGTTGACCGTTGACTCGTGGACGGGTCTGGTGGATATACATTTAATTATTTTGATTTATCAAACCACCATTACGAGTGTTATAAGGGATAGCATGCAAAAATATATATATATATATATATATATATATATATATAGATGACAAAACAATAAATTATTATTAGTTGACTTCTCTAAAAAATCTAATATTTATTTTGAACTGTAATTTTAATTATTTTGTATAATTATTTATAATTTAAATAATTTTAATATAACTAATAGTTAGCGGATTATGTTATAATTGTTTTGAAAAACAAAATAAATATGTTATATATTCATTCTCTAATTTAAAACTCTATTAGTATTGATTATTTATGCAATATGATATTATTTTTATGTTAGATTAATCAAAAATGGAAAATAATATATTAGAAGATATTGAATCTTAAAATATAATTTTTAGATACTAATACTAACATTTTGTAATGTTACAATTGTTTGCAATTATGGGAATTCTTTGTGACTGTTTTGTGATTTTTAAAAATTGTTAAGATTATTTTATAATTTTAAAAATTTTCATAAAATTATAAATACAAACTAGCCTGATTTTTTTAATCATTATAATATATAATTTTGAGTCGTCTAATCTCTCTCTAGACTTTTATTTTCATTTATAATTAAAACACATATACTTATAAATTGAAATTTTAAATACATATAATAAATATATTCATAAATATATCTATCTAGAGAGATTGAGAAACAAAAGCAGTAAATTAGGAATAGAGAAAAAAAAAATATTTGTATGAAGTCTTGCGCTAGACTTCAGATTTTTTTAGAAGAAAACAAATCATGGTACACTTAGAGCAAATTAGATATCATTAGAAAAATCAAAATATCAAATTAGAGAAAAAAGAAGAAAATTTATCCGCGGGAATGGGAGCATGATTTCTGTGTGCTGGAAGGGGCTTTCCGTGTTTCCAAAACGCGGAAAAGCCACCATTCCGCGTTTTCAAAACGCGGAATGCCTGTCAGGAGATGCGTAACTTTGTCGCGGGTTCAACCCGACATAAATACGGTAGCGGTTTCAATCCGTGATAAATTTGGATTATTTGGAAAAAAATTTTTCGGTTCGTATTATTTTAAATTTTTTTTTTTTATGTTATTTCGATACATGTCTCTACAAAAGCTTGAGTGAGAGATGACTCGTGAGAAAGAGAGAGGAGGAGAAATTTCATGTCATTATGTGCTGACGTGAGGGTGAGATTGTAGGATTTGTTGATGTGACATTTTTCATATGAGTAAAACTTATCAGGTTAAGTATCAAATTAACAAGTGTGTATAATGTTAGAAATTATGACAATTCAATTCAACTTTTAACGGTGAATATGTCATCATTATTCATGAAGGGATCATTTCATTCTACTTTCTGAAGTTTAAGTTCTCAGATATTATATTTTGAGGTTTAGGTTGTGAACATATAATTTTCTCGAGGAGAAAACGCGTCGTGCGGTACAGGGTTGGATGGGGATGGGTCGGGGCAGCAGATTGGGAAAATTTAAACAGGAAAGGGGAGTTACGGTAGGGCACGAAATTCTCGTAATCAGGGTTGGGTATTCGATGGTCTGGGGTGCTCAGATCAGATAAAAACACAGAGAGAGAGAGAGAGAGAGAGAGAGAGAGAGAGAGAGAGAATGGGTGGACCGGATGATGAAGGCAAACAAGCAGCAGACGCTCAGCTCTTTCAGCTTCTCTCTAATCTACTTCACCAGGTACACTCTTATTTCGATTTCCATTCGTTCCTTCTTCCCTATTGGAATGGAAGATTTGGTTTAATTGAATCTTTTTTCTTTTTTGTGATTTTGGGGTTCTAATTGTATTTTTGTCTTCTGAGATTTTGAGTAAACGAATTGAATGTCTCCACCCTAGAATCTACAGTTGCCTTTTGGCCCATGCTCTGATGATCAACTCTGATGAAAACCAAGCTTGATAATTAGTAACAGCTAGCAATTAAGCCTGAGATTTGTGACAGATTTGCTTATAATCAAATTTAGAGGTTCTCTATGTTGAACGGATACTCCATTTTTGTGGGCAACGTTCTAGTGGCACCTAATTGGTATATTTGGATGGAAAGTACCGTCAGAACTTTTACAAGTCAGTCTATAGGTGTATCTCTCTTCTGGGATAAGATTATCTTTTATGGGTCTCTCAGGGCTCAGGTGTCGTGTCTTTTAAGACGATTTTTGAGGGGATTTAAGGAGAAGTTGAAAAGCAATCTTCTTCTAGTTTTTCTATGTTTCATTGTATTTTGTATAAGAGGATTTCTCATCCACCTAAAATTTTATTGTAAATATCTTCCTAAATACAAATTTATTTTTCTGTCATTTGGAAAGAAATGGTTAAAGAGGTGAGCTATTGCTATTAGTTGGGGAATTTGGTAAAATTTTGCATCACTTATAGCAACAAGAATGACCTTAATCAAATCAGTAAAAAATCCATATCTTTTTGGTATATTAAGACGAGTCCTAGTAGTTGTTATCTGGCCAGGTTCTTCGACTTGAGTTTCAGAAGCTTAGCATTTTCTTTCATGCTATGGATTTATCTGTAGTTTAAGCCTAAAATCATTATTTGCTTAACAATAGTATCCCCTGGATAAAGGCCATACTAATGTCCAGGGGTCAATCGCTTTTGTTCTTTTACTGCAAATTGTTGTGCTATCTTTACTAATCAAAATTAATATGCTGCATGAGGCTAAAGGCACTCCAAATCATCTTGCAGGTGGAAGCATTAACAAACCAAGAAGAAGTGGGGTTGCGGGCCAAAATTGAGGCTCTTGGATTAGAGGTTACAAAAGTTCCTTCAAAATCAACGGAACATCTTGATGAGGTAATTATAATCTCATCAAAAAGAATATTTCAACTTTATTTATTTTTAATCCATGTTTTCGCTTTTTATTTGTTCCACTCTCCCCTTTTCTCACGGTCAGTGCACAATTGTGAGATTAGCAAAACAAGGGCATGGGCTATTTTAAGTTCCATCGGGTGCCTTTTCAATTGTAAGTTCTTATAGTTATGCTGTTCAGGCGTTTTTATGAGCTCATGCACAATTTCTGTTGTACTTTGTTATTTTTGGTTCAGTTGGAAATAGCTAGGGCACTCGATAAACTATCGGCAAAGTTGGATGATGTGGATGAGATGATATCCTCTGCAATGGCTTCAGACCCACAAGTGCAATCTCTATTGAGGAGTACTGCTGATGTATGGATGCCTGTGATCACTGCTACTTCTGATGAGCGGCGAAATTTTACAGCATCAATCGAGGACGTGCATGCCAAAAAGGAAGGGAAAACTTCAGATTAGTTGAAGAAAATGAATGCTACTCTGCTATATGCTAAATAGTAGTGGCCATTTTAAATTAAATTAATAAATTTTTTTCCCCTATTCTTTTTGTGGGTTTTGAATGCTGTCACCAATGTTGACGTACAATGCTCTCTATAGGGCATGAGATTAATAAATTTTGGTTGGAACTTGGAAGGCAGGGATCCTTGGTTAAAGACTACTGTCTTGATCTTTAACCATCTGCTTGGCTCCTTAGGTTGGCTGCAACTGGCAATCTTTGCTTCCAAACTAGCTGATGACACCGCATCAATTCATCAAAGGATATAGGCCTACATGCCTAGACTATTGCTTTCATACCGAGGCATTTTAGTGGGTGCACCAGGCACCTCCAGAACTGAAACATGGGCAAGCTATAGATTGATTGAATTCCTGCTAAGAGACATATTTCACTGATAATAAAAGTCTAGAGCAATGGGTGGCCGCCCATCCCATCCAAGAACAGATTATGCTAGCGGGGGGACACCGTGACTGGAAAAGAAAGTATCACCACCTTTACTCTGATTGAACAGTATAAAGGATACACATATAAAGATTACATGTCAAGCCTCCAAACTGATTTCTTATCTACTGCATGCCTAACGGCGGCAAATTTGGTGTTAATATGTACTTAAAATTAATGTTGAACGATCCAAATTACAGAATCAGAGCACTGGTTCAATCATGGGTTAATTCTTTGTAGTCATGTCATGAGAACTGAGTCTAGGAAAATGGAGCAAAGAAGCATGACGACAACAAATTGTGACTAGCGGAAAAATAACCGAACAGCTATTGCAATTTAGTCAGTGGCACGAGGCAATACATACAAGCGAAACCTTGTGATTTTTTTTCCCTCAAAAGAGTACATTTTTTTTTTTTTAATTTTCTCAAAGCTAGTGGGAGGATGAAAATAAACGTAGTATTAGACTAATCAACCCTGTTAGGATGGATCCTACTAGCCAGCATACAAGCAAGAAGACCACAACACCGGCCAATATGGTTGGGAATGGAGGGCCTTGGCCTTGGGCAGTTTCAGGACCATCATCTACTTTGTCTTGGACAGAGTCTCCCCTAGACGAGCCATCATTTGATGCCAGCACACGGGGCAACCTTTGCCTAGTTTGCACCTTTGCAGCATTCTTCACTCTGAAATGCAGTATAGAGTGTAAAAAAAAAAAAAAGACACTCAATGCTAACCAAACTTAACTAAACACCAACCGCATGTGAAAATGATGAACCACATGTAGTAATGATAAACACTAAATTTAGCAGACTCGTTGTGCATTACAAAATATTTGCTGAATTTCTAAAGCACATATGAAAAACCAATTTTGCCATATATAAATGTATATACATTACAAAAGAATCATAGAGAAAAATCTACCCCCTCCCCTTTTATTGTGTGAGCTCAAGTGCTACCTAAGACGGTCTGCCTCCCAAACATGAAATATGCAATGGTATCAGTTGAGATGTGGATTTATTTGAGAGTAGAAAAAGAGGCCAAAGAACAGCACATGGGCGCTAAAGGGGGGGAATCTACTATCGTCTTTCTGAAAAAAATTAATTTGTGCCACCAACGGAGGTGGTGGGATTAGCTTCCAATCCAAATGAAATTAGAATGCATCACTCCCCCGATCATCTACAGTAAGCAAACGGCGACAGCATAGAAGAAGAAACCCTAATCGCTCATTTCCCGAAACCTATTCAGGGGCAAGGAAAGGCAGAAGCAAATCTAAAATTGGAAACAAAAAAAAGAAGAAAAAAAGAGGTACCTTCTGCGGTGAATGGGAGTGATAGGCCTAGTGCTACAGGGAAAGGGATGATGAATGTCATCGTTGGGAATGGAAATGGAACTGCGATGCTGATTGATAGCATCTGATTTCGGCAGCTTAGAGGTGGAGGAAGTTAGAAGAGGAGCATGAGCATAAGCATAACCCACACTGATTCTCATCATCCTCTCTCGGATCCGCCCGCGCAATCTCCCTGCCCACCGTTCGTGTTTCTATTTAGGCTCCGTGGCAACTGCCATTTAACTTCTGCTCATATGTGGCTGGAAATTTAGGATGATGTCCTCACCGCTAAATAAATAAATAAAGGTGTAATGTAAGTAATTTTTAGCAATAATTATTATTATTATTATTATTTTTGTATAAATTCCAACAATTTTGATCGAACCATTGCTGTATCAACATGAAATTACAAGGTAATCTGTGAACATGTGAGTCTAAGGGTCCATATAGGTCTATTCTCTTACCATATCATGTTTTCATACCAAAAAGTCCATACAGGCGGCTGTTTCGTTTCGTGTTTAGAAAAGTAGAAGTTGAGTAAAGAAAGTAATAGGAACAATTTTCAACACAAAAGCGAATTATGTAATAATTAATTTTAATCCATATTTACAAAAAGTACTTATTTTTTATTGTAAAATTATTATTTTAAAAGCTAGCAAAATATTCTCAGGCGCGGCCTCAGACTTCTCTGGTAGAAAGTATTATACATCGAAATACAGAATCGAAAACAGATTTCAGAATCGAATACCAAAAATTAATATTCTGATCCATTTGCTGGACAAGTGAACAAGCACGAGTTCAACAAATGACATCATCAACTTCTACTTTTACAATCCCATAAATGACAGTTTAATGGTCACAATTTTTCTCCCTAACTTGGTGATCGAATCTCAATGTAACAAAAAAAAAAAAAAAAAACAAAACAAAAAACACAAGTTCAAGAAATGACGTCATCAACTTATTATCTTCGCTGCATTTTGAACCACAGAAATATCTGTTGCGTTTGTTCTTTCCATACATTAATAGTTTGGCCCAAATGATCAGGGAGGCATTTAGAAACGTGATTTATTGAGAATATTACACCATACAGGAGCAGGGTCTAAAATATAAATGGCGAGATCGGTAAAAACTACATCTGCCCAAAACCAAAATTTTTGCAAAGTAATCAATGACAACCGCTTTCCAGCACCGGCCTTCCGCTAAGAGAAAACTGTGCGTCTTTAGAATTCATTATTAACAGACATACATTACCCTGTCCTCATTATTGAGTCTTGGAAATTAAGCTGCTTTCTTGCAAAACTTTTCAAGCCAATCCATTGTAACACTTTTCGGCCTCTCTAGGGGTAAACCCAATGCTCGGTCCCATATCAGCTGAAAAGACATGGAACAAAATTTGAGAGAGACTGTAATACAATGCATGAAAAGAAAGGGAAATCAGGAGAGGAGAGAACCTGTGAGCAGATCCCAATACTTCTTGACACACCAAAAAGAACCGTGTAATATCTGCATGGGGCAAAAAATCAATGCGTAATTGTTATCTCGTATAAGGAAAGAAACATGATGGAGAAATAATTCATTTATTAACACAATGCGACCGTGGAGGTAACAGGTGAAGGCAAAAGGCAGCTCCAAACCTTGCTTCTGTAAGGCCAAAATAATTTAGCAAGACTCCACTGTGAGCATCAACGTTGGGCCAGGGATTTTTAACCTATAAGCATAATCCCATCCAAAGCAAAAAACTCAGCTCTCATTCAGATTGCCAGAATTTTGACTTAAAAGAAGCTGCATGCTACTCAACAAAAAAAAAAAAAAAAAAAAAATCTTGACTTTTTCTAGCTTACCTTGCCCAATTCAGTAAGAACGGGGGGCACCACTTCATATAGCTTAGAGACCTGTGAAATTAGCATCAATTGTCAGCGAGCCAAATTACAACAGTAGCATCAAGTAGCATAGAAAGAATATCACTACAATAGCTAGGGTTTCAGTGATAACCAGCTGGAAAAGAGGATCATCAGGCAGGTGCTTCAATGCAAACTCCCTCTGGCATGTGTATCTTGGATCAGTTTTACGGAGTACACCATGCCCAAATCCAGGGACAACCTGCAAAATGAACGGAGTATAAGGTGTAAACCAGTAGAGAGCACTATTGCCAGCTTATCAAAAAGATTTTTAATATGCTTTACAAGTTCAAACTCAAGGTATGCCTGAAAATTAAAAGGCGAAAACTGATCCTGAGAAGAATTAGAAAACAAATGAGAGAGAAAACACACCACTCAGCACCAAGTCCAAGGAGATTGTAATAAAGTCCGAGGAAAAGGCATAATCAGAGGAGTGTTAAACTAATTGTTGGAAGGGAAAGCAAGAAAGAAGCTTAATTTGACATCACAAAGCAAATCATTTGCCATGCTAACTAGAACTATGATCATTAGGTTAGAGGTATCAGAAATTGTTGTCTCAATTTAAATAGCTCTCCTCTGGTCTACCAGTGCACTAAATGAGCGTCTCAAAGAAAATTCCCCTCCTCAAGTATCTACCTTATGATGTGTCACTAATATCACTGGATTTACAATTTTCCCAAACAGGCTGAAATGGCTAGACAGCTAGGCTAGTTTTGCATTAATAATTCAAATAATGCCTTGTTGCAAAATCGATAAACCAACTTAGCAATGATACACAGGTAATTTTTACCTCTGCCTCTTTTATGGCTCACCTCTTTTTAAGTTTGAGGCTCATGGCTTGAAGCGCTCATCACTTATTATGTATACAATCCTGGAATTTCATCTTTGTAAATTCTCATCATCTTCCACAGATATCAGCCCAACCCAATGAAAGCCACAAACAGGACAAAGCTAAGATCCAATCCACGACAAGCCATTCCGATTACAGTGAATGTAGGAACAGAAGTGGTTCAAGAACATAAGAGGGACAAAATTAGAGAAAAAGGCAAATAATCTTTGATAGCCTGATTCAACTAAATAAAAGAGATGCCATTGATGAAGGCTGATAATAAATTATTCCGAGAACCCAGCTGAATAGGGAAAGGAAGGAGGATATTACTTCAGAATGTCTGGTTCCAGGAAGTAAATTGAATGACTTACCAGTGACTGTATATGTAACTTCATATCTAATGTAAATAATCATGCATAAACTCAAGAAAGGAAGGAAATTCACAATAACATTTTTAACGTGACCAGCAAAAATTCCTAATAACTCTTCCATGCAAACTTAATATAAGCACCAATATATCAACGCCAAAATACAAGAAAGTCATGCAAAAATAAAATTCCCATGTGTCATACATCCCATGGCAAGACACAAGGATAGAAAAGTAAAGATCCACTTAAGAGTCAGATTTACTGGACCTCAGCCTCTAATTCCTTTTTCCTTTTATTTTTTTGAAGGAAAAATAGGTCCTTCTGGAGAGTGAACCATAGAAGCGCAAGCAGGAGCTACTGAGCAGAAATGAAGGGACAAAGTGCATGCAGAGTGAACTATAATAACAACATATAATAGATGCATTTCAACTTAAGAAATGAAAAACTATATGGAAGCTCCTTGAGACGACCACATATCTTTAGCCCATAAAATCATGCCAGCAAATTAAGCACTGCATCTCATTAAATTACCTTCCCACTATTTAAAGTCTTCCAGACATAGTCTTTCAACTGTTCAGTGGTTATGTTCTCTCCACACTCAGCTACCACATTCTTGATCCATAGCAGAACTTCCTGAAAAAGCAAAGGTGTACGCATAGGTATAGGGAAAGCAATGTCAACCTTCATTAAGGATAAGAACTTGATGATACAGTTGTAATTAGTTGTAAACTATTGGGAAAATTATACTGACAAGCACAATCCATGCAAAAGATATAAATCTTGTAAGTGTAATTGGAAACAAACTTAGTTAAAAAAAAAACATAAATTACCTGATTGGCCAAACCATGGAGTGGCCCTGCTAAACCATTCAATGCTGCTGCGAATGAAAGATAGGGATCTGAAAGGGCACTGGCAACCTAATTTGTACATGAAATAGATTAACAAAAGCTACACTTCACAAACAATATTATAATTGAAGAAGAAGAAGAAGAAGAAGAAGAAAAGCAGAAAACGAATGCAGACAAGGTCATCCTTGAAAGCAAGGGATCTGAAGAAGAAGAAGAAGAAGAAGAAGAAGAAGAAGAAGAAGACGAATGCAGACAAGGTCATCCTTGAAAGCAAGGGATCTCACGCTGTAAGTTGGTGGACAAGGCAATTCCTTATGCTTTAAAATGAAATCATCATCATAAGAAGGCAAATAAATAAACAATAAATAAATAAATAAATAAATCTGGAGCCTTCTTTTTTAAAAATATAAACACTTACCAAATGACCAGTGTGAGCACTAACATTTCCACCTTCATGATCGCTGAATGACATTCATAAAAACAAACAATCAATGCACTAGAAGTGGCTTGGTGAATACAGCAAAATTAGATTGATATTATTGAGTTCTAGGTTGATATTGCTGCCACTTACCTATGGATAGTGACATAAAGCCGCATAAGCTCTTGCATTTGAGGACTATCAAATCCCAGCATGTGCGAAAAGTTTCCTCCGTAATCTAGAGAATCATCCATTGGTATTATTTGTCCATCTTTATAAATCCTTCAACCAAAGAATATCAAGCAACGATGAGTTCCATCACATCCATATCAAACGGTAGCCATCATTAGTCTCACTAAATTGGACATCATGACTTGTTGCTAACAATCTCTACTGCATTTACCTTGTGTTAGCCATCAGTTAGTCATGCTATAGACATGAACAGGATACAATCACCACGAATCTATCGATTTTTGAGTTGAGTGTTGTGCATTTCATCATTATTTCTATTCAATTCATTTATATGTCTTCCCATTTCCCTCATCAATAAAATCCTTATGTCAAACATTCTCCAGGACTGTGCTAAGGCATGAATTAGCACCAGATTTAGAACACCAAGAATCACAAACTAGAGCAAGTGGCCCAAATAATGTCCAACTATAGTTGCTTAACAATTTGAACATCATACAATAGGAAAATAGTATTATTTGCCTACCTTTAAAGAACAGACTTCCTGATTGCAAACCACTACACGGTAGAATCAGTTAACCAGAATTAATGTTATAAAGACTTTGTAGAGCTGTGAACATTGTATCTAATGCTCCTCAAACATAATGCCATTATTTAACAACAACAGTTCCATTCTCACATTACAAAGCAGTGGGGATAATGGAGCAATCAAAAGAGAAATAGAAAACATAAAAATATGCTACTATTTACAGACCTTCGATAAATATATGCAGCTACAACTGGTACTTGAGCAATTAGGCTGAGAGAATCTTCATAGGTTGGCTCCCAGTACCTGCAAGGAATGACATTTTTTTATGGTTGTTGTAGCATATAAGAGCCAAAAATTGTTAAACAAGAAAGCTTACTTTGATTTGTGAATACCCTTCTCATATGCCTTCTGAAATTCACTCTGAACCTAAAAGATCATAAAAAATGATCAATGAGTGCAAAAATTGTTATCTCCCCAAACCATTTCACAAAATACTACTAAAAAGTTATGGAAAGAATGAGGTAAAACACTAAGACATCTTGCGTCCTATGGGTTTCCTTGCTGAGACTGTCACTCATATTACTGTGATGTGGGATGATAACCAAGAAAAGAACCAACAGTCACAGTCACCAAAGTAAAATCACAAAGGTTCCCCCCCAAAAAAAAAAAAAACAACCAGAGAAAGATGGGTTGTGGTGAAAACAATGTTTCAGCAAAAAATTCAAATTCATGAACACAGGAGGAATAATTTCAAGGTACCTCCACATGAATATTCAAGTGAAACAGCAACGGATAGTGCAAGAAAATGATCACAAGATGCCGAGCACAATTTAAAAACAAATTAATTTATGTGAGTATGCAAATGGAAGTCCATTTATCAACCTGGAGGGCCATAACACCTGTCGCAAACTGAGTCATTGGATGAGCTGTTACAGGAAGAGCTTCAATAGCTTTATACACATGATCTGCCATCAGAAATAAAAAGCAAGGGCCTGTATGAATGCCATATAAAATGAAATGATTTGATTTAAATGTGTGTATTGGTCAAACATAAAATTATTGATGATAAATGAAGTTGATTTTTATCCAAACTAAAAAAGTATAAGTCACTATACTTATACTAGTTATTAGAAATACGAGGACATTTCCAATATGTGGAAAGATGCTTTTAATTCATAGTCTCACCACCACATGGGTTCTTGGGTTTATGTTTTGCCAACTATGATCATAAGTTTGCATCCGAAATTTAATCCCCATCTTGAATGAAACCATTTAAGTATATAATAGTCCATAGTCTACCGACGGTCAGAAGTTTGCTACAATTAAAGACCTGGCTTAGCAACTATGGCCAGGACAAATACAATAATTTCTAGGGTGCAAGAAATTTATCAAGATAATTTTGGATAGATGTTGGAGAAGAGCATAACATGTAAGTTTTATCTAGATATGACATCTCACCAAAAAATATAACAACTTGTAATGAACAACAGAATTTTATCTCAATAGTTAGAACAAAATATAACAACTTGTAATGAACAACAGAATTTTATCTCAATAGTTAGAAATCAATCTCTTCAACCTATACATTCTCAAGTCACCTCCACACTTTGTATTTGTTTAGAATTTGACTTCATTTCATTCCTCAATCGTTCATGACTCGTGACTCACATATAAAGGCCCAAGGCTTAACGGGTTTAATGTCAGACAATCCATGAGTGTTGTTAATAAAATTTTGAATAGTCTCACTCGCACACTCTCTGTCTTCTTCCCATCTCTTCCTCTCTCTTTTCTCCTTCATAATTCCCCCCAGTTGGTGCTGCACCATCTAAACATGCCAAGCAGCAAATCCTCAATGGTTAAAATTATCCAACTCAAACTTGCAGCACTTTCTCAAAGAAGTCTGTTATATCCATAGCTTGAGTTACATAAGGCTGCCTTTGGATTATCTTTCAAGCAATTCTGGAACCAGAAGTCTTATTACTGGAAATTTTTTTCGAGCAATCATTCAACAACACCAGTGAGAGGAACAGTGCTTGGCCGTAGAAGTACTTTGTATTGGTTTTACAAACATACGATCCTACTAGGGCCCACATCCCTGCATTAGAATGTGAAGAAAAGTAAATCTTTTAAATCAATTGCAGTTACATGGCCATTAATTTTTTTTTATTTTTTTATTTTTGGGTCTGGACATGTGGCCATATATGTTTTCTAACTATCATCTCTCTCATGTGAAGATTTATGTTTGGCTGCCGTTGTTTTAAGATTTAGTTATGTTTTCATTTGATTTTTTTTTTTTGATAAAATATAAAATCTTGCAATTCACAATCCAATTCTATAATCTGATTCCTAAAACCCTCCATGCAATCCTAGGTAGAGTCTCAATTTAAAAACCTCAATCCAACGCAGCCAAATTCTAAATCCGTCCAAGTCTGTTAAAAAATAGGTAAGTTGTATGAAAAGTTAGAATCATGCAAGGCAGCATACCAGGGACGGTGGCACGGCTTCGCAACTCTTTTGATAATGCATCTACCTGCTCCTTACTAGGTACCTAAAAGTGTCAAAAAAAAAAAAAAATCTGACTCACCTCAAGAACAATAAATAAAAATACGAAGTTCATCTTAGAATTATGCAAGCTAAAAACTGACACGAATATGTTTTGGCCATATTATAAATTGCACAAACATCATTTTATTTGCACTAATCCAGAAATATAGAAATGTTTGATGAAGGGAATTGCCTACCTTTCCAGTTAGAAGAAGCCAAAGCAAACCTTCAGGCAAAGGCTCTCCATCGGGCTTTGCTGCTGGTAACAACTTCTGGCATTCAGGTATTGACAAACCCCTAAAGCGAATGCCCTGCAATAGCAGGCTACCTCTGAGGTCTAAAATTGCTGAAAGTCTCATTCGTTTCTCATATTTCACAAGATTACAGGTACAATAAGTCACATGACAACCATATAAAATGGTGTATGGTCCCCAGGTTGTAGTTAAGCAGAATATACCTCATCTGGGTCGAGCAAGGAGGTTTCCCATAGCAAGCCTGTCATTCCTCTCATACCGCCAAGTACCTTCAAGAAAGTAATGCAACAACAACCAGAGAATGTCATGAAATATTATAACTCATAGCATGAAATATAGTTGTACAGCAAAAGAGTATAGGAAAAATAACATGAAATAGAAAACCCAAAGGAAATACTATCTTTACCATGTCAACAGTAATGTTCCCCAAATGAAACTTTCCATGTTCAGCCTTAAGTTTCTTCAGACGTTCCTGATGCAAATCAACAAAGAAAATCACATTTTTTATAAACTTTAAGTGCTACCGTCACTATCGTGTCCATGGAAAGAAAAAACAAAACCAAAAGCATTAGCTTTATGCAACACTAGAACCACATTGGATCACATCAACCATAACATGCCTAAATAAACTAATGTAGAATATAAAGCAGTTTTAGATATAACTCTAGCGTTCAAAGTCACCTGCTCACAAATATTACCAACTAACTTATGAAACCATAACATGCCTAAATGAAGTAATGTAGAATATAAAGCAGTTTTAGATATAACTCTAGTGTTCAAAGTCACCTGCTCACAAATATTACCAACAAACTTAAGATTGAAGTTGAACAAACATGTAGCCCTGTACTCAATTCAAATTTTAACTTCAAGGATAGGAAAATTTTCACCAATTTTTAGATAAGGAAAGAACTAACAAGCAACTAGAGAACGGGATAAATGCTAATGAAAAACAAGAAGGCAAAGCTGCATAACTTGGTTGCCAACACTGGTATTGCGGATATAAATAATTTTAACAATGAAACAGCTGCACAAGGATGCTAAACCAACAACTGAATCAAAACAATCGTCTTTCATGAGAGGAGAATCATAAAAGTCAGATAAAGACCTGTTGTTGGGGAATCAACTCCGTCAACTGAGAGTGAAGGTCCTACATGAAAACAAGATTGAAATTCTAGTGAGAGAAACTATACTAATAACAAGTAAATAGAGAAGCATCAATTATGCAAAATGGTAACATCTTTAAGTGCGTGAGAATGAGCATCAAAATGCTCATCGTTGTTTTGTTTGTCCAAACGATATTTTTTTATTAGGGCCAGATGCCGTGGGGTCTCTACTAGGGTTGAGTGCATCTGACGTGTGCAAAATATGTTTATATGACAGCACACTTTCAAATAACAAGAGTAGAATCAGAAAATTGACATAAAAAAATTTAAAAACCACCTTGCAAGGAGGAGGAATAGTTGCAAAATTTGGTAGTATACAGGCTCCTTCTCAAACAAGAAGGTGTCAGAAGAGAATAATACATATTTTCTTTTAGACAGAACAGAAGAGATTGATGCATAAATTTTCTTTTAAGGTTTGCTCTTAAGAAAAAAAATTATTTTCTTTTACCCTTTTTTTTTTAGGCCACACAGCAACTCCCAAACTGCTGCTTACTAAATTATACTCTTTTAAAATTAGGAACGAAAATGGCATTTTATGCACACACACACACACACATAAATATACATATCTATATGCATATATATATATATATATATATACATATATATCTCTATATATGGGCAGGGAAGGGGAAGGAAAAAATTTGACATATAACCAAGAGCAATTCATGATACAGTCTTGGGAAATTACGAGAGTCACAATTTCAACATAGCAAAATATACAAGCAAATATGCTAGAAGTGAGAATGTCAGCTCAATAAAGGATTCAATTGTAATTATAATGGTTCTGATAAAATTTGTTATTTAGGAGGATTCTCAGCTGAGATGCTGAAAACATATAGATAGCATACATCAGAAGAAGAGGTTTTTTAGTGTAAAATATTAGTTATGAGGACATTTATGATCTCTGTTTCAAACCCTGAATTTCCAAGAGGTAAACTGGGCTTTATTTGAACCTCTGGGTGTAAAGTGTTTGTCCCTGCTCACTAGAATACAATGAGAAAGAGACAGAGACAGAGACAGAGAGGTGGGGTTTACAAGATCTGAAGAAGAAGACTGGACTTGAAGCCATCTAACTGAATTGTTAAGGCTAGACTGTTGGACCTGCACAACCAAAAACAAATCAGAAATGACAAAATTTATTACCTTTACAAAGCCCCTGGAAATGACTACAAATAAACAACCGTACCCCACCCATATCAGAAGAAAAACTTACGATACGAGAACGCAGCTTCGAAAGCAAAGATACGCCTCGAAAGAACACCATTCCTCACCAACCTGTTGCCCCCACCCTATGACAGTGTCAGATATTCAACAAAAAGAATAGAAAAATCCGAATAGATGGGGGTAGGGAACATAATATCGAAAAATTGCTACTCAAAATCAGGATTTTAGGGTTCCAAACCAGTCGTCAAATTGGATCACACATACATGATTCACAAGACCAAAAAATAGATAACAAAAATTGAAAAAATACCCGACAATCAAGAACATCCCACTCCTTCAATTCATTAAGAAAATAAACATATCGATTTGAGAGAGGGAGTACCTTTAAGCAGACCAGAGAGAAATGAAATAAAAAAAACGTGAAAGATGAGTGACGAAGAAAGAAGGAGAAGCCAGTAGTCGAAAGTCCATAGAGATCTCACCGTCAGGGACGACCCGCCCGCAACTAATGGAAAGGTCGCCTCGTGTTTTCTTTCCTTTTCCAGTAATACCCCCTCTTTCACTCTCTAACATCTATTATGCCATTAACGGCCAAAGTCAACTCCCCTCCTCCGTCCTTTTTCTTTCTACAAAAGGGTAGTTTTTTAATTTTAGTCTAATTTGTGACGCCACCAATCCCAAATAATTTTCGCAACAAGGCATTTATTTGTATATATTTCTAAAGAATAAGATACATGGAGTACTGTTGAAAACCCACTCAATTGACACCGCACGAAGAATAAGATATAAGGTATTTATTAGCTTGAAGGTGAAGAAGAATGTCGAAAATGGTTGGAAAAATTTAATGTCACGTTCGGCTTTTGAAATTTATGATTATTGGGATATTTGAGTTCACGTTTTAAAGAATTATATTGAAATCTGAGAATATTATGTTGATTTTTGTTTTACTCAAATCGATTTATATGATTATTCTTTTAAATTCAGAAACATTATGTCTATTTCTTAAACTTGAATTCATATTGAACAGTTTTATATCGATCATTTTGCTACTTATGATGATATTTTCTTTTAAAATCGTAAATTTGAGAGTTTTATATCAATTTTACTGTTACTCATATTATCATTCCTCTTGGAAATATCAAATTCAAATGACAAAATCTTTTAAATTATTCAAGTTGGGTTCCTTTACTCTATTTCTTAATCTACAATTCTAAAAACTAAAGTGATCAATACATATACCAATCTCATTAATAGATTAAGATAACAAATCCATTTCTTGCCTTTGATTACTCTTATATTATTTTTAATTTTAGAAACATTAAATTTTGTTATTCATTAAAATCAATAAATTTTAACAATCTCCTCTTTTTTCCATGGTAGTACTAGGGCTACCCAACTCTTTTTTCCTCATTCTCTTCTTTATCATCTCCATTTTTATTACTTTCTTCCCTCTTCATCCATACCTGATTTCCCTTGCTTTACCCAGAGACGAAGATGACTTAGGTTCCATTTAGCTAACCTACCGCTTGCTTCTTCTATTTTGGTGAAAGTATCAGCAATTTACTTAGAAGTGATATCGAATAATATATTTAGTTCTAGAATGATGAATGAGATTTTTAGTTAAGTTAATGACTATAATATTATCACATTTAATGGGTATACAATTTATATTTACACTAATTTTCTAATTGATGCTTAATCTACAAAACTTGAGCACTACAATGACTAGGAGCAATATATTTTGCCGCCATAGTAAAAGTAACAAACACTATTTTATTTTTTCAAAAACCAAGATACCAAAAAATTATAAAAAAATTGACAAGTACAACTTATACTCTCTCTATCAAGCCTACATCCAACAAAATCAATATCTGTAAATATATGCAATGCAAAAGATAGTTTTTAGCATACCAAACTCCTAAATGAGTAGTGTTAAACAAATATTGAAAGATTCTTTTGATAGTAATCAAGTAAGATTCTTTAGGACAAATTTGAAAACATATATAAAGACAAACACTAAATATAATATCAGGTTCAAGCAGTTAGATAAAGTAAGAGACCAATCATACTTTTATACAACTTACCACATATGGACTTATCTCCCTCATCTTTATCTAGGTTGATAGAAGTACCTATTAGTTTGACATTTGGTTTGGCATTTCCGATTCAAACTTTTTGATGAATTTAGATTGATTTATGGATATCTCCTTTGTTTGTTGAATTTGTAACTCTAAAAAATAGTTTAACTCTCCTATAATGTTTATTTCGAATTTTGCATGCATAACCCTTGCAAAATCTTGGCAAAAGACTTATTAGCAGAACAAAAATGATATCATCCACATAGATTTAGATTACTAAAATGTTATTGTCTTTTTTTTTTTTTTTTTTTTTTTTTTTTATAAATAAGATTGTGTCCACCTTCTATCTTTGAAAATCATTTTCGATTAAATATTTGTTTAAACTTTCATAACAAACTCTTGCGAGTTTGTTTTAAACTATACAAAATTTTTGACAATTTAAAAACATGGTTTGAGAAATTTGGATTTTCAAAATTGGGTGGTTGCTCAAAAAAAACAACAAATGTGTGGGAGAAAAAAAGACAAAAAACAACAAATGTGTGGATGACAATGTGGGTGTAGAGTCTATTGTTATCTTTATCGAGTTTTTACTTTAACATTTCAAGTTTTAATAACAATCTTTAAGCAAATCAAACACAAATATCTAGTAATTAACAAGAATCCAACAAAAAAAAAAAAAACAAAGAGAACAAATTAATAATCTAAGCCAGCTAAGAATCCAGCAATAATATATCATAAAGCTATGCAACAAAGGAGATCATCTCTAATTCAGCATAAAACATGGCGTAGTACTTAATGGAAGGTGCAGATTGGTGACGTTTTTAATGTAAGGTGCAGATTGTTTATTTTTAAATAGGATAGGGTGTAAATTGCATTTTCTAGTTCACTTATCCTAACAATATTTAAACAAATCAAACACAAATCTCTAGTAATCAGTAAGAACCCAGCAAAAAAAACAAAAAAACAAAAGAAAAAAAATACATAGAGAACGGGTTAATAATCTAAGTCGCCAGCTAGAAGGATGAGTAAGTACTTTGCAAATATTATAGGATTAGTAAGCACTAATTAAGAATCTTCTTCAACAATCCTCATGCTTATAAAAGAAAAAAAACGAATTAACAAAACTTAAGGACAATGCTCTATCACCAACATCAAATATCATATAAGCTAATCAGACCAATTAACAAAACAGAAAACTAAATAACAAAATAGATGAAATGACTGAGGATAAATATTCAACAGTTTCACATTTTGAAATCCTTTATACCAAAATAATGCAATAGACAAAACTTTTAGAAGAAAATTAGCCAATGCACAGAAGAGTTGAACAAACAAAATTAGCCAATTGGTATATGTTCTCTAACAAAATAACAAATGACGAATAAAACAACAAATGACACTAATAACTTACAATATTTTAAGCCGCTTTGATCTTCAAATTTGAGAAGGAATTGGTCTTGTCAACTTGTTATGGAGGTCCACCAACGTTTGACGGCTCAGTTGGTTCGGGGACCGACGCCTTTTAACCATAGTTTGGAGTTCGATCCTTCATGGAAATGGAAAAATCAGCGTTAGGAGACATGCCCCCTCAATTGGGCTTTACAAGCGGTCGACCCAGATTAGTCGGAGTAAAACCCCGGATACTGGGTTGATGACCTAGTCATGGTATCAAAAAAAAAAAAAACTTGTTATGGAAACCCCTGTTAGATGGAATAGTCGTTAAGACATGGGAGTTGCATACATAGGATTGGAAAAAAGATCACATAAAAATTAGCAAGGGCTGAATGTAGACCAAAAGTACTTGCATTCCAATGACAAAAAAAAAATGATAGGATGCATTATTCATTGGGAGAGGGAGATAAACACCAAGTTCACAATCAAAAGTATAGAGTTAAACATCCAGTTCATTTAAAAGTATAGAGTTACACCGTTAAGAAAAGCACTTACAATTACTTGCACCAAACATCTCTTTACACAATCTAAAAGCCGCAAGAAAATAAAATATAAAGAAATTACAATAAACATATAAGTAAATAAATTCGATAAAATAGAAAGTTGTTTATGAGAAGTTTCCTAAAAATAAAGGAAAAAATTTCAATGTTAACAATTAAAAAAAAATCATCATTAGTATTCAAGTTGCACCACACATAGCACTAGTTACTTTATTATGCATGGCAAACACTATTAAACAAATTAGATCAGAAGGAGAATCAGAGTTTGTACGGATCTAACCTAGAAAATAAAAAAATTTAAAATAATCTAAACAGATAATTATTTCCGTTTGTAACCCATATATATCGTGGGTTTGACCCGTGATATATTATGTCGCGGGCGGAGGAGAGGGGTGGCGTGGGCAGGAGAAAGAGAGAGAGGGTGTCGGTGCCGCTGCCGCGGGGGGAGAAAGAGAGAAAGAGGGGAAGAGTGGTGGGGGGCGTCTGCTGCGGGAGCAAGAAAGGGAGAGAGAGGAGTCCGCCAGGGGGCAAAGATAGAGAGAGAGCGGAGGAGTGGGGGGGAGTGCCGCGGGAGCAAGAGAGAGAGGAGTTTGCAGAGGGAGAGAAAGAGAGAAAGAGGGAAGGAGCGGTGGGGGGTGTTGGCGAGAGAGGGAGAGAGGAGCAGAGTTGCGGGTGGGGAGGGAGGGATGGTGGGGGGGAGAGAGAGAGCCGCGGGGGGGAGGGAGGGGGAGCGGAGCAGAGCAGAGCAGAGCCGCGGGCGGGGGAGGGAGGGAGGGAGAGAGCGCCGCAGGGGGAGGGAGGGAGGGAGAAAGCCGCGGAGCTGCAGGCGGGGGAGGGAGAGAGAGAGAGAGCCGCGGGCGGGGGAAGGAGGGAGAGAGGTGCGTCGCGGCGGCGGAGGGTGGGGCCGTCGGCGCCGGGGTGTCGCGTCTTGAAGATACGACACGTGGGTTTTGGCCAACCGGGTGTTACCACGTGATGTCGCGTGTCCAACCTACTATAAAAGAGGGTTATATCCGAATTTTTTTTTGTTTCAAGGATATTTTAAATTTTTTTTTGGTTAATTCGAAACATGACTCGAAGAATCATGCTAGAGAGAGAGACAGATTTGAGATTATTATTTCAAAACCTTAAAAATTAAAATCCAAATCTAAATAGGCTGAACTTGATAAAAAATCTGGAATCACACTAGAGAGAGAGAGAGAATGACATCTTTATCTTAGGTCACAAATTTATAGCCGACGAAGAGATGGAGAATCGGCGAGAGCCAGAGAGAGCAAACGAGAGAGACAACAAGGAGAGATGGGTTTCTTCATCCGACAGCAAACAACAGTGAAAGTAAAGAGAGACAATCTCAATCCATAGCAAGAAAGAGGAAGAGAAAAGGTGAGAGTGAGAGTGATGAGTGCAACATAGAGAGAGAGAGAGTGATCGATTGAAGGGAGAGAGAGAAAATGTTCTTTGAGAGATTGAAGGTGAAACGCTTAGGGCTAATCTAAAAACACTCAGCGATAGATATCATTTTTGTCACTAATTTAGTGATAAATTCGTATTTTCGTCGTTAAGTTAGCGACGGATTTGAGAATCCATTGCTAAATCTTTTTATTTTATTATTTTATTACTTTTCCCTTTATCTTATTATCTTATTATTCTATTATTTGATTATTCTTTTTATTCTTTTTATTTTATTCTTTTTGAAATCTTAGAAAAGTCTATAAATGAACGACAGTCTCTCAGTAGCCGTCTATTTCACTACCCCTATCCCCCCTAGAAACTACATGCCAGAGAAGATGGATCACTGGACGTGGATGTTCAATCTACTATATGATCACTTCGAAACCTTGCGCAGAGTTTTGATTTATTATCTTCTTATTGATGACCATGATGACCATGACGATGGGAGATGAATGACTAAACTTTCAAAGGTAATTGAACTATTGATGAGAGAAGCAAACGGGAAGGGAAGACGAAGAACATGAATGGTGAACTCGATAGCAGCAACTAATGAAAAATTATTTGTTAGAGATGGGTTGAATTATTTATTGATAAAAATTGTCAATTTGGTGACAATTATAACATTTATTATATATTCAATTCGATTTTGTTATTTAGAAAGGGTAAAAAAGAGAGACACGATTGAAAATATTTCATAATAGATTGTATAAGGAATTTAATTTTGAAATTAGTTACAAATTTTGAAGTATGGTAGAAATTAACAACGAATTTAGTCACGAATTTTTTTTATATCTAATTAACAACGATTTTAGTCACGAATAATGATGTCCGTTACTAAATTTTGCAACGAATATATTTTCATGGCTAATTAGTGATAATTTAAGTGATGAAAAATTTTTATGGTTAATTAGCGACAAAATTTGTTACTAATTTTTTTTCGTCGTTAAATTTAGTTACGAATATAAGATTCATGACAAAATTTAGCCACGAAACTTTCATTCATCGATAAATAGCAACTAAATTTACGACGAAAATATTTTATGGCCAATTAACGACGAATTTAGTCACGAATAGATTATTCGTTGTTAATTTGGCCATAAGTACATTTTCGTCACAAATTGCGTTGCAAAATAACGACGAAACTGTCACAAAATAGCGACAAATTTTTTCCAACACTAAATTTTGTCACTAAACCCGTATTTTTTTGTATTGTAATTTCTTCGATACCTTTATAAGAGTAGTTTCTAATTTATCCCAAATTTCTTTTGCTGTTAGAAATGTAAAAACTCTATTGTACTTGTTTAAACTAAGAGTAAGATGAAATAAATTTATAGCCTTACAGTTTGCCTTGTAAGCCCTTGTTTCATTATCTATCATCTCTTTCACTTTTTTTTTTCCTTATCACTCACACATTCTCTGTTTTTCAACTTCAGCTCATAAGTGGTCAAGAATCCTATCATGCTTTCCTATTAGCTTGTTCATATTTTGACTTCCTATATAGTTGTGGCTTTAGGTTCACATGACTTTGGTAAGCATATTAGTAATTTATTTATTTGTTTATGTTCAGGATATATTTTGTCCAGAAGTCTAAACTCAGTTATTATGGCATTGAACTTAGAATGAATCTCTGTAATAGTGTCTTCCTCTTTCATTTTGAATAACTTATAACTATGGGTGAACATATTAATTTTACTCTTTTTAACTTGATCGATACCTTTATAAGTAATTTTTAACTTATTCTAAATTTCTTTTACCATTATAAAAGCTAAAACTCTATTGTACTTGTTCAAACTAAGAGCAAAATGAAATAAATTTATAGCCTTACAGTTTTTCTTGTGAGCCTTTCTTTCATTATCTATCATCTCCTTTGTTATTCTTTTCCTCATCATTCATACCTTTGTTTTTCAGCTTCAACTCATGAGTAGTCAAAAATCCTATGAACTGCTTTATTGTCAGCTTCTTCGTATCTTTGGCTTCCTATATAGTTGTGGTTTTAGGTTCATATGACTTTGGTAAGCATATTAGCAATTTATTTATTTGTTCATGTTCAGGATATATTTGTCCAAAAGCCTAAACTTAGTAGTGATAGCATTGAACTTAGAATACATCTCCCTTATAGTCTCTCTCTCTCTTTCATCTTGACTAACTAATAACTATGAGTGAGTAGACTAATTTTACTCTTTCTAACTTGATCAGTACCCTGATAAGTAGTTTCCAACTTTTTCCTAGTACTTTTTATTATAAGACAAGCTAAAACTCTATTGCACTTATTTTTACTATAGGACAATAAGTTCATTTCTTGTTTAGTTTTTGATTACTCTTGTATTATTTTTAATTTTGGAAACATTTAGTTTTGTTATTTATCAAATCATTATATCGACATTTTCTTTTAAAATTGTAAATATGAGAGTTTTATGTCGATTTCACTGCTACTTATATTGACATTTCTCTTAAAAATATCAAATTCAAGCACATAACCTAGTAAATGTCTCAAGTTGGTGTCCTTTGCGTGTTTCTTGGTATACAACTCTAAAAACTCAAGTAATCTACACATAAAAGTAGTCCCATTTGGGAAATTAGGACCATAAGTTCATTTCTTGTTTAGTATTTGATTATTCTTGCATTATTTTTAATTTTGGAAACATTTGGTTTTGTTATTTATCAAATCAATAAGTTAACAATAGTTTGAATTTTTAAAATTATTTTCCACAAAATTAAGTGCATACTAAGATTATGGTCATACAAATTCAAGAGAAAAGAAATTTATTAACAGATATATTCTCATTTAATTTATTTATAAAAAGTAAAATCTAACAATTAGGTTTTAAGTTCCATTTTTTTAAAGTGCCATCATACAAGTTCATGTTGAGATTTTTGTGTTCTCATAGAAAGGGCATAAATTCTCCCCAAAAACGAAACAAAGAAAAAAAAAAAGTCAGAAACGCGAGAGATTGTTTAGGGTACAACAAAGATAATATACAACCCGTCATAATTAAGTGGAGATGACCATTTGGTAAAAGGGCAGTGTCGATAGTAAGTGGAGATGGTAGGGATAAAAGTGTAATTGGGGGATCATTGTTTGGAAGGAGCACGTAAACAGGGAGAAAGAACGGCAAAATTTGCTGCGGTGAGCTTTGACCCGCACATCAGTTGGAAAGACACGACTTGTCTTCCTGATTGTGATATTTTAATGAATATTTAAAAAAAAAAAAGTGAGTTCAATTCGATCTGGATACCCTCGCACTCTCTCTTCTCCGTTCTCCCCCCACCCACGTGTTGACAATGGAATGGAATAAGTGCAAATTCCATCGAATTTCTTGCTTCCCCAAAATTTTCTTTCGCCGACTTGTTCATTAAAAGTTATGTAATTTTATAAATGTTGACATGATATTTGTTGGGTAGGAGTTCATATACATACATAGAGATGTTTGTTTGACTAGGAGATGTAATTTTTAATACTCAACTGATTTACAAATCTTAACATTATTTTTAGCGTGCGCATTAGTAAATATATAAGTATAGGAATAGCTAGCAAATCAGGTTATGGACAACTTTCCATTGTAGAAATTTGATGTGTAAATTCAGAATTTTGAAATATAAATTTTGAACTCTAGTCAGAAAAACAATGCATCTATAATTATTATAACAAGAAAGCTATCATTATCCTTTCGAAGAAAAGGGTCAAAAACAAACCTTGCTCTAGAAATAGAACCGCCCGTGAGTTCAATGTGAGTCGAGTGTGAATCCAATATGTAGCTCATAAAAAAATAAGTTGAACTATAAATTGAATAAATTTAATTGAAACAAGTATGAGCTAACCCTATCTCATCTTGGCGACCAATTTAATCCCTAAAAGATGAAAGCATAGAACTTGATTGGCTAGGTGAATCCGAAAGATGAGAAGTTCTGTCTCTAAAAGTTCATGATATAGAGGGCAAAGTGAATCCACGGAAAGCCCACGTCAGAATAGGGTAGTTATCATCATCAAAGTAACATGAAAAGCAAGCCAAACCATAAATTTCACCCTTTCTTGATATTTGAGTTTCCAAATCCACCCTCATGAGATGGATGGTAGAGAGTTGTTGGCATCACCTAGTCATTGGAAAATGTGACAGATAGATCACACAGAGAAAACCCTGAAGAATCACTCGTCCAACATACTAGATCCTGGGATTTAGGATCCAGGGGATCAACACTGCCCGAACATCCTCTACAATAGGGACCAGTAAGATAGTCATGAGCCTTGCGACATCCTATTGACAATTTGAAGTAATGAAACTACTCACCCTTATGTCTTTTATAGCATCTGAAATAGCCCCTGAAACCCTTTGGCCTAATAGCCCCATACTAACCAATCATCCTCCCAAAATCAGATGGTTCACCTACTCCCCACTTGCTAGTGCATCCCACCTTTTAGAGAGTCCGGAATTCTTAACATACCATGACAAAAGTACGAACAGCCTGGATTTTGATTCCAATGCAAAAAATTTCCTTGATAGATATAATTTTTCGAAACACTCACACCATAGGGCCGCATCACCCAATATTATCCTCCAACCCAAGTTTGCCAAGAATGCCTGGTTAACCTCACGAGACTTACGAATCCCCAGACCTCTTGATATCTTATCATGACACACTAAGCCCACATGATTGCATGAACCTTGCCAACATCCGATTTAGTTTATCTAGTTGATCACAAATCAATTCTGGGAGCCAAACTGACTGCATGACGTTAGAAAGGAACGAATATGTAACCGCTTGGATAAGCGTTTTTACTCCCTAAAATACTCGAGATCTTTGCCTTCCAATATGCAATTCTTCTGGACTCTTTCCACTAGACAATAATACTAGGTTTTCTTGATTCTGCCATGAGATATCAGTACTCCCAAATACATATCCAAATCCTTTGTCAGCTGAAATTGGCACTCAGAAGCATTGCACCTCTTGAGCGACAATGGAGCTTTAGGGGAGAGAAATGGTTTAGACTTCTTAGGGTTCAACACCAGCCCACTACTCTCTGAGAATTCTCTCAGACTATCCAAAACTGTGGTCATTACATTGGGCTTTGCATTCACAAAGAGCATTAGATCATTCGCAAAAGACAAGATGGGAAATATCCAGATCTGTAAGCGAGATGCAGGTAGGAGACCATAAAACTTCACTTACTTAAACTTGCACCATATATAACAACTTTTCCAAAACCAAGATAAAAAGGTAAGTGAACAATGGATCACCTTGTCTCAATCCCTTTCTTTTTTTTTGGTTTTCACTACCAGTGTCCGGGCACTAATTTAATTCGAGTACTATGGGGTCCATTTTAGGGGTTGATTCTCCCAAATCATTTTTTATCATTCCCAGGATTCGAACTTAAAATCTCTGGTTAATGGGGTATAGTGTCTGACTACTCAACACAAAAGAGTTTGATCTCATCTTGTCTCAATCCCTTTCCGATGGCAAATAAAGGAGAGCTTTCCTATTCCAGATCAAAGTGGACCATGCATAGGAGACTACAAACATGATCAGACGGACCAATAAGGAGGAAATCTAAAAGTCTTGAAGAGTCTACGCCCAAAACATTCCAACTCCCAAAACATTCCATCTAACATTGTCATATGCCCGCCGCAAATCAACCTTCAAGATCATTTTCCAGTGGGACCCCTGGAAATATGAATGGCTTGCACAATCTCCTGGGTGATGATTATATTGTTTAATAAGCTTTGATCAGGGAGAAAGCTACTCTAAAAAAGGCCCACAACCTTCTGTAGAATAGTGAACCTCTTCAAGCCTTACAAATGACCAGAGTTTAAGGAACCCTAAATGCCTCCCAACTAGGTCTCAAGATGTCATTTCCTACTAAGAATATTTCCAAATACATGCTCATTCCAAATTTTAAGGGCCCTTGTGGTAGACTTAATAGAGCCCAACAAAGACTGCCCATTGTTATCCTCTCTCCAAGCGGCTGCAAAAACTTGCTGAAATTGCATATGGCAAAGCGAAGCTGTCTCAAACCTAAAAGGCTGAGACGTTTAGGGAGGAGAAGATGTCATGCTAGTATAAAGAAGGATAGGGTGATGCTCACCATGGAATCAGGATAAGTTGACCACTTTGGCTTCGGGGAACTGGATACAACACTAAGAATTACCTGATACTCTATCTAGCCACTCTCCAAGGTTAACCAGACCATTTCATTTCTGGATACAAGTAAACTAACTTTCTATCGCACCAATATCATAGAGAATGCACTGATGCCATAGTCTCAAAACTACTGAGCCCTAAACATCACCCTGGCTTACCTATTGCTCACTTCTGACTAACCCACAATGTAATTAAAATCTACTAGAACAAGCCATGCCACCATCATGTCAGCTGCTAAAACACATAAATCCTGCCAGGCATCTACCTTTTTAACACTACAGGAATGAATATATACATAAGAAACAAACCAGATCACTCTACCTCATTGTACACGGCTTTGAACTAATTGGTCTGAACTAAATGCTATAGTAACCTCGATATTTGCTGATTTCCACACGAAACATAGACCATTTTAGAATCGCAAAACTAAAACACAAAATTCCCGTGCATAACCCAGACCCTTAAGAAAACCCAAAAGTTGTTTTGAACTATGTTTAGTCTCTGTTTAATAGATCATATCAGGGCCAGGAAGTTTGATTAACTCCTTGGCAACATGGTGAAACCGGGGGTTATAAACCCCTCCCACATTCCAAACTAACAATTAACTGACTTATAATCATAAAATAATTAAGAAGAGTGGTAACGAGGGGTGTACCCATGGGGCCCAATAACTCTCTTCAACAACCATCTCACCAACTCCTATCTCGTTAGGAGGGCATGCAAATATCAATATCGAGAGATTAGTGACTTGAAGTAGTCCGAGCACTAGAGACCTGTCCTACCCTTTCGTGTCTTCCAGTGACTTCACTAATCTTTCCAGAATCATGAATCTTTAGTGTGTGACCTGAGGATTGATTTACCTGTATCGGCTATGGGATTAAAACCTCACTGGAAGATGCCGATGCTGGCCGGGGGCGAAAATTGGGATCACAGCTTTGCCCTTGCCGGGGGCTGTGTGTAATTAAGCTGCTAGTGCCGACAATAAACTCTGGCTCGGGAGGATGACAAAAGGTATGTAACATTCTGCAGAAGGGGTCCTTAGTCTGTAGCTAAAGTAAACTGCAGAGGAACTTAAGTCTGTAGCTGAAGTCTTCTTTGAAGAATAAATATTAGCTAATTAGGAGGTTAGAATAGTTAGAATGCAGTTGAGTAGTTGTCAACCAACTAAATTCAGTTAGAATGTTGTTAATAATGTATAAAAAGCTACAGCCTAAGAACAGAAGGCAGGAAATGAATTCATTGTTCTTCTCTCGTCTGTATCTCTGCTATCCTCTTCTTTTCTCTCTTTCTATTCTCTCTATTCTTCTATTCTTCTTCTCTTCTTCTTCTTTTTCTTCTTTCTCTCTCTTTCTCTCTTTCTCTATCTACGATACAATCCTATACTACAATTATCCTTCCATGTTCAATTGACAGAAGGATTCACATTTAACAATCTGAAGCCTCGATAGGTCGACTTGATTTTCCACTGTAAGTCGACATCCTAACTGGTGTGTTACAAATTCGTATCAGAGCCTATGTTCCTCGGTAAATCTTGAGAAAATGGCGGGAAAAACTGCGTATGAAGATATCAAGATCAAAGAAGATCGTCTCCAATGGGAACAAAAAATGGAAGAATTAGACTGAAAAATAGAAAGATCTTTGGCAAGAATGGATAACCACTTCATTGCCATTATAAAGATGGTGTACAAAGACAAATTCGAAGAATATGAAAAAATGTATAAATCCTCTATTCTATCCTTCCCTATTGAGTCGGGACATGGAGGAAGCAAATTGCCTGCACTGCTCGTGAAAATAAGTGTTGATGTTTCTTCTAGCAATATGTTTGTACCAAAGAGTGAACAAGATGCAACTAGCACTGTTTTCCCAACTGTTCCTTCGAGCATTATAGATATTTCTTTTGGTAAACCTGACGATGGTTCAATTCTCTTGGACGAGACAATGCTCATTCGTGATTCTCTGAAGAGTTCAAAAGATAAGTATCTTGATAAAAATAAAATTTCAGTGGTCAATTCCATTGAGAAGAAAACATGTACCACTTTGTCATTTCAGAAAATGAGAAAATCATAGGGAATATTTGCAATGGAGAGAAACTTGTAGAAATGAAAACAGTCGATGGTGTTGTAAATGACAACTTCATGAACACACATTGTGCAACCATTGCTTGTGACATTTATAAACAATTGCATACATCTGAGGGAAATGTGAGGCCTTTGTTGATTTCATGGAGACGATTTAGAAAGATACCCATGCTGGCATGCGTGCGATAATAATGGAGTGGTTTGTTGAGGTAACTGAAAAGTACAGATATGTGCCTAATTCACTGTAGTTGATTGTGGACTACAAGAAGAGGAAGAAGAAGAGAAGAAGAGAAATGTTTAGTCTGCTCTCTCCCTTTCTCTCTCTAAACCCCATTCTCTTTCTTTCCTCTTTCTCCTCTCTGTAACTCTTCCCCTCTCCTCTCTGATTTCTCCCTCAATCTACAACCTTTGTAGAGTTCTTTTGTCATTCTATTGATTGCACAACTTCGGAAACTATGAAGATGGAGTCATCTTCATGCTCTGTTTTGAAGTCCTACCGATAGGTGCTGTTCTTATCTTGGTAGCTGAGGTGGTTCACTCACTCATCACCATAGTCCAGCTCAATTTTATGTTTCTTTACCCTTGAGGACAAGGGATGTTTTGAAGGGGGGAAATTTGTAACATTCTACAGAAGGGGTCCTTAGTCTGTAGCCGAAGCAAACTGCAGAGGAACTTAAGTCTACAGCTGAAGTCTTCTTTGAAGAACAAATATTAGCTAGTTAGGAGGTTAGAACAGTTATAATGCAGTTGAATAGTTGTCAACCAACTGAATTCAGTTAGAGTGTTGTTAAGAATGTATAAAAAGCTACAGCCTAAGAACAGAAGGTAGGAAATGAATTCATTGTTCTTTTCTCGTCTGTATCTCTATTATCATTCTCTCTTCTCTCCTTCCATTCTCTTTATTTTCTATTCTTCTCTTCTTCTTCTTCTTCTTCTTTCTCTCTCTTTCTCTCTTTCTCTATCTACGATACAATCTTATACTACAATCATCCTTCCACGTTCAATTGACAGAAGGATTTACATTTAACAATCTGAAGTCTCGATAGGTTGACTTGATTTTCCACTGTAAGTTGACATCCTAACTGGTTTATTACACGTTATTGCGTGACTAATATCCTCAAGTTTTGGAAGCTCGCACTAAAAGGCTAAAGAACCCTGGGTTGCTATATAATGTTGTTGTCTACGTGAATCATGACTGTATGAGCAAACTCGGCTTTTAGGTTATTCTTAGGGCAGAGGTCATGGACTCCTCTTCTCTAAGGAGGCCGGGAAAGTAGGGAAGTCAAGGCCTTCGGGTCCTCTTAAGCAAAGCTTGCTGGAGTTTCCTCCCAATGCAGCCCTTGTTCCTTATTTCTTTATCGGCCCGACCTAGTAGGTGGGCTGTTTTTAGACTTCGGGGGGCCTTTTTCCTTGTTCTTATGGTTTTATTGGGATATATTTCAGTTTAGCCCAGGTGTCTCCTTTGCTTCTGTGAACTCCGCCTAGGATCGGTAAAAAACAATAATAATAAAAACTGAAATCGAGTTCAAATGATCAAATATCAATTCTTGCTTGACCAATAAATTCTAAATGGTTTTCGACAAGAAACTTTCAACATTGAAGGTTTTATGATCAACCAAAAGAAGCGAATGAGAGGTCAAACTTATCATCTAAAGGGAGGCCATTATGCACAAAAGGGCTAGCAAAATAAGTAGTTGGAGCAATACTAAGCCGTAGCTTGGGCGCGCGAGCCCAAACATGGTGCACCCACACCTAATGCACCCGGTGCAAGTACCCCAATAGGCGCACCTACAACACACTATCGAAAACGGAAATGACTTGTATTTTGTTTATTATTTATTATTTGTTATTTTATTTGGTCAACTAAGATTTATAGAATTCTAATTTAATTTGTATAAGAACTTGTATTAGTTTCTTTATTTTAGTATATTTGTATTAGATTATTTCTTACGGTTTACCCTAATCTAGATCTATTTAAATTTGCAGAATTTTAATATTTGTATTCCAACGAGTCCCACTATCACATTTTCATTGTGTCAATTGGTAAGTGGTTCAATCCTAGTCCGGAGATAAATCCTTTGGGGGAGGAGGCATCCATTCATCTGCTCTCACGATGGTGATCGGGGAATGTTGGATCTGAGGCGGCAAAGGGTGAACAAAAATGAGGACTTGGAGAGAATCGAATGACTTTTGCACCACAGAAGGCTGGAATTATGGACAGCCCGGTGACTATGGAAAGTCTACAATCAAAGGAGACATAGGTGGAGTGCTTAGCGTTGATTTGAGACAACGAAAGTCAGGTAACAAGTGTTATGCTCAACATATAGATTTAGTGTATGGAAAGAAAAAGGATCGAAACCTGTGTCGTGCTCGAGAGAAGTTTGTTCCATATTTAAAGATAATGGACACAAAAAGGAAAATCTGAACCTAAATTTCCTAAGAAAGTAAGCTAAAAACTGACCAAGGAGCGCTCCCGATTTATTGTTGTCAAAATCTGAATGACAACCACAACATGAGATGCAGATCCAATTCTCTAATGTAAATAGCATAATTTATTCAAGCTACAGCTGATTCGATTATTGTTCCTGGTAGTCTAGAGAGGGAAAGAGAGAGAGGTGCCATTGTCTTGGTTCAGAGGTGGAATTGAAAACATAAATTACAAACTCTAACCCTAAATGTTTTAAAGAAGTGGAATACGGCCCTTTTGAAGAATCGGAAACAAAAAAAGGAACAAACAAATGAAAGTAGATCTCTCAAGAAGCAATGAAGAACAAAAGCATGCAAATCCCTAAAAATTCATAAAATCTTCAAGTAGATTCGACAAATACAACAAAAGCAGTAGTGACTAGAATTTAAATGTAATTTTCCTTTTCTAAATTTGTGGACCCTTCCTTTCAAGTGAAACCTGGCAACTTCCTTTCTGAACCCCAAGTTAGTTGTGTTTGAATCCAGTGACGTGACAAATACGGACGAACCAAACCAGATTTTGCCACATACGCCCTTTTTAGGTAGAGCGTATAGGCATGAAAGTGATTTAAGTCCCAAGTTTTCGTTATTTCTACACGAAATGATTGTTTTTTTTTTTTCTTTTTTGGTCGGATTTAGTCCACCGCCAAGTATCCGAAACTTTATTCCGACTAATCCCGACCGAGTTGCTATCGGGTTCCAATCGAGAAAAAACTCTCTCAACATCGTTTTTGTTACTACTAAAACTCAAACCCCAATTCTTAATATAAGATATTAGTGTCCTTTCAAATAAACTAATGAAATGCCGATACACGAAATGATTGTTGACTTCCTTTACATGAACATTGTCAGAAGCAACATGCATGGGTGGTATGCCGTCCAAGAGAAGCATAGCTCTATGCGTCCATTATGAAAGTTAAGCAAATGAGATTTTGAGTTTCAATTTATGACAGTTATGTTAGATTTGGCTATTTAAGAATTTTCTTCGTTAAACAATAGAAAGAGATGGGACTTGAATTATCCCATTAGTATTTCAGAATTATTGTAGGGTACGTCCGTCGGGACCCTCCTTTCCTTTGTTTTCTATCATCTCTTTACTTGCAGACACAAGCTCTTCACTGTTTTGGTGCGTAAGAAGACTAAGCACTTGAAGCATGCGTTGACCCTACATTGGGCAGGGGCACATCTGAGTGTGGTAGATCCAGCTTCTCTTGTAAAAAGGAATATGCAAGACTTCATAACATGAGTAAATGATTCCACGATCAAGAGGAAGGTGTTAAGGAGTACAACAATCCAGGGAGATCATCAATTAAGAGCCTAAATAAGGACACACAAAACATACTCGGCAAAAATAAAATAAAAAAAGGGCATACATTCATTATTGTTGCTAGTTGCCACATCATTCGCGTCCCTTTTGAGACAACTGAACAGAAACAGTGACCAAAAATAGGAAAAAGAAAAAGAGTACAAATATTACAGGCCACGTTCCAGTTTCAGGTAAGAATGGAGAGAGATGCCTGTTGCAGTATTATTCAGCAAATTGAAAAGCAATATCTCCAATGCGCAGCTTGGAACTTCTATTAATAAACTCGTATCATAGGGATCATTTGTCTTACATCATAAACCAAAAAGAAATATGCTCTAGAGAGAGAGAGAGAGAGATACAGATTGCAAACATGAGAAATAAAAGATAACTCTTACGTAATCATAGCCGCATATTTGTCAGCTGCAGATACTGGATATACACTTCACTCTACAATACGTGGTATAGGGAACCATTGCACCATACAGCACCTAGGATAAAAAAAAAGAAAAAGAAAAAGAAAAAGAGTGGGATTAAGAAAAGCACCTGAGCAAGGCTTTAAAAAGAGCCTGCAGGAAGAATAGGACGAGAGTAGATACATGCACAACTGGACTGGATGGATCAATCCTTGTGTAGGGTATCACTTAAGGAACATGCAGCGATTACAAATGTTAACACAGTTATCCAACAGGTCCTGAAGTGCACAAGCTGGAAGTGGTGATGGCTACTTTCTCAAAACAAGACTACGTTGTCCATATGTTTGTAGGGCATGGCCACCTATGTTGCTAGCTATGGCAGCTCTAGAATCAGGGATGCATTAATGCTTAAAGAATGATATACAGAACAAGTAACGTAATCTTTTCAAGACAGGAATACTACATCTGATTAGATGTACTTTTTCCCAAATATTCAACAGGATAGGATCCTGTGAAATCATTTCCGTTCTCCAATTACCACCATGAAATCATGCCATTATTTGGAGCTTCTAAAACTAGAATTTAGCCTCAAGCATTGACACAGGACGAGACACTAATAAAGTCAAGAATCAAATTATCAAGCCAAAGAATAAGATCAAAAGTCAAAATTAAATGCCACAAAAGGGTCAAAATAATTCCATGAGAAAACACAAATGGGGAGGACAAGGGGCTGGAAGCTCAAGAGGCACCACTGCTGAGCATGCAGCTGTTCACACAAGGAGCGTGCGTATACTAAAAGGTGACCGATCAGCTTTAAAGTGCAGCTGTGCCCTGCAGAGACCCAGCCAGCGTCTGCTTGGAGTTCTGAATCTTTCTTTCTCTTTTTTTTTTCATTGTCTTAGGTTCATTATTATTATTTTTTTAATTTCCAGTTCAGTCCCTGTCTCAGAGAATTAAAAACTCATGTCATTGGAAAACGAAGCTTTTGGGACTTTGTTATTTCATTAAATAAGAAATCTCTCTCTCTTTTTCCGTGAGGGTTTTAGGATTTGTATTCTAACAAATCCCACCATTTAAACTGTCTGCTTCAATTGGCATCAGAGCAGATAATTTATGGATTGCTGGTGAACCAAAAAGAAACTGTTGGGAGCAAATGGAGGCAACCATTCCCATGACGGAGATTGGAGGATGCAGGCCATTCAGGAAGGATTACAATAGAATTCAGAAGCCATTACAAACCTTCAAACCAGCATCGATAAGATAACAATTGCTCTAGCAACACAGATCAGAACCACAAGAAGGAATGTACTTGCTGATGCCCATGACCACCCAACACCAAAATCTATTTGTGATGTCCAAGTGGGCGATGTGGTTATGGATTAGGAGATAAGGAAGATGGGGGCAAAAATTATGAAAATTACAAGTATAGAAACGATTATTGTTCAAAGGTTGAAATTTTTGCTTTTATAAGTGATAGAGCTTAAATAAGTGTAATATTTGCGATTGATTTTGTATTATTTTTGAATAAATATTACACTAATATTTATGTTTTGTGACATTTGATTTAGGAGGAGACTTATTTTAGAAAATGAAGAAAAATGAGCTAAATTGGAGCAATTTTGTAAAGTATGGAAAATTGGACAGCAATGCTCTTTCATTAGCATGTGGGCACATGGATTTCAAGAGGCAAGCATGAGGTTTTGAAGATTTACTGCAGTAAAACTTTCCTTTCCCAATTACACATTCAAGAGGAAATTGGGATGGAATTGGAGATATTGAAGATTTTTATTCCATTCCTATTATTTAGGAAAAGGAATTTTTGAAAATGTAAATTTCATGTTTTTAGGAACTTTTGTTTTATTTTAAATTTTTAGAATATTATCTTTTAGAGAGTTTTATTCCTTCTTAAAAACCAATTTGAATAAGGAAGGAATTTTAGGGTTTTCTACTCCTATATATATAGGAGTATTCCATACCATGGAAGAGAACCTTGGGGGAGGCAGCAGCCATGCAGCCCCCTGGGGCAGCAGCCATCCTAGCCGGCAGCCTTGAAAAAAAGAATGTAATTCTCCATTCTTGCCTTGGAGGACACTTTTATTTGGAGGAAAAGGAGGCAGCCGAGAAACATTGTAGCCCAACTTCTTCTTTCTATTTTTTTATTTATTTTAGTGAGTCTTTCTTTTCATGTTTTGTTTTTAATTTATTTTTCTAGTTGAAGGGTTATTGAAACCTTGATTTTCAATAATTGTGAGATCTAAATGTGCTTATTCTTTCAACAATCATAGGTATTTATTTAATTCCTATACTTCATGGATCATGATTTTCTAGGGTTTATTGAATAGTGGCCAATATTTAATAGATCTAGAATAATCTACAACTAATTAAAACGGCAAATCCGTAATTGTTTGTTGGTTTTAATAAAGTGGTAATTGGCATTCGTGTCATGGGAATGACATTCGTGTCATGGGATTAAATGATCTAATTTAAATGAACCCGATGTGTGTTTGTTAATTAGAATTGGGTCTCTCTAAATCTTAATGCTGTTGAGACCTTCAATCCTAAGACTTTCTCTAGGATTGACTCTCGATTAGGGAAATAATTAATGAGCTTCTCTTAATTATCGACGAAATAAGGAGAGATTGGTCGTTGGGCGATTGTCGACGACTATAACCAATTTATTTATGGTTATTGAAATCTTTAGATAGGTCAATGATCAATCGTATGAAATCAAGGTGGAAATAATTCATTTGACTAGAATTTCTTTTCATTGATATTTTCTCTTTTAATTGATAGTATTTAATTTTCTTATTTTAGTTAATTTTATTTGTTTTGTCAGTTTTAGATAATTTCTCAAACCACCATATTTTTATTTTTCTTAAAAGAGATAAATCTGCCGTTCCCTGTGGATTCGACCCTACTTGCCCTAGACTCGTCTTTTCAAAGTAGGTAATTTATTTTTGGTTGTTCAACGACACACCAAGAAGTGATATAGGAGTAGAGGAATTTTTGAATTAATTAGCTGGATGTGATCAATTTTATGATTATACTGAAATCCCTGATTCTGATATTGTAAAAACAATGGGATATAAATTGACAAAAGAGGCTCAAATTTGGTGGAATAATGAAATTAGAACTAGGAAAATGGAGCATAGGAGACCTATAGAAACTTGAGGTATGATGACACAAGTATTAAAGAAGCGATTTTGTCCCCAGATTATGATAAGCATTTTATTTAATAAATACCAGAGATGTCAGGGACCAATTGCCAATCAGGAGTATTCATCTGAGTTTCAATCTTTAGCTGTTCAAAATAATATGCATGACCTGGGAACAGCAAGTAGCTAGGTGTATTGAGGGATTAAGGCCAGGGATTTGGGGCAGGATTGGGTTGTTAATATCGAGTAATGTCAATGAGGCTAGGAATATGGCACTGAAGGCCAATGTAGCAGGACAGGAAAAGAGTAGCTTGAGAACAGAATATTATAAGAGAACTCTTACTGTAGATGGCTGGGGTATTTCAATTGAAGAGGGAAAATCTGTCAGCTGGTTCAATCAAAGGTAGTTGTTTCTGGGTTCAACAGTGACAAGAATAAGACTCCCGTGGGGGTCAAAAAGGTCAATTCAAAGAAAGACAATCCATATGCTAACCTGAACCAAAACAAGTGTCACAAATGCAATCAAGAAGGGCACAAATCCAATGACTGTCCTCAACGATGATCAATAAACCTAGTCAAGCATGGGGAAGAAGCACAAGATGAAGATGCATAGGAGGTAGATTGTGATCCTGAAGATGAAGGGGGTTGGTTATGATGGTAATGGTGAGAGGCAGATGTGGCAAGGAAATTGTGGATGGGACCTAAAGCAGATAACATGGAAAAACACTATTATTTCGCAGCAAGTACATGTTAAGCAAACGAATCCTTGATCTTATCATTGAAAGTGGAAGTTATGACAATCTTTGGTTAGGGTACTACAATTAAATTGGGTTTAAAAATTTAGAAACACCCCCAATTCCCACACTATCAAGTGGATTACCAATGAGCCAAAGGTTGAGGTGATTGAATGGCATAAAGTCCCATTTTCTATCCAAAAATATAGGGATGATTGTTTGGCAGGCTGTGGTTGTTTAATGTAGATGCCTGGCATTAGGGACGGGGAATACTAAAAAGCCTGTGAAAGATGGAGTTAAGCTTTATTCTGACTCCCTTAAAGGTTAGCTCCCAAGCAAAGGCTTCGAAGGCTAAGGAGAAAACAGTGCTTGCTCTTGTTTGGCATTTGGGTGAGTAGAGATGGCTTGAATGAGTAAAGAAAGTGCAGGGTGAAAGAGAAGAGGTCATGATGAGGTCAATATTGTAACTGGTTGATAAAAAAAACTTGAAGTCGGGTTCTTACCAAGTGGGGAGGCTAATACAGGACCAGAAACTCATAAAGTCGAGAATCAAATTATCAAGCTAAAGAGATCAAGAGTCAATTTACACGCCACAAAGAGGGGGACAAAAGAAAACCCAAGGGAAAACACACATCAGGAGGACAAGGGACTGGAAGCTCAAGATGCACCGCAGCTTTACCATATGGTCACAGCTACATCCAGATTGCCCCTCGCAGCCAAGCGTGCAGCTGCAGGTGCACGGTGCAGGCCATGCAGGCGCAGCTGCACTACACAGAGAGCCAGCCAGCGTTCGCATGGAGTTCTGAATCTTCAATTCCATTAATTTTTCTTTGTCTTAGGTATTATTATTGTTACTCCATTTTAGTCCCTAGAGTCTTGGGTATTCAAACACTCATACCATTGGAAAACGAAGCTTTTTGAGACATTGTTATTTCATTCAATAAGAAACATAGGTTTCTTTCAATCCTTTGGGTGTATTTCTTTGCAAAGCTTTAAGGTTTATGCTCTAACAAATCCCACCACCACAACCGTCTACATCAAGCACAAAAGGAATTGGTTCTCTTGCTTCAGAGCTGAGAGAACTGAATGAAGTCAGGTGAAATCTCTCAACACCATAGTCATAAAGTTGAGGAAAAAAGTAGATTTGACCTAGCAAACCACAAGACAGATACAATCAGAATCTAAAGAAGTAAATATATTGCTAAACTTCGAACCAAATTAACTTCTGTTAAAAGTTAGAACAGCATGACACTTGGCTAGCTAATAATTAAGAAAGTTGAACCACCATTTCTGAACCCTGCAAACTGGCCATCATACGGGAATATCATGGAGACCAAACTCTTTATAAAATCATCAAACCATTTCATGGTTGTTTTCTTGAACCACCTCGTTTCTTTAGAGACTAACAAATGATATTAGAATCTCCACCAAAAACCGAATTGGGATGACCAAAACATGGAACCAGAAGAGCTCTTCCCCAAGAAGAGTACATAGTCTAGGGACGACATCACCATGAGTAGCTTGTGAACCTCCACTGACCATGGCCCTTGACCTCAAGGAAAACACACAAGGCAAGACAACTATCGAGATTCCCTAACCTAGTCACACGTTGGTATCATATAGAGGGCCCACAAGAAGGTAAGAACACCCAATCCTCATGGTGAACCCACACACTACGGATCACAGGGGTAGCAATAAGGCCAGGTCAAGTTCAGGTGCTTTGAGCATATATAATGAAGGATAATATCAGACTAATTAATTTCACACTCTGTTAATAGGTCATAGGAGAATGGTTAAACCTCTACAACAAACTAATTAGAGATGTAAACTCTAAAATTCTTAGAAACAAAATTTAAATCCAAAGAATAACAATCCTTGTGAGAAGCATAATAAAGAGAATAAATTTGATAAAGGCAAGGAGAAGTAGCAGAGACTGATAGAAAGTATTGGGAAAAAAAAATCTTTAAAGGATGTTTAGCAAGACTTGAACACTATATTGGTTCAATCCTTTTGTTTTGCTTTATCTAATTATTTTTCTTTTTGTTATTTTTTTCTCTTCAATTCAAGTAAAAAGGATATCTTACTCTTCCTTTCTCTTTCTCAAATTGAATATCCATTTTTTAGCACCCGTGGGGCTCTGGGGGGACCTTATACTTGAGAAACATGACACGAGATCCTACAAAATTAAGCACCACAGGAAACAGGTCCTCAAAAGGATAAATGCAAGACAAGTTTCTAAAACTAAACCTAAAAGAGATCTTTCCTCCCAGTCAAATTCCATATAATCCTCACCTTCCAATCAACCACAAAAAGGCTAAAGTCAAATGCATAACCATATGCTTGGATATAGAACACTGAGAACTCTTCTGAGTCCACTGGGAGCAGTACACAACCTAGAAGCACCATGATTTAAATTTCCCCAAAATGGAAAGGTGCAAAATGAAATATTACCCATGAAACATGCATACACAATATTACAGAAAATTTTATGAAATTAATTAGCCAGATATTTTGGAAATTTTACAGGAAAATTATGCAAAATTTTTGGAGAAAATTTAAAGAAATTCACAATATGCATATTTTGCATATTTGGTGTGTAACAGTTGTTTTGTTTAGCTAATTACTTGCTAATTGTTATTTTTATTGAACATTTACTAGCTAATTTTATTGAAAAGAAAGAAACATATATTTAGATCTAGAAGTGTAAAAACAACAACTAAATTAAAAGAGACAAAATAATGATATCACAAGACCCAACACTAACAGAGGCAAGCCCAACCACACTTCTCCAGAACCCATATTCTAAATTGTAAAACAAACAAAAAGTGCCAATCACCCACATGCGTGGGTGGGCAATCAAACGCAAAAAATGACAAGACTAATGTATCAAAACACACTATCATCCCACAACATATAGAAAACAATATACATCTAGAACAACCAATTTTGACTACAAGTTGCAAAAATTCAAATCAAAAAAATGAAATTTGTGGGTGTTTGATTTCTCTTCAGAGAAGCATTTATGAGCTATCTTCTTTTATTCCAAAATAGTATTTGTCAACTCATCCAAAAAATTTATATTAAACTATATTGCATTTCATAATAAATTAAAATTTTAGACTAAAACATTTTGAAAATTATAGTTAGTTTAGAACTATTTTTAGCGGAAAGATAATAATTTACATAAACACAAAAAAGTCAATAAGTCCTTCTCATTAGTGCATCCAAACGCCTCATGGTACAACAACGAATAAATAAGAGTTGGTCATTATGTATGTAACAGATTCTATAAAATCCAGGCAAAGCTTGAAAAATATACAACTCACTAAATAACTACTTTTCAAACTCAATTCAAATAAAAGGAATACTTTTCATAGCTCACTATTGGAATGTTGACTCCACCTTATGATAATGTAATGATAGAACCACAGCAGAAATTTCATGCATGGCATTTTTACATAATTTATCATTTTTTTTTTACAAATAGAATTTCTAAAGTTTAACTATCTATAATTAAGTTCAATATGTACTGTAACATCAATGGAGTATAATTAATCTAATATTATGATGATTGCTTATGAATTTTTTTTTAACTTAATACACTACGTGTATCAAAATGATGTATTTAGCCATAATAAATAAATTCTCAAAATTTCGTAGAAAAATTCTCCCACTTTTCTAAAACAATAGAAAAATCAAAATAAATTGTAAGATATTCATATTTCAATACTTGCAAATTTATTCATTTCGAAGTACCCAACGGTAAGATAAGTGAAACAAAAAGGCAAACCCCAAAAATTTCTTGGTCCACAAAGATTGAAAGTGTAATGTCCCATTGTCTCTGATTTACCCTTACAAACAATTGTGAACTTTTTCATGTTTGAATCATCCATGTTGCCTATCAAAAGAAGGGAACGTTAGAGAAGTAGGACTTCGAAAACATCCTCCTAAAACCTGTATGCCTCCATCCTCTCAATCCTATCTCTTGATTGCCCTTGAGCTTCGAAAGTTCTTAACCAAGTAAATTCCAAAACAAAATTCTTCATATGGCCAAAGGACAACTCCACCACACAAAAATTCTGAAAAGAAAATGCAAAAATCCTCTAACTCCCAATTATGAGTGCATCAAATATAGTTACACCCCGCTAAAATATTCCACACCCAAAACCATATTAAATTAAGCTAAATTAAGAATACAGCACATCAATACCTCATAGTTATAGAGCACAAGGAAGCTCTGTTAACGTCACACAATCATTGCATGGAGAAATTAGGTATACAAGATTGGGAAGTCACATGAAATAGGTTAGCGAGAAATTTTTAGATTGAGTCCAATAGTTATAAAAATATAATAAAATGAAATCCCAGATTACCTAAGAAAATTTGTCCACAATATCTGAATTTTCAACAGAGGAAGAGTGGGAGCAAATTGCAAACTAATTTGGGGAAAGGAAAATAAGGACTCTAGATCAAAATCACTAAAATTACGCAAATTAGAACGCATGATCCCAAGGAGGAAAGAGGAGGTGATAAGCAGAGAGAAAGTACCTATGCTTCAAGAACATCAGTGGCAGGGCCCCCAACCTGAGCAACGGTTGGATCCAGGGGACAGCTCGAAACATTAGCAGCAGCGGATTCGTTTTCAAAAATCTGGGAGGAATGGGCATTTCCATGCCTAGGGGTGGGGAAGACGAGACGGTGCCTTCTGGCGATGTGTCTAAGAGTACTGCGAAAGCCAAAGGAATCATCGTCGTCGTCCTGAATCAATTCTCGAAACCTGAGAGGCGGTCTAGTCAAATCCATGGCTCTCCTCGAGGGAGGCTTAGAGTCGGAGTCAGTGGGAAGACGGAAGCGGCAAACGGGACAAGAATTGCGGTGGGAGAGCCAAGGGAGGATGCAATCGGGGTGGTAGATGTGCTTGCAGGGGAGCTCCTTGGCTTCGGAGTCGAGGGAGAACGGGTCCTTACAAACGGGGCAGAATATGATGGGATCGTCGTAGGAAGATTGGAGTAGGGAGGCAGAGATCTTGATGGTAGGTAGGGCTTGAATAGCTGCCTCAGATGCCGCAAGGAGAGAATTGTTATTCCCATTGCTGCCGCTGCTGCGATGATGGTGGTGGTGGTGGTGGTAGCCAAAGGCGATGGAATTCGAATCATAATCTCCTTCGTCGTGTTCGGAATCGGAATGAGAGAGGTGTTGGATCAGGCGGTGGAGGGAAGGGCTGTCAAGGACATAGCTGTTATTGTCGTCGTTGTTGGAGGCAGAATGGTCCTCCTCCCTCCCCTCGTCAGTGTTAGGGTCAGGATTAGGAGAGAGGAGGAGGTCCATTTCTTCGAGGAAGTCGCTGTGACAGTGAGGGCAGAGAAGAGGATTGCTAGGAAGAGATGAAGAAGAAGAGGAAAGAAGAGAGACGCTCATGTCGCACTCGTGGCACCAGTACGTACTAGTGCTACTGCTGGTCTGGCTCCAAGGCTGCCACTGGGCCATCGTCGTCGTAGCAGCGTCGTTCTCGGCGGTGGTGATGGACGCCATCGACATTAGTGACTCAAATTCCAAAACCAAACCTCTCGAATTGAAATCAAAAGGGGAAAACGATCGGGCTGGGAGTGAGGAAAAAGGACGATCAGATTGGATTACGATTGGGGTTTGGGAAGGGGATGCCTCCGACGGTTCATCTGCCCTTTGGCTTTCGATTGCTAGCGTCGCGTTGTCATTTGAAGAAACGAGGGGGACGTGTCCTAATTTATGGTTCTAATTTACGGAAGAGCTCAATCTCGTGGCGTCGGCTATGTGGTTAAGGCGTGTCCCTGCCAAGCGTGTGCCATCTTAGTTACAAAAACGATGCGAAAAATATCATTTTATAAAAAAAAAAAAAAAAATATAGATTAACGTAAAAATATAAAAAATATAAAAATATTTATGTAAATATTAATTATTTTATAAAAATAATAAAATAATCATATTTTATAATAAAAATATAAAATATTCAAATATACAATTATTATTTATAAGACAATTAATATAAAATAATTTTTAATTAAATAAATAAATAATTTATTAAATATGAAAAATATGTAAATATAAAAAATATAAATAGTTTTATATAAATATTAATTAATTTATGGTGTTAAAATATTTTAAAAATGAAAAATATTTATAAAATAGAAAAATATTAGTGGTGAGAAATTTTGCAAGTGATAAATAATTTGGGATAAATGATTTTTAAAAATTAAAAATTTCAAACTGATTATAATTTTTTCTAGAATTATAAATTATCTCTCAAGTATTCTATCAATATTATTCTTCACTTCATATAGCTAATAAATACAAATTGAGTTTTTAGATCAGAGAACGAAATAAAACACATTTGAGTTTTTAGGGTAGAGAATTGACTAAGACATTTATTTTGCGTGCAAAATAATTCCATTAGTTGCATTAAAATTATTATTATTATTATTATCAAATTTATTATTTAATAATATATTTATCAAGTAATTTTATATTTTTTAAGGAGAAAAAATTATTTTACTTCAATGTGATTCTACTTGCCTTTGTGGTTAGGGATGACAATGGATCGATTATGATTTGGGTTATATTAATACTATATTCAATTCTAAATCCTAATTCTAATATCTACATCCGACCCTAACCTAACTTGGGTTAAAAAATAAAAAATTATATCCGATCCTATGAGTTTTTTTAAAAATCCGATCTGATACGATATATTATCAATAAACCTGAATAAGAGAATCTATATTTCTAGTCACAACAAACCATAGATTTAGGTGGACCCTAATTTAGAATGCAATAAATTTTCAAAAAAAATTCAAAAATTTCAAAAAAAAAAAAAATCAGAGAAGGGTTACAGAGTCCACACTCACAATCACAAAGATGGGTTTGCTATGACGGCTAGCGGAGAGAAGGTCTGGCATTGGCGATGAAGGTCGACTAGGTTAGCAAGAGTGAAGATCGGCTTTGATGATAAGGGAAGCTGATGAAGGTGATAAGGGGAGAAGGTGAAGAAGGGGGAAGGTGATGAAGGTGATGAAGATTGGCACAGTCTTTGGCGTCGGCGATGAAGGGAAGCTGATGAAGGTGTCAGTGTTGGCGATGAAGGGAAAAAGTGATGAGATGAAGGGGAGAGGGTGAATGAAAGTTGCGGCGACTTCGAGAATGAGATGTTTTACTTAACCCTAAAACCTTTTTTAAATATAATAATATTATATTAAAATAAAATTTTATTTTATTATAAATCATTATTGGGTTGGGTGAGATCGGGTAGATTATTTATAAGTTAAATCTGTATTTGAACCGACCTAATTACTTTAATATTAAAATCTGATCCTAACCCGATTTTTGGAGGAAAAAACCTAATCCAACGGATCAAATTTTTTGGATATCTGTCGGTTCGGTTCGGATATTGCTATCCCTACTTGTGGTTCAAAAGTTGTCAAAATATTCCATCGGTTTCTATTCTGACCTTAGTTTACTTCCTTGCATCTTATTACAGGTTAAATATTATAGAAATCAATATAAGATAAAATTCAAAATTTTAAATTGAATTTTTTTTTCTTTTTGAAAAAATGACTTTGCTCTACCACCATTGTCTATTGTGTATTTTCCTCCCATCAGCCACCATCACCCATTGTTCCAAATGTCAAATTATCACAATCACAAATCACTAAAATATTTCCTTTTATACTCAAATTCAAAATAAAATGTTTTTGATTCTTGTATTATAGAATTTGACATTTTTTTTTTTCTAAAATTGGTCTCAAATTTGAAAATTTAAGAATTAGGTTATTTGAAAGTGTGAAAAATAAGCAGTTTAGGAGGAAAAAAAAACCGTAGGGAGCAAAACCCTAATTTATTTTTAATTTTTTAATTTATATTTATAATTTTTTTGATGATAAATTGACCGAAGGTGTTGATAATGAAACAAATTTCATCATATTTCATGAGAGCCCTATGACTACTTTTGAACTACAACGATTAAAGTGATTTTTGCCCAAGCAATTACGGGTAAAGTGATTATTCCCTTTCAACAAAACTCATGCTATTTTAATAAAATCTTATGTGATCATTTGAGAAATACAACAATAGCAACAAATTAAGTTTAATTCTAAATTTTGATATCGACTGTTTAAAAAACCAATATAAGATAGGGAAAAAAATAAATAAAAAATAAAAATAGAAATAAACAAAAAAATATAAAAAAATTATAAAAATTAAAGTTTAAAAGTAAAAATAAAACAAATAACACTAAAAAATAAATAGTAAAAATAATAAAAAAAAAAGAAAAATAAACCATCTGTAATATCCAAGGTTATTGTAGTGAGAGTGAGTCAAGTACTACCGAGTATCATTTGTAGCAAGCAGTTTGCTTTTGTAAGGGGTAGGAGGATTGTGGATAATATTTTGCCGGTTCATAAGCTCTTTCATGGGTATCATCTGAATCGTGACTCTCCTAAATGTGCGATAAATGTGGATATCATGAAGGCCTATGACTCGGTGGAGTGGGACTTTCTTAGATTGGTGTTGGAGTGTGTTGGCTTTCCCATCTGACTGGTCGAGAGGATCATGAAGTGTGTCTCAATAGCAAGTTTTGCGATAGCATTTAATGGGGAGTTGATAGATTTCTTTCGGAGTTCGAGAGGTCTTCGAAAGGGTAATCCTATATCTCTTATGCTTTTCGTGATGGTTATGAAAGTTTTTTTTGGATCTAATGCATAGGGCCATTGAGGGACTGACGTTTGAATATCATTGGAGATATCAAGAGTTTCATCTTTCTCATTTGTATTTTGTAGATGATTTGATACTTTTCTTTCAAGATAGCTTATCCTTTGTGCCGTGTGTTTTAGACGTTTTGACTTAGTTTGGGATACTCTTTGGTTTGCGGATAAAACCCTAGAAAAATGAGATCTTTTTGGAGGGGTTGATCAGGGGTTTAGGGATGACATATTGATGACATCAGATTTCGACCAAGTCATCTCCCAGTCAGATACCTAGGGGTTTCGCTTCTATCGGCCAGACTATCAGTTTTGGAGTGTTGTCAACTTGTGCAGAGGGTGACAATTCGGATTCAGCATTAGACAAGTAGATACTTATCCTATGCTGGTTAGCTCCAACTAGTTAGTATCATTCTCTTCTCGATTTAGACGTATTGGTCTTCTATATTTCTTTTTCCAAAGATGATTTGTAAAGAGAACGAGTAGATTATGTTTATATTCTTATGGGCTGGTCCATCTCTTGATTGCCATAAGGCCAAGGTAGCCCGGTTCCTTATTTGCTAGATGAGGAAAGAGGGGGGATTAGGGTTGAAAAGAGTGACGGATTGGAATAGAGCGGCCCAAGTTAAGTATATCTGACACCTCCTTTCAGACCTAGAGGTTAACATCTAGTCACGATAGATGAGGACATACCTGCTTCAAGGTTATAGCTTCTGGTATGTTCGAGTTCTGGCCACTTGCTCATGGATATGGAAGAGACTCCTATCTTTTTGATATCTATTTTGAAGCTAGTAGCTTGCAGGATTGGTAATGGCAGCTGCATCTCTCATTCTGGTAAGATATTTGGTCGCCTGTAGGTCCTTTGATAAAGGCCTTTGGGAGGCATGTCATGGAGAGATCAGGTTTTCTTGGTGGGTGTTCTGTTTAGGATGTTTTTGCTAGTACTCATTGGTTAGAGTATATCCAGGGTATTGAGCAAAGGATTTCGAGATCGATGAAAGCTTTTTTCGATTGTACCTGGTACTGTTAGATGTGATAAGATTGTGTGGATTCTTAGCTCTAGTGGTGAGTTCTCCATTGCTTTAGCTTGGAGGCACCTCAGAGATTCCCATTCTGATGTGCCTGGATGGATCTGGTATGGTTTTCTAGAGCGATTTCTTGATTTGCATTTATTTTGTGACTGGTTTCTATGGAGCTTTTTTAGATGAGTGGCCATCTATTCAGACTTGGACTCTCAAATTCCTTGACTTGTTAACTTTGTTCATGTCAGAGAGAGACCGTAAACCATTTGTTCTTTAGATGCCTCTTCTCGAGGGAGGTTTCGAGACTGATCATGGCGAACTATGTTCCTATGACCTTTCCTATCTCTTGGTCCGGTATTCAAGCGACCCTTATCTCCTCCACTAGACACCCTCTTCGGCGGAATAAGGTTTTCAAATATTTTCTCAATATTTGCATTTACTATTTTTGGATAGAGAGAAACAAGAGAAGGATTGGCGAGCAACAGGTTTCTCTGCGAGTTATCGCGGTATTTGTCAGTGTAGTATTAGACGTAGTTGAGACTAGATCTTAATGATTTTTATTTGGGCCTCACATTGATGTCTATTGATTTTTTCTCGGATATCTCAGGGTAAATTCTAATACCTATGTATTCTTTTATTTTTTGATATATTCATTTTTTATATAAAAAAAACTTAAAATCATAATGATGATGATGATGATGATAATTCAACTATTTCGAATTCTTCTATACTGCTCATTTTTATTTGAAATCATTTGTTCGACTAAATTCTTGACATTTAAATCTTTATTAATAATTTGTATATAGATTTTCAATGATTTATTTTGATATTTTACTAAATCTCTTATATTTAAACTTTTACTCCTCCTAAGTAGTGTATTTTTGAGTTTTTGTTCCATATGTCCAAACTATATTCAATGATACTTTCTTATTTTACTACAATTGAACTTATTCTCAACTTAATATGTATTTTTTCATTTCTAATTTTATCTTTTTTAATTTTTCTACACATCTGTTTAAATATTTTTATTTCAATGACAGTCAATTTATATTCTTATTATTGTTTAATGATTCAACACTCAATTCTATATAATAATACAGGTCTTATTATGGTTTTATAAAATTTCTTCTTCAACTACAATGTTATCATACGATCGCAAAGATTTTCAGATACATTTCTTTATTTCATCTAATCTGTTTGAATTCTATGATTCACATTTTTATCTATGTTATCATCATTTTGAATTATAAATTTAAGATATTTAAAATGTTTACAATTTGATATGTTTTGTCCTTTTAATTTAATTATTTTTTTGTTATTTTGATGACCGCCACCATACTTACATATGATATACTAAATTCTTTACCAGCTCAATTTAAATTCTTTAAATTCTAGTGTGTTTCTCTATAACTCCAATTTAGCACTAATATTCTCTCTAATTTTATTAACTAATACTATATCATCTGTAAAAAGTATATATCATAGTATTTCATCTTATATGCTATTTGTTATTTTATCTATCACTATTGTAAAAATGAAAGAATTTAATATCGAATTTTGTTGAAACCTAATATAAATTGGAAAACTATCACTTAAGTTTTCGCAATTTTTTATATAGGTAATAGCTCCCTCATACATATTTTTTATGAAATCAATGTATTTTAAGAAAATTCCATTTTTTGTCAATGTTTACCACAGTATGTCTTAAAGAATCCTGTTGCATTCTTTTTCTAACTCAATGAACACCATATGTAATTTTGTTTTGTGTTCTAAACGTTTTTATTAAATATCTAAGCAAGTGAATGGTTTCGATGGATCGTTTTGGTATGAATCCAAATTGATTCTTAGACACACATATAATCTTAATTTGAATTATTTTTATTTTAAATATTTGACCAGTAATATCAATAACATATTAGTACGTCTTTATTTTCTACCTGGGGTTAGAATTGTTATCCATATTAATCAAATTTTCTATTTTATTTATTGATGAAACCATTATTCGAAGAGGGAGAGAGTCAAACGTTCTTTGTTGGATTTTCAAGGAGTGAAGAGTCCTTGGTTGAAATTTCAAGACCTAAAGATCTTTCATTTGTTGCATTTTGTGTTAGAAAAAAAATTAGAGAGAGAGAGGGGGAGGGAGGGAGAGAGATAATTCAAAAAGTGGTATAGATATTCCACACCCTATGCTCATTTTAAGAGGTGAATTGTTTGGTAGAGAGACAACCGCTGCTGGTAGTGGTTGATGGTTTCCACCACAAAGGGTGAAGAAAACAATAGTGATTATTGAAAATTTGGAAGAGTTCATTGAAAATAGGTTAAAAAAAAAACAAGTTTTAAAACTATAAATAAAATCAAGAGTTGGCAAGGTAATTAAATCAAACTTCAATTTGGTGAGAAGCTATTCATCGGTAACATGAAATATTAAAACACATTGTTAATAGCAATTGAGAGAGAATCAAGACTAAAAATATAAAATTAAAACAAATTGTAACTCAAAAAAGTTTTGTTATATTCCAAAAACATTTAGAGGCAAGAGAAAAGTAAAAATCACTCCTTAATTAGATTCGGTCAATAATCACGGAATGTAGAACAAACTTTTAATAGTAAGAAGCAAGTTTAATGTCGAAAATGAGGTTTGTAATGGTGCAAACGTGATTCTATTAGTTTGTTTGAGATAAATTGCAAGAAATTATATATATATATATAAATATATATATATATATATGTAATATATATATAGAGATATATATATTTATAGAGAGAGAGAGAGAGAGAGATTCTGGAAACTTCCCCCATTTTCATTACATTTTCTTATCTCTTTCAAGTTATCTGAATACTCCAAGAAATTGCTCAAGAAAACTCTTGATTTTTAAGCTTCTCTTGGCTTTTTTTCAACAATTTCTAGCTATCTTTGAGTTAGATTGAAATGGAAGTTTGGAGTTTATCAAATTAGATCAAGAAGCTTGCAACTTAGGGGTGACCTTGTTGGGATACGTGTGAGTTTCATGAACTAAACACAAGGTATGTTAATTGATGGTTTAGGTTTCAATTTATTATTTGAATCATGATGAATAGCTTAGCTTGATGATGGTATAATGTTAGAATGAGGATGAAAGTTATGATATTGCAAATTAGACAGCCTATCTTAGTGTTAGTATTTCGATTATATCTTTCTCCACAGAACTGTAAATTGAACCTGATTTTGTTTTGCTAAAACTAGACTTTTAGAGTTTTAAAATAACATACGTAGAAAATATTTCATTGAGTATTGGATTTTTAGTGATTTTCCAAAAAGACATATTCTGTAGGAAAATACCCTATTATATTCTGTTATGGTTATATAATTTGCTTCGAGTTTGAGTTTCCCTCTAAGTAGAATTAGGCTAAATCCTGATAATCAAAGTTGTAACTTTATGTCGTATCTTTAAATTGAGATTTGAATTACTTAAATCTGATATATATAGTGAAAGTTATAATGATTTTTCTATAAATGCGCATGTTGGATCATGAGGACAGAATTATTATATTGGTTGATCAGGATATTTTTGTATGATTAGAATGGAGAGTGGTCATAAATATAAAAGTTATATCTTTATGTCTAATTTTTAAGTGACAATTGGAATTACTGAAATCCAAGAATTATAGTTCACAATACTATCCTTTTTCTAAGACACGGTTGTGCTGGGAACTTGTTGGATTTGTTAATTTTGAAATGAAAATGAGTATTAAGGAGAACTAATTTAGATAAAGCCATGGATTTGGATAAGTGGGAGTGCAAACCCTATTGAAATTGTGAGCGGATAGATTGATATGTTTGTGAATGGAAAAAAATGATTTTCTTGATTTTCTAAAATATTTTTCTTTAACTTGGATTTATATAATATTTTGTGAATGTAGAGTGTTATTAAAAATATTTTGATTTGAGCTATGAAATCTATACACTTGCAAATATATTTTGTGCCATGATAAACTTTCATTTGGATATTATTGTTAAATTCATGAATTGAGAACTTTGTTGATTTTTTATGGTACATGATATGCTTTTTGTGGAATGGTATAGGCTTGGGTTGTGAGTACCCATGTATATGTGATAACTAGTCTAAACTTCTATCGTCCCATTGGACGAGGTGGCGTGGTTAGAACTTATTAGACTTGAGGTGGTAGGTGTGATAGAGAGATGTCTCCCAATTCTCTGTCAGGTTAATTTGGTTGCACCACCTCGGAAGTCTCGATCTAATGCTAAGGTTGGGGATGATGTTTATGATTGGTGATATTGAAAATCTCTTGGTGGTTCTACTAGGGGTTCACGTCCAACCATTGGTGGAGAGATTTTGAGACAAATCGCTTAGTCTTAAAAACAAATGCATATTGAACGCTTATTAAGTTTCAATGAAACTATGACATTTGTTGAGAAATGCCAAGATGACTACATGATATTTTTGGTTGAATCAAAAATATGATTATGAAAATGTTGTTTGACATTTTCAAATTCACCACTCATTTTCTTATACAATTATCCCATTGCACTCTATTCATTGAATATTTTCATATTCATTTCTTTATTTTTATTCTTTTGAAAGGAAGTGTAGAGATAAAAGTCACTCCACCGCTAGCTAGATCCAAACAAGGCGAAAGCTTTCTCAGACCAACTATTGGTATTGGTTTTTCTTAGTTGTGAATTTTGAAACATGCTGATGGACTAATTGGAGGGTATTTTAAAGTTGAAACTCTTCATGAATATATTTTATATATGTTTTTCTAAAATTAAAACTTATATTTTGGAAGTTGTACTTTGAAATGATAAATGTTTATTTGTACCTTATAATGTTTTGGAATTAAATAGTTTTTGTGCTAGATTTCTTAACTTGAAAGTGGCATCAGTATAGTCTTGTGGTATCTTGGGGTGCATGTTGATGATTGTACGTATTTCTAGATCTTGCAGCGATTGTTGTGTGCTTGGACCCGAGGGTCGGTGCATGATATTGACAATATAATCAGAGCCTAATTTAATCTTAATTTGTCATAATTTTGTTATAAGTTTGCCCTAATTTCATCTTAATTTTGCCATAATCCTTCACTAATCTTACTCTAATCATGTATGTGTACCAAAAGAAATAGCATAATATACTAACAATATTATCAATGTATTCAGATTTGTAGATAATGGAGGAACTCAACTTCGTAGAAAATGAAGTTTGCCGTTAGAAGAGAGAGACAGCACGAAGAACATCAATAGCACACGGTGAGGAGAGAGAGAGCTTTTATTGGCTAAAAGCGACTTCTAGCACCTTTTTCCAATGTCGAGGCAGCAACAGCGACGAATGGAGAAGGCAAAAGAGAGAAAAGAGTGGAGAGAATATGGGAGAGAAGATCTGTTCATTGGTTTTAAAGGGATTTCCTAACATTTTGCCTCGAAAACATTGGCAAACAGTGAATTTGTCACATTTTTACTTAAAAATGTCAGGATATCCCCTTCTCTCTCTAAAAGGATTTCCTGTTGTTTTGCTCCAAAAATGTTGAGAAATAGTGAATATCCCAATACTCTCTCTGTTTGGTGTCTCTTTCTGTGGTCCATCTCTTTCTCTACTATTTCCTGACATTTGTGCTAAATGTTGACATAGCTCAAAGTTTTGTCGATATTTATTATAAGAAACGTCATCAAAAATGAAAAGTTTTACCAACATTTAGGTCTAAAATATTTGCAAGAATTCGTGCCATCTCTCTTTTTTGTGTGGCAACTACTTTTCTCGACATTTTAGCTTTTAAATATCACCACCAATGTTTCTATAACGAGACATCACAAAAAATAAAATAGTGACGATGCAAACCTTAACCATCAAGAAAGAAACATCGGGAAAAGTTTCGTTTCTTGTGGTGAAATATCTATTGTAGTCAATTTGACTAATCTTCACTACAAAACAAAGGTCCTATCTAGACGATTGAAAACCATCTGTAAAACCTACTAAAACCATCGACAGAATTTTCTCCAATGGATGGCCTTTTAGTTGGCTATACACCAGTTGGAATAGGTCTATCTTGACAGTTTTGGTCACCATTGGAGCATGTACTAGGTCTACACTGACAGTTCGAAAAATGTTGGTAAAAGTTACTATCTTTTATTGTCGGTTGTTATATGTGTTAGGAAAATATACTGTCTTTTATTATCTGTTATCACAAGTATTAAGAAGAATTACTGTATTTTATCGTTAGTTTGAAAAGCGCCAGTAAAAGTTATTGTCTTTTACCATCGGGTACCACATGTGTTAGAAAATATTACTATTTTTTATCGTCACTCATCACAATTGTTAAGAAATATTACTGTCATTTATCGTCGGTTATCACAATTATTAAAGAAAATATTACTGTCTTTTATCGTCGTTTGCTACATGTGTCAAGAAAAATTATTGTCTTTTTCATTGGTTACTACAAGATTTAGGAAAAGTTAATGTCTTTTATCATTGGTTTGCAAAGCATTGGCAAATGTTACTGTCTTTTATCGCCGGTTACCACATGTGTTAGAAAATATTACTACTTTTTATCGTGGATTACCATGTGTTAAGAAATGTTAATCATCAGTTATCACAATTGTTAGGAAATATTACTATCATTTATCGTCTATTACTACGTGTTACAAAATGTTACTATTTTTTATTATCAGTTACCAAAAGTATTAGAGAAAATATTATTGTCTTTTATCGTTGATTACCATAAGTATTAGGAAAAATTATTGACTTTTGTCGTCTGTTAGAAAATCGTCATGTAAAAGTTATTGGCTCACACAAATTTTTTAAAACTACTTTGGGATGAGCAAGCAACACCCGTTCTATAAAAAGTTCAAAATGTTTTTTGCTGTAAAAGAGTTAGTGCAAAATATAGGAGACAAATGTTCAAATTCAAATGGGTCTAAAATAATAATTTTTCTAAGATTGAAGTTGAAAAATTTATGTACATGAGAGACTAAAAAATGAAATAACTAATACATGTTAACTTGGTTTGACTCAATTGACAGGGTGGTGGTAAATCGCTTGAGTTTGCGGTAGGCCATGGGAACACTACTGGTTTAGCTGCTTGAGCACATTGCATTTGCGGTACACCACGTAGACGTGCATGGTAGCCCATATCAGTGCGTGGTAGGCTGTGACTGCTTACGCGGTAGCCTGCGTAGCTGCATGATAGATGGCGTAGGTGCGTGGTAGACCACGCCCTGCTTGTGTGGTAGATTGTTTTGAAAGAGACATGGAGTTAAATTGATAGAGAGAGAGAGAGGATGGCAAATGGGTAGATAAATAGAGATGGCAAATGGGTAAATAATGGTGTTGAAGTTGACATGTGGAGGAGAGAGAGAGAAAGAAGGTATGAGATATGAAAAATGTGAGAGTGGGTTTTAATTGAATTTTGGTGGAGACACACGTGGACAACATTTTGATTTTGGAGACATAAGTGGTGTGTGAAGATGGAGTGAGAGAGTGAAGGTGTGGTTTATGGGTTTGAAAAGTCAAACATAAGTGGAGACACACACGTGGCTTTTGGGTTGCACTTTGATTTTATTTCGCAGCTTAGCACGGTAGCATGCGCATGCAGGTGGCAGGCCGTGCCTTGCTTGCATAGTAGCCCACGCATGAAAGCATGCGGCAAGCCACGCGAGCACACAGGTGTTCACAATTTGCTACTCGTGCTTTTTCAGGACTAAGCGTTCTATTGGCGCCTTAATTTAAAATTAATTTCCAGATTATATTTAAATCTTGTTTTCATTTAAATTTTAATCATCAAAACCTAATTTTTGACACATCCTATATTTGTAACTAGAAAATTTTAAAATCTTTCAAATACCCATTTCCAGCACAACCTAGGAAGACCCAGCACAATAGAGTGACTTTTTTATGAAAAAATGCGATTACCTTTTGATGAAACTTTACAAAGTTGTTGTTCGTCTCGTAGATTTGTTGGTGTCTAAATATATATTTTAGAGAGTTTCAGTGAGAGCTTGAGTAGGAGTTTTGGATTGGTTTGGAGGCTAATAATATATTTGGTTGATTGTATAGATTTCAGGGGAATGAAACCTTTCAAATTTTGATTGGTCATATGTTTGGTTGAGTGAGAGTTTTCAATGGATTATGAGAGATTTTAAGGGAATGAGATTAAAAATATGTTTGGTTGAGTTAAAATTATCGATGGATTTGAAGAGATTTGAGGGAAGGAGAGCTTTCGAGGGAAGGAGAGCATTGATGGTTTCTAGAGGAAGATTTAAAATATATTTGGTTTTAATCATTCGACTGTGTTATTTTTACAAAAAATTTTCAAAATCTGCACTTTTTTCGGTCTTTTATCTCCTTATAAAATTTTTCGTAATTTTATCCACAACTTTACTCTTTACCCGTCTATTTTTTCATTACACTTTTTTTTTTCACACTTTTAGTCATTACCCAACTTATTTTTAATTTCTCATATTTTTCTATACTTTTAGTCAATACCCGTCATGCGTTTTTCCTATATGGTCACAATGATTACTATTTTTGTGTTTCCTTTTTGTCACAGTGAAAATACTCCTTGTATAAAACTCTTTTTTTGTTTTCATTGTTTCTCCGGTGGCTGAATATTGGACATCATTTAATATTGATAATTAATATTACATTATGTAAAATTATATAATATTGATAATTATATTATGTAATATTATATAATATTAATAATTACTAATTTTATATAATTACTAATATTAGAGATCATTTGATAATTAATTACCTCATGTAATATAATGTCATTATATACCATTAAATTACTAATGCATGAATTATTATTTTCACACTATATTATGTAACAATTGGACATTGTCCAATTGATCAATGAATTATCATAATATCATATTGTAATACTATATTATGTAACAATTAGTCATAGAGTCTAATTGGTTAATGAATCGACATAATTTCATATTGTAACATTACATTATGTAACATAGTGTCAATAAATTTATAACAATTGTCATAATATCATATTGTAAGACTATATTATATAACAATTGATCATAATGTCATATTGTAATACTATGTTATGTAACAATTGTCATATTGATAATTACTAATTTTATATAATTACAAATATTTGGTATTATGTAACATTATTTAAATTACTAATATTGATAATTAATTATGTCATGTAAGATAATGTCATTATATACTATTAAATTACTAATTTATGAATTGTCATAATGTGATATTGTAACACTATATTATGTAATAATTGGTCATAATATTCAATTGGTTAATGAATTGTCATAATTTTATATTGTAACACTATATAATATAGAATAGAATCATTACATTTATAACAATTATCATAATGTCATATTGTAACACTTTATTATGTAACAATTGGTCATAGTATCCAATTGGTCAATGAATTATTATAATGTCATATTGTAACACTACGTTATGAAACAACTGTCATGTTGATAATTATTAATATTGGATATCATGTAATATTATTTAAATTATTAATATTGATAATTAATTACGTCATGTAACATAATGTCATTGTTTACTATTAAATTACTAATTTGTGAATTGTCATAATGTTATATTATAACACTATATTATATAATAATTGGACATAATATCCAATTGGTCAATGAATACAGTACATTATGTAACAATTGGTCATAATGTCTAATCGGTTAATAAGTTGTTATAATTTCATATTGTAATACTATATTATATAACATAATGTCATGACATTTATAACAATTGTCATAATATCATATTGTAATACTATATTATGTAATAATTAGTCATAATGTCCAACTGTTCAATGAATTATCATAATATCATATTGTAACATTATATTATATAATAATTAGTCATAATTTCCAATTGGTCTAGAATTGCCATAATTTCATATTGTAACACTATATTATATAATATTGTATCATTACATTTATATAAGTTTCTCCACTCATCCAACGCATGAGAGAACTACAATGCCACTTGATCTAATGGTGAATTACAATACCACTTGAGTTTATCCCACATTGATCCAACAGTTGACATTACATACTGTAATTTAGAATTACATATAATAATATAGCATTACATATATTAATATAGTAATGTTGCATTACATATACATAAAGTAATGTAATATTGACATTATGTTATTGGAAAATCAATGGTGCATTTGTGTACCACGAAAACAATCCCAAATTAGTTCCTTTTTTGCCACGCTATGAATCTCAAATTGAATAAATTACATTTCATCCGATGGTTGGGGCAAACTTTTAAATGGACATATTACGTTGCAATGGATCCAATGGCCGGGGGTAATTGGTTTGATGTCCTTTCAACTTAAAGAGAACCGAAAGAAGTTATTTGACATGACATTTGATCCAACGGTTGGCATTATGATTTCTCAATACTCCTCACAATCAAACACCATCTCTTCCTCTCTCTCTCTCTCTCTCTCTCTCTCTCTCTCTCTCTCTCTCTCTCTCTCTCTCTCTCTCTCTCTCTCTCTCTCTCTCTCTCTCTTTACATGAACATATAAATTCAAAAAGCATTCCACACGTGCTACTTGTTCTCTCTCTCACTTAACACATTTTAAACCCAATGCTTTCTCTCTCCTCCATGTCTCACATGATTTCTCTCTTAAAATTCAACCATTTAATAATCAACATCACACTCTCGTGTCGACTTCTTGTGGCACACACTTCAACAAATAACGACATCAATTCAATTTGCGTCTGAGTCTTTGAGAACTGTAACCCTATCTCACTTTTTCTGTCCAGAAAATTTTTACAAAATCTATACAACAGCACATAGAATTTAAATTTTTTCCTATGACTTTCTCTCTCTCTCATGTGATATTATGTTGTTGACTTTTAAGCAAATTCAATTACGCTCTTTCTTTCTGTCGGCATTTTTAGGTTTTGATAATAAGTAAAATATAATTAATTTGATTAATAAAAAAATTTGAAAATAAATATAATTATAATGATTAAGGAAAGAATTTGGAAAACAAGAAGTAGTCAACTCACAAAAAAAATAGTGATACGTATGTACAAAATGCATAAGGTTAGTAGACAAGAAATTTAATAGTTTATATCATTGAAGAACAAGTCCACAACAAAAAAATTGATTCAATACTATTAGTGGATAATAGTGTTACTCAGACAAAGAAGTCTGATAGAAATAAGACATTTTAAAATATTGAAAACCCAGATTTAATCAACCTGTCAGAGTAAGTATTAAAAAATATGAGTTTTTGAAATATCAAGAAAATGAAAATAAAAATTTTCGGTATTTATTCCCTATGTATCAATTTGGCTAAAACCTATTTTTTCAAAAATTTTCTAATTCATTAACCCTTTGAACAAAAATCATTCAAAAATTAAAACCGGAATTTTGTTCTTTGAAGGGAGAATTGACTTTTATGCTAAAAAAAAATTAGGTTTGAAACGATTTTTATTGAATTCAAATGTGAAGTATTTTCTTATTTATAAGTAATATTTTAAATAAATGTAAATATCAAATATCAAATGTAAAATGAGAATATTTATTTATGTTCATATATTTATAAGTTTTGATAATAAATAAAACATCATTGTTTAATTAAGGAAAGAATTCGGAATGATTAAAGAAAGAATTTAGAATATAAGAAACAGTCGACTCAAAAGGTAGTGATATGTATTGATACAATCGTAAAATTAGTTGACACGGAATATAATGATTTATATTATTGAAAAATAAGTCCACAATAAAGAAAAATAATCCATTAATGCTGGTAGATAATAGTGCTATTCAAGCAAATGAGTTGGATAGGAAAATGAGTTACTTAGGATGTTGAAAATCTAGGTTTAACGAACCCACCAGAATCTAAATACTGAAAAATATAAGTTTTGAAATATTAAGCAAATGAAAATAAAAATTCTTGATATTTATTCCTCATAAATCAATTAGGTTAAAACCTATTTTTTCAAAATTTTTCTAACTCATTAACCCTTTGAACAAAAATCATCTAAAACTTAAAATCAAAATTTTTCTCTTTGAAGAGAAAGTTGACTTTTTATTTCAAGATATTAAGTTTTAAAACTATTTTTATTGAATTCAAATGTGGTATTTTCTTATTTACATATAATATTTAAGTAAGTAGAAATATAAAATATACAATGATTATTACAGTATAAATAAGGTCCAGAACTAGGTCCATCAGGTCAACCAGTGCTCCATCAGGCTAACCACACAAGCAAGGCGCGGCCTGCCGCCTACATGCACGGGCTACCGTGCGCAATGCATGGCCAGTAGCAAGACTTGCACAGTCACCTAAGTGGCTTTTCCTCTCTCTCTCCCACATGTAATCTTCAAAACAAAATGACATTCTTGTTACTTTTTTTTTTATTTGCGCGCACACACACTCTCTCTTTAAAACTCTTTTCTCCACATAATTACTCATTTACCATTACGTGCCAGCCAACATTGTTTTTCTTTCTCTAATACACTTACCCTCTACAAATATTTAATCTCTCTAAAATACTAACCTTGTTAACTAAAATTACCCATTTGTCATCATCAATTTAGCTTATCTCTCTCGGGGAGGCCAACTGCGTGCTTATTCAGGCTACCGCACAAGCAAGGCTCGGCCAACCGTAGACTTGTGTGGGCTACCGCGCAAGTAAGGCGCGGACTACAGGTCGCCTGTGCGGGTTACTGTGCAAGTAAGGTGCGGGCTATCGCGTACCTATGCGGCTTATTGCGCAGGGACTACAGCTCATTTGTGCGGGTTACCATGCAAGCAAGGTGCAGGCTACCGCGCACCTGTGCAGCTAACCGCACATGCCTGTGCGATATACTGCGAGCGCCTTATGCACTTAAGTTATCGCTGATTTACCACCAATTATCGTAATTTTACTATCATTTATCACAAACTTACAACCTATTATCACAATTTTATTACTAAGTATCGTAATTTCAATGTATAATATTATTATCGTACTTTACAACCCATTATCACACTTTTTAACCTGTAGGTGGCAATTTAGTACATGTTGCCACAAAATCACTGCACAGTATTTCACTCCAATATGTAATAATATTATCACTAATTATTGCAAATTTACTATAAATTATCGTAAAATTATCTTATGTTATCGAGAACTTATCACTTGTTATAGCAATGCATCACCTGTTATCATAAATTATCCCCTATTATTGCAACTTATCACCTGTTATTGCAAATAGTTTGATATCTTAACTTTTAAATTTTTAAACCGTTTCTAAAAACTATACAGATGATAGGACTCAGTAGTCAGTATAGTTAACGAGTCTATTTTTAAATAGTCACTAAAGAATACCACATTTACCGATAAAAACTATTAATGTTAGAATAATATATAACATTTACAAACGGTACAATATATAAGTTAGTATAGTCAGAAACTTATAAAGATAGTATGATTTAGCGGATAGTATAAATTACCCATATAGAGCCGCCTATTTTTAAACTGCCCCTAAAAATTAATACATTTATTGGCAAAAAGCGATAATATTCAGAATCATAGATAACATTTATATATGGTACAATAAATGAGTTAGCATAACTATAGCATTTCTGCAGATGGTATGATTCAGTAGTCATTAAAGAAAACTCATATAGAGACTGTTTTCAAATCGTCACTAAAAGAGTGTCACATTTATTAACGATAATTGATAACTGTACTAATTATCGTTTTTACAGATGGTACAATATGTAGGTTAGTGTAGATATATAAGTTATGCAAATGGTATGATTTAACGGTCAGTAAAGAATATTCAAATAGAGATTCTTTTCAAACCATTATTAAAAGCGGCCACATTTATTAATGCCAAGTGATAACCGTCCGAATAGTAGATAGTATTTACAGACGGTGAAATATACCGGTCAGCATAAATGTTGAATTTATATAGAAGGTATGGTTAAGTAGACAATAAAAAATAGTTATATAGAGATTGTTTTCAAATTGTTTCTAAAAACTGTCATATTTACCGATCATAAGTGATAACCGTCAGAATTGAACATGGTTTTTAAAAACTGTGCAATATATGCAGATGGTATGATTAGGTAAATAGGAAAGAAGAATCATATAAAACTGTTTTTAAATCGTTCTTAAAAACTATCACATTTATCGAGTACAAGTGATAACCATTAGAATTGAATATCGCTTTTACAGACGGTTGTGCTATTTTTACTGATAGTTGATAAAATTTTCCCGATGAATAATTTATACTGTTAGAAAATATATATATTTCTCGATAGTTTTATCAAAAACGTTTTTATAGGGTATAAAAAATCATTACTAAAAGTTATCGACAATAAAAATTACCGTTAACATAGGGTTTTAATTTTTTAGTGATCGGATAGTCCATTCACTAGATTAAATTTTTTTATATTGTGGGATATTGATCATTTTCACTAAAAGTTTTTGCCTCCTTTACTAGTAAATTAGCTCTTTTTATTTTGTTTAATATTAATTTAATTAATATTTTAATATTTTAGTCATTATATTTTTAATAACATTTTATATTTTATTTTTATTTAGCCCTAAAAGCAAAAATCGTAAACGCACGTTAGCATATTTCAGATCTCGTACAGTGCCACATAAACCAAAGCTAAAATAGCTGAGCGGAATGAATTAAGGATGCACATAGACGTAGCAACAAAATAAGATAGCACACTCGGTACAATACACTAAGTAGTGACTAGATGCCTCGTCTTCCGGAGTCAGATTTGGTCAAAGATTTAAGCCTCCTAAAAAATTTGACTCTCTTTTCCCACGTGGAGGTGGAGGTGGAGGTGGAATCTTTTCTTTTCTTCCCTGTATATTTCTCCGGTGAGCATTCCCAATTTTCCGGCGACTCCAACAGTAATCTACCTATGCTTTCAGGCGTTCTCGCCGCGTCCTCATATTCCTGGGTGAGATCCCCCTGATTGTTCCCACTTGTACAATAACGAAAATGAAGATCTCCATCTGCAGCAATTGTCTCATGCGCATGAGACGATTGAATCCTCGCCTGCATTGCAGAAACAACGGCTTTCACTGCCGCATCGACATCCCTCCTGTTGCGGAGCAATATCTCCCCAATCTGAGCAGGCGTGAGGGCACCACCGGACCTGATGCAGCTGTCCACAACGTCGAACATGGGGTGATCGTCCAGGCCTAGGTAGTTATGGGCTAGGGACTTGAAGGCGTGAATTCCGCAGGTGCCCATGCTCACGTGCACGTCCATCCGCCCGCACCTGAGCAGCGCCGGGTCCACATTCTCCTTGTGGTTGGTGGTGAACACTATGATCCTCTCCTCTCCACAGCACGACCACAGCCCGTCCGTGAAGTTCAGCAGCCCTGACAGCGTTACTCTTCCGCTATCATCGCCATCCTCGTCGCCTGGTTTATTTCGTCTCTTCTCTGGCTGCTGCTGCTGGGACGATGATTTCTTCTTCCCAGCTTTTAGATTTCTGTCAGCTGTCAGGTCGAGGGAGCAATCTATATCCTCGATCACGATGATGGAGCGGTCTGTGGTCTGTATCAGCAGGGCTCTAAGCTCTGAGTTGTCGGACACTTTGGTGAGCTCCAGATCGTAAACGTCATAACACAAGAAATTCGCCATCGCAGCAATTAAGCTCGATTTTCCGGACCCAGGTGGACCGTGGAGTAAATACCCACGCTTCCAGGCACGCCCCACCCTGTGGTAGAACTCTCTGCCGTTGGCAAAAGCAGTCAAATCCTCGGTTATCTGCTGCTTCAGTTGTGGCTCAAGAGCAAGGGTTTCGAAGGTTGAAGGATGACGGAATGGGACGGAGACCCAGCCCGAGTCGTAGGAGCCAAGGCCGTTGTTGGTGAAGAGTCTGCGCTCCCGGGAGACACGCTCGAACTCCTCGGCCTGTGAGGTGATGTACTCGAGGTACGGAGAGAGGAGGGCGTGGCGGTGACGCTTGGGGAGTTTGAGAGAGAAGCTGCGCTTCTCTTCGAGGGAGTCCTGGACAGTGTCGACGTGGTGGGTCCAGGACATGCGGAGGCCGTTGAAGGAGTCATGGACGCTGTGGTTGGGGGCCACAGTGAAGGATATGCGCTTGGAGGACTTGGAGCGGGAGAGGGTGAGGCGGCGGCATTTGGCCGAAGGGGATGGGATGACGGAATTGAGGTAGAGATTGACGTGGCGGTAGAGGTCGTTTATATCCACGCCGCAGTAGCCGTTGAATTCAGGGATTTCGAAGTACGAGTAGGGGCTGAATAGGTCTTGGAGGGACTCGTACAACGAGTGGAGGAGGGAGAGCAGCTGCGCGGGCAACACGTTTTGGAGGACAGTCAGGAGCCCTAAGAAGGACCACATTTGCGACAGCATCTCCATCCCGCATATGTTGCGTTCTACTGCTGCAGCTGGGTGCAAAACGAAACCACGAGAAGTAATTGACGTGTCTTATATTTCTTGGTGGGAAAGATGGATATCTAATTGGATATTTGTCTTCATTTGTCTTTGTTTCTTCTATTCTATTCTATTCTCTTCTACATATATAGACACACACACGCAAAAGCAGAGGAATCGTGTAATGCTGTTGTAAATGCAATTAAATTAAAGTGAATTGTGCAGTGAAAGAAAAAAGAGACCAAGTGACTGTGATGTTGTTGGTGGTCTTTTTGAGGGGTCGATTCGGAAAATTTCAGCTGGTGGTAGGGTTGAGCAGGCGAAATTGGGTTCTTTTGTTCTTCCGGGATAAAAAAGGAGAGCTAAAGACTTGTTTTTTGGGGGAGGGGGAGGTGGTTTGAAGCTCTGAAAAGGAGAGAAAAGAAAAAGCAAAAGGTGGGTGAAACAAAAGCCAAGACTCTTGCCCTTCTGCTTTTTCCGAATTATTCATTCGAAAGAACCCCCACCACCAAAGTCCACTGAAGCTCCGGCTAAAATTATATCAGTATTAAGTATGAACAAAGATTAAGAATCGAGTTTTTTTTTTTAGACAGTTACGAAGGAGACTTGCTACATCACCGCATGCTGGGCACTGCGCACACGAGAACATGGCTGACTTTTGCTTTTGCCCTTTTCCTTTTGGAATTGGCTATCGATTCCTTTAGTTGTTGCTTTCGATAAATTAGTTGAGTCTTTTTAGAGAGTAGCAAGTAGGAGAATCTTCTTATCCATAATTGCTAATCACCGTGGTTATGATTCCACCCAACAGGTTTAATCATGTCCGTCGAGCTAGGAAAAACAAAATTAAAATCAGTGGCCTTCTGATTCAGTCCCAAGATTGTGTTCGCTTTATCTTCCATGTGGCCTCGTTAAAATAGTCCCTTTACTTCCTGTGAACCCAATTTTCCATTTTATCTGGCTTCTTACGTTTATTAGTTTCTCTGCCAGCTTAATTATAAATTCAACTTATGGCATTAGATGCCATCATCCGCTTGTGGCTTGTAGAGGTGCAGATCAGTACGGGCATTCAGTGACCAGGTAATCAAATTTTGGAGCTTGGGATCCACAATAGAATCCTTCTTTTGTTAATAATATGTGAGCGTGTGGAAAGTATAGACTTCAATAAGCCAGAAATTCTCCTTCCAGAAGCTTTTATAAGTAATGTGAGCATTCGCCGTGATAAAGTTTTCTCGACTTTCGCACAGAAATGTTCAATTTTTTCTGAATGCCTAGGGACTTTCGATTTTGAGGAAAAGGGTTTTCCTGATCAATTAGGTTGAGTTGAAAACTGACTAATTACCATTTCCAGCTATTTGTTTTTGCACATAGACAAAGCGAAAAGAGACCTAAATTTACTCTTTCCGCTCTTCTTTGTATAGAACTTTTGCCCTTTTTTCTTTAAAACGCTGCATTTTACAAGATTAGTAAGGTCAGCATTGCTGTAAAGCTGACTTCTTTGAATAAATATTAAGTAGGGAACAAAGCCAAAGAGGGATGGACGGCGGGCAATTTAATTACCAAAACAAAATAGCTCTGGTTTTTGAATTGATGCATAATTTTTTGTTTATTATTATTCAAACTATAAAAATTTGATTATTTTAAAAAATGTATTTGAACCAAAAAGGTCAGACACAATTTTTTTTTTAAATTAAAGTAAGTATTGACTAAATAGCATTTCTACCTCCCCTTAGCTTGGTTGATGCAAAGTCAATGCGAAGTAACTCGACCGGCTCTTTCTGACCCTTGATTTCGGCCTGGCCTGTGGCCAAAACCAAGGACCAATTTAATGACTATACTGACTAAGATATCTCTTCCAACTCTAAGTTCATTATAATTGGCAACTCCCTCCATTACCCCTAAGACTTTTCTCCTCCATTAACTTCCTCGCTTAATAATAATTCGCAATAATCAATTTTAAACCTTTCTTCTAGGATGAGAATGAAGAAAGAAATCAATAAAGAAAAGAGAATGACCGGGGGGGGAAGGAAGGGGAGAGAAATTAATAATTTTTATATAAAAATTCGAGATAAGAGAAGTATTTCTATTTTTTTTTATCGTTTACAAATTGAAGCAATTAAATCGATCTACTAGCTATAATTATGGAACAAGGACACTAAATTTAACTAAGTAACAACAAACATTAAGGAGTCAACCCAAAAACAGCTCCGTTCGTCACAAATTTGTGACGGGCATAATGATTGCAATTAGCGAAAATTGCAATGTATGCCCCTCGCAGTGCCAACACGCCTCGCAAGGCATGACAGGGAAATTTGTGATAAAATCTCCATCACAAATTCTGCACCAAAAGATCCATTCAAGCCGGTGGGAAAACTTGCGACACTCCCTTGGTGCCATTGAAAGGCGTCGCGAGCTTGATAATTGCATCGGTGCCATAGAAAGGTGTCACAATGGCGCTGCAAGCTTGCATGGGGCTGCAGGAAGAATCACTAATGCAGAAGGTCATCACAATATACGCCACAGGCTTTGCAACTAGAAAATGATGTCGTAAATTTGCGACAACAAGTCATTGCTATTGTGTCATCGCAAATTGTGATGACTAGTTATTATCGCAATTTCCATTGCAAATGTACATCACCTGGTAGATTACATAACATGGCACATGCTGGTTTAGTAATGACGGTTCCGTGGAAAAAAGTGTTGGATGGCTGGTTTCTAACACCCATTGTCTACGCAACTTGCGTCCCAACGTGATGCAAACTTCATTGCATGGTCGTTTGCGATGCTTGCTAGTGGCGTTGCAAATCTTCTTCCATCACTGATAGCGTTGCAAACTGGCTTGCTAAGGAAAGATGTTAGCTTTTTTGTTAATCACCTTAAAGATGTCAGCATTTGTGATGACAGTTTATGATGCTAATGGCGTCACAATAGAGGAGCATCCGCCCTAGAAATAGATCCATGAACACTAGTGTTTGTCACAACAATTTTCACTCTCTAATCTCTTCAAAGACCATCAAACAAAACCTTCCTTTAGGTAAAATTTTTTATATGTTCTTAGAAAAATTTGAAATAATCGCAATAGCCTGGTCTTTAATGCTATTATGGGAAAATTAATATTGTGCTCGCAATAGCATTAGAGTGTAGCATAATACGGTTTTTTCATATTAACCATCAAAATATTGTATTTGAAAATTGTTACTATTGTTCTTGTTAACAAGAATTTAAAGGAATTGCAAAGGAAGGAAATTTATATTTCAAATTTCATTCATTATGCTGGTCAAATTATTTGTAATTATGCCAAAGATAATGAGTAGCCAGATGCGGTTCTTTTAAGTTTACTTTAAAAACTTGTTCATATCATTATTGGCTGAATGGTACATCTAAAAGAATTACCATAGGCTACTTATTGAAATAGAAAGCTCTCGACAAGGAGAAAATGGTGGGAAGCCTAGAACTCTGCAAGCACCATGAAAGATAGTCTGAGAGCATGAAAGAAGAAGATGATCATCTCTAGCGAAGTATAAAAATGGCAAAAGCTAATGTGGTAGGAACAGGCATCTAGGGAAAAACTTCCTTCAAGGAAATTCTGCTGGGCCAAAGCTTTCCTAAAGGGAGCTCAAGCACAGCTAAGGATCTAATTTTAGAGGGAGAAGACGAGCTAGAGGAGGAAGATTGCGAGGAACCTTTCACGGGGTCGGGGCATATCCCCGAAATAAAAGTCTTTGATGAAGTATTGAAGGACCTATAGAAACCATGGAAGCAAACGTTAATTATCAAACTGCTTGAAAAGGAAATTGGATGCCAACTTATGCTGACAAAGGTAATGAATATGTGGAGGTTGGAGGGTAATTTTGAGCTTCTTGACTTAGGGGAAGGTTTCTTCTTAGAAAAGTTCTATAGCAAAGAGGATTATTACCATGTCCTAACCGATGGCCCTTGGCTGATTCATGATCACTACCTCATCATGGAGAAATGGAAGCCGTGGTTCACTCCCAAGGGGAGAAGATAAGGTTTACTGCGGTATGGATTCGCCTGTCCCAATTACCAATAGAATTTTTCAATGGATCCATCTTATTTGAGATAGCGAAAGCCATTAGGAAGCCCATCAAAATTGACTCAAACACAGCGAATGCACTCAAAGGTAAATATGCAAGGGTTTGTGTTGAAATTGATCTAGAGAAGGCATTTTCGAAGTTAAAATTCGAAAGAGAATTCAAAGAATTGAATACGAGGGTCTCCATGTCATATGCTTTAGGTGCTTTAAGGTTGGTCACAGAAAAGTGGATTGCGGGGATAGCAGTGGGATTACAGTGAAAAACCCAGAGGAGTTAAAGCTTGAACCAAAATCAAATGCGCCAGAGGCCGGCTCCACTACTACGACAGAGCTTGTGGTAGAGAAAGATAAAGGTCTAGGTCCATAGATAATGGTCCAAAAAAGACAAAGGTATAACAAAAATGACAATTTCAGAGGGAGGGAGAGGAAAGGCAGCACTCACCAGAGACAGTTCAACCATTTGAGCAAAGTCAACGAAGCTTTGGGAGTTGTGTATTCAGATCCAGTTGAGGAAATCCACGACTTGATCCTGGAGGCCAGAAAACTTAGCAGCAACCAAAGAGAAAGTACAAAAGCACCGACGCTAGAAGAAGTGTTGGGTGAAAAAGAGGTTATGTAGAGGAAAACAGAAAGAGATAATGTTTCATCGGTTCTCGAAGATGTCAGGAGGAGAAAAGTAGAAGTGTTAAGGGATGAGTAGGATCTATTGGGCTGGATTGAATGGACTTCTAAACAAGGTAGAAGAGATGAACCTTTTGGCATGGGCCTCAAGACTTCAAGCCCAACTCATTACCAAGCCAAGGAAATGAGGACTATAAACTCAGGAACTAAGGCTTATGATGTGGGCCAGGGATATTTTGAATTTAATGAAAATGACCGGCCCAACCAAAGTGATGGCCCAGAAGAACCGAACCCAGGTGAGTTCATAAAAGCCCCAGTAAATTTAAAATACAATGGTCGGTAGAGGAGAGGAAGAAGAGACTAGCATGGATTATGATACCAGAGGGGAGATTTTGGAGGTCATAGCAATATGGCTCTGGAGGTTGATGACATGGAGGTCTAAAGTGGGTAGTAGCAAATTTAGGAGAGCTTGTAGGGAGTTGGTTAAAAGAGAGCACCCGGACACGATTTGTTGTGTTGAAACTAAAGTCGGAAACAACCAATACCCAAAGTTTTTGACAAATCAAATTGTGGTATGAATAATGGGTTTATAGTTCCTACAGTGGGTTTCAAAGGTGGCTTGTGGTTCTCTTGGAATTTTGATAGGATTGATGTATCCATTGTGTGGCACTTGAACTAGATGATCCACTATATAACAGCTGTTAGGGATAAGATTTGGCACACTACTTGAGTTCCATCGCCAAGAATATGCTGGGCCTTGGGTAGTCTTGGGCGATTTCATTGAGATTGCCTACCTAGATGAAGCTGGTAACAAGAACAACCCTGTTTGGAGGAGGTGTCAGAAGTTTAAATCTTAGTGGGACAGTTGCAACTTGCTTGTACAGTTGTGGGTGGCCTGAAATTCACTTGGATTAGGAAGTGTCAGGGAAGAATAAGGCTTCAGAAAAAACTAGACAGGGTGCTTTGCAATCTTGAGGCAAAGTTGGCCTTCCCTGAGATGAAAGTACTCAATTTAACAAGGTTGCATGGAGACCATTGTCCTGTCAGCTGGAATTCTAATCTGTCCAAACCTCCTAGCAAAGATAAACGTCTTTTAGATTTGAAGTGGCTTGATTCTCACTCCCAAATTTTAAGGAAGCGTTTGTAAAAGCTTGGGAGGGTTCTGAAGGCCACTGGAAAATACTATCAAAGACATTACTAAGGAAGTTAAGGTTTGGAATAAAGTTATCCTCGGGAGCATCTTTCATCGGAAGAAGGGGTTGGAATCTAGAATCAGGGGTATTCAAAGGGCACCTAATTACACTTACTCCTCTGCCCTCCAATCTTTTGAGATGAAACTTTTTCAAGAGTACCAAGTCGTGCTTTAACCAGAGGAGATCTTCTGGTATCAGAAATATAGGATATGTGGTTTGTGGAGGGGAATAAAAATACCAGTTTCTTTCACGCAACAACCAAAATCAGAAGGAATGTCAATAGAATTACTAATCTAAAAATCAATGGCAAGTGGCGCTTTGACCAAGAAAAATTAAAAAACTGCGCCCGAAACTACTTTATGAACCTGTTTGAAGGTAAGAGAGTTGCTGAACCTAGCTACAGATTTACAGTTGGAAGGATAAAATTTAGTAATAAGGACCAAATGCTTCTTTGTAGGAACTTTGGGGAAGGAAGTCAAGAGTGCTGTCTTCTCTATAAAGGGACTACCACTTTGTTAACAAGGCCTTAAAGGACTGATATTTCTGCCCAGATATAGCAAAAACTCTTATGATTCTTATCCTCAAAAGTAAGCCCGAAGCAATCTCAAACTTCAGACCTATTAGCTTATTGAATACGTCATACAATATCTTAAGTAAGTGATTGGCGGCTAGGCTTAGACCAATTCTTTAGAAGATTATTAGCTCCCATCAGAACAGTTTTTTGCCAGGTAAGAGCTCTCTTGATAACATAGTAGCTCTTCAAGAGGTGATACATTCAATTAGGCACTCCAAGAGCTCTAGACACTCGATGGTCCTCAAGATTGACTTTCGAAAAGCCTACAATAATGTCAATTGGGAGTACTTAGCCAAAGTTTTACTTCAAGTAAATGTTCCTCCATGATTAATTAAGCTGATCATGTTTTCAGTCTCCAATGGGGATACCTCTATCATTTGGAATGGTTAAATCTTTCCTCCATTCAAGGTTAGTCAAGGGTTAAGACAAGGAGATCCCCTCTCTCCCTACCTCTTCCTTTTGGTGATGGAAAGGCTCTCTTATATGATCAAAGAAAAAGTGAGAAAAGGGATTTGAAGATTTATCAAAGTTTCCAAGAGAGGTCCCTGTATTTCTCACATTTTCTTTACGGATGATCTAGTCCTATTTGTGAAAGCTGAACACCTTAACCTCAGTAATATTTTGAGCTATTTGAGGGAGTTTTTGAAGGAAATTGGATTATAAGTTAACCCTCACAAGTCCAAAATATGGATTTCTTAGAGGGCTCTAAGATATCTCAGGGCGTCTTTAACCTCATGCAATAAGTTCTTTATTACTGAGGATTTAGGAAACTATTTGGGGGTGCCCACAATTCATGAAAGGGTAAGCAAGAACTTCTATCACCAGGTCGTCGAAAGGGTGCAAAACAAGCTGAGTCCCAAGTACCACGGGAAGGAGAACTTTGATCCAGTCAGTCACGACTTCTACTCCCCTGTATACTATATGATCTTCTTGGCTATCTGAGAATGTTTGCAAGAAACTAGACAAGCTGAATAAAGACTTTATTTGTGGCAGCAATGATGAAAAAAAGAAAGGCCCATTTAGTGAAGTGGGATGAGGTATATGCCCCAAAGATGAAGGTGGGTTGGGAATTAGAACCATGAGAGAGTGTAATGTGGTTTTATGGCAAAGTTGGGGTGGAGAATCCTTAAAAATGATGATGTTCTTTAGTTTTAGTTTTCAATCCTAAGAAACAAGTATCCCAATGGAGAAAGCTTATTGGAGTATTGTAAAAGAGCAAATGTTTCTATAGTTTGGAGGGAAATTTGTAGAAGTAAGGACAGCTTGAGAAAGGGGATTAAGTGGAAAATTGATAATGGCAAGACGATTAGCTTCTAGCATGATAAGTGGCTAAGTGATATGGAGATAATGAATATGGCTTTATTTCCATAGAAAGCATGTAATGTTAGCATTAAAATTAATTACTTCCTTGATGAGGAGGGTCGGTGAAGACTTGAGGATCTCGTCAAAGCTCTCCCTAATGAGATTATGGAGGAGATAACAGCTACGATCATACCGAGAGTCAGAGGGAGTGAAGACTCCATGTTTTGGAAAGATAGTCCACAGGTGATTTCATTATAGCCTTCCCTTACTGGTTGTGTAAAAGGGAGTCCCAAGTTCAGGGTCTTAATGACCTTACTTGGTTATGGAAGAATAAAAGCCCAGAAAGAGCTAAGCTGTTCCTATGGCTGGCCTTTAAAGGTAGGATCTTGACTTATGCTGAGTTGAAGAGAAGAGGTATTTTAGAGGATGGGCTATGCAGCATTTGCAGGCAAGAAGAGGATGGCCTTTAAATGTGATCATGCAAAGAAGATTTGGCTTAGTTTGTTACCGGGCATTAAAGAGAATCCAAAATTTTGGAGAGCCAATATTCTAGACTGGTTAAAAGATGGAGCGACAAAGAATTTGAAGCTGAAAGTGGAAGAGGAGGACTTGACCTTCATGATTGCTATTTGGGAAATCTGGAATTCCAAGTGCTGCCTAATCCATTAAAAAGATAGGATGCCTCCCATCATGATAGCCCATAAAGCAAAGAGGTGGCTAAGGCATGTGCAGAAAACTACAAAAGGGGAGACTGTAGGATGGCAGAGATCAAGATAAACTGGGATTGTCCTAAGGCTAGGGTTACAAAACTCAATGTAGATGGAGCTGCAAAGCTGGGGAAGGGGAGGGCTAGCATTGGGGTCTATTTTGAAACTGCAGAGGTGAATGGCTGCACAGCTTCTGGATTAATGTGGATTAATGTGGGTCGTATTGATAGGGACATGGCGGAGCTTTGGGGTTTGAAAGAAGGTCTTCAGCTGGCTAGAAAATTAAACTTTGGTGCACTTGAGGTGGAATGCAACTCTTTGAATTTGGTGAGAGCCATCAATGGTGATGTTGGGGAGAACCATCCTTGGAAGTACATGATCATCGAATGCAGAGGCCTGTTTAAGGATCTTGGAGTCCAAGAAATCAAACATATCTTAAGGGAAGTGAACAAGTATGCTGGTAAGTTGGCAGACATGGGAAAATTGGCTGAGGCTGGCATTCACGAGCTTAGTAGGACACTAGATATCTTTAAAGAGTTGCTGTCTCTGGATACTAGTGCTGCATCATGGGATAGAAGAAGAAACTTAGTGTCCTATGCTTAGATAGTGAAACCCAACCTTTCCGTGGTTTATGCCCCAAAGACCTCTATCAAGGGGCTTGTACATGACAATCATCGAACTAGAATGATATACAGCTTCCATCACCCATCTTCCACACCACAAGATCCCGAAACAGGTGCCATAAGGAAAGAAGTTTTCTCCAAATCTGTGAACATCTATCTGGAACTCTAACGTACCAAAAGTTGCGGCCTCTCAAAAGATAAGTCCTCCCCTATCGGATCCATACATTATCCTCTGGGTTAGAAAGGAAGTGACAAATGTGCTTAAACTAGGTGACTCTATTCCAATCTATGACTCGTTTCAACCTAAGACCCCCTTCTTTCTTAAATTGGCACATAAGCGACCAAACAACATTGGCCTTATAGCGGTCAAGAGATGGACCAAACCATAAGAATCTAGACATACGTTGCTTAATCTCCTTACAAACTGCCTTTGGAATAAGGAAAATAGAAACCCAATATGTTTGGATTGAAAAAGAACAGAGCTAACTAGCTGTAACCCACCCACATAAGATAAGTGTCTGCTTGTCCAGTGCTGGATCCGGGTTGTAATGCGCTGAACCAATTAAGTACAATACAAGGCTAAAAAACGGGTTAACAAAAAGGGAGACTCCCAAATACCAAACAGGGAGGTAGCCCTAGTGATATTCAAAAATCCTCAAGATCTCTTCCCTATCCTCTTGATCCACTACTTCAAAAAAGATCTTGCGCTTCTATGGGTTCATCCTCAAGCGAGATAATATCCCAAACTGAGCCAAACTGTCTAATATACACTAAACTGAAGGCAAGTTATCCATAAAGAAGAGTATCTGGTTATCTGCAAAATAGAGATGAGACAGCCTAATCTCTTGACATCTCCAATAATACTCAAAACAAGACCCCTTGATGATCTTATGCATCAAACCTAAAAAACCCTCTATGACCATCAAAAGAGCATGGGGGACAATGGATCTCTTTGCCGAATACCTCTCGAGCTTTGAAAGAATTCTATTAACTCCCCATTGATCGAGACCACAAAATTTATCATGGTAACACACTCTATAATCCTCTCGCTTAGCAAAACAGAAAAGCCAACACACTCTAAAACTCTCCGGAAAAAATCCCACTCTACCTTTATTATGCATTGGGGGGAATCGCGATTCAGGTGATAACTATGAAGGAGTTCGTGAGCAGGAAGGATGTTATCCCCAATCCTTCTGCCCCTTGTAAACACAGATTGCTCATTACCAATGATACTAGGAAGCACCTGACTCACTCTCGTTGTACTAATTTTCGAGATGTACTTATAAATCGTATTACAACAAAAGATGAGTCAAAAGTCTGATAAAGATGTCGGGTTATCCTTCTTTGGGATAAGTAAAAAGATGGTACCATTCACTTCCTTAAGAAGTCTCTCATAAGCAAAAAAATCCAATATAACCCTAGTCATATCAAGTCCCACAATATCCTAGTTGAATCTAAAGAATTCAACACTGTACCCATCCGAACCCAGGGCCTTATATTTGCCCAAAGAGAATATAGGTTCTAATACCTCTAACTCCATCACAGAAATCTCCAAAGAATGGATTTAAGCCTTAGACAACATGGCTCGAAGCAAAGATGAGATAAGTTTGGAATCTAACTCACCATCTATAGACCTACTTGAAAATAGCCCCCTAAAATAACAAACTGTATCCTACCTAATATCATTCGAATCAGATATCCACGTGCCTCCGTCACTAATCAGAGAGCAGATAGAGTTATGGTTATACCTCTGATGAGGTGAACCGAAAAAGAAAGTGGTGGTCCAATCCCCTAGATAAAGCCATCGGATCCTTACTTTTTGATGCAACATACTGTCCTCCATAGTCGAAAGTGTATAATACCAAGCAACAGTTGATCTCTCAGCCTTCACCAAATTACGCCCATCTCCCGACAACATCTCACGTTGAATCGGAACCAATCTGTCTCGAGACTCCTAAACTCGAGTATATAAATCACTGTGCTCCTGCCAATTTAGTTATCTCAACTTCGTCTTCAAACCCTTAAGCCTCCTGTATAAGCAATACATCAAGTACCATAATAAGCCTATGCCCATACCTCCGATACAATCTCCTGAAACCGAGGGTGAGCCATCCAAAACTAAAAGAACTTAAACGGGGCCCTCCTCCGTTGCTCTTCTTGCTAAAACTAAATTATAAATGGAGAATGACCCAAGTCACCTAGAGGAAAAACACAGTCTCTGAAAAGGAATAAGTGGATAGCTATGAAGTATTAACAAGCACCCTGTCTAAATTCTTCAGAATGAGATTCTTTACCTGTCTATTCCACCAAGACCCCAAAATAACACAGGTCCTCTAACTCAGAATCCGTCAGACAATTACCTAAAATAGTATTAGACATTGACCATCCAAGATTTCCTCATCTCCTCTCAAAAGATCATCTAATAGCATTAAAATCTCCAAGAATAAACCACGAGTGACCAACCTCCTATTATGAAATCTCAAGAAATCCCATAACAATTGACATTCACCTGCTAGGTTAGACTCATACACAACAGTGATATCAAGACACATCCCTGACCTCATGATTGAACCTTACAATGGATCCACTGGATCTCACAAGACAAAAGTTTGGTCTAGTTTAATCCTATACTTTGGTATATAGAAGCAAAGGTTTCACCTTTAGAATTCTGATTTCATCAATGCATTGACCAAATTAAATATGAACTTTGAGTCGGTTATATATCAAGGGCAAATGCTATTTTTATAGCAAATGCAAGCATCGATATTAACTGGTACTTGTGACAGAGCTATGAAACCTTCAAAAAGTAAGATTATACTAACTGAGATCATACAAAATTATCTATGTAATAATTTTAGTTTATTTTATAAAATTATTGACTTTTATTTACAAAATTCTATATTTTAAAAAGGAAAATTATTTTAGGTAAAAAATTATAAGTAGAATAAGAATATAAATAAGTTGAGTAAAGTTGCAACAAACTGAAATTTCTCAATCCTAATTTTCCTCTCAATCTATGAATAAGGAAAAATTATAATTATAGGTTTAAAAAGTCAAAGAGTCCTATCTCGAGATTCGTTGTAAATAATATATGGTTTTTAGGGTTTTGCTGATTTAAGGCTTTAACAAACTTCAAATTTCAAAAATGCTTTTCTCTAGCTTTTGTTTACATAAGGGACAGTTGGAAATCAAAGATAAATTGTAAAGTGTTATTCAGACACAAGATGTGTAATCATAGCCCAATTCATGGAGGTTCTACACATATCTTGTTCAACCCAACTCAAACTCTTCAAGGTCCAATATCAAGCTCAAGTGAAGGCCCTAATCTCAGTCCAATAGAGAGCCTAAATCATAAACCAAGGAATGTCCAAAGTCTACTTCCAACTAGTCATTATGTTAGAATATTTAGTTAATTTAATCAATTATTATAATTAACTCAGTCAATCATCATATATTTAATTTATTTACTCAATCATTAAAATTGACTTATTCAACTATTATATATTTGGTTGATTTAGTTGATGATTGATTTAATCAATCATTATATATTTAGAAAGCTATTTTCTTATTTTTTAGTTAGGCGCTTGCATTCTTTTTTTCTTTTAGGGAGAAGTGTATATATATAGATCTTCTATCATTCTAACACAAAAAAGAAGTAAATCCAATCTTCACTTCTCTGTTGTGTTTGCAAACTTCTGCTCTCTCGTGTAAAGGGCAATCATCTATTTTCTTTTACAAATGTTTTCTTTTATCAATTAAAACAAAAATTCTGTTGTCTTCTTTCAATACTCTTATTCCAAGATATTCAAAATTTCAATATGGTACCAAAATCGATTTTATCCTCTATATTTTCATGAGCATCTAGTGGCCTAAAAGAGCAGATTATATCCTGCTTAAGATGACCAGATGTGGGGACAATCTTTCCCAAAGTTTAATAGAAATGTGGCATTCATATCGGCTTTTAAAGACACTTTGGAAAAATTCTATATCTTTAGACTAGTCTGGGCTTTAATCTCTCTTGCTTTCAAACTTCCAATAAGTCACAACCAGTGGTAATGAAGGTATGCAGCAAGTGGCCAGAAAAATGGGGTCAATCTTTCCCTATACATGGTCAAAAAATGCAACACTGGAAATTGGCTACTAGAAGTTCCTTTATGTCACTCAAACCTTTAAGGAGAATCTAGCACTTCCCAACTCTAGAAGGTTCTGCCCAATTTAGCAAAAATCCGCAGGAGTAATAAAGCGTGACAGTCCTTGCAGGCATTCCAAAGCAGTCAAAACATGTCAAGGTTCAATTCATAATCTAGATTTGATCCTTGCTTAAAATTTTTTGAAAAGGAATATATATTTTTATAACTAACCAAATATACATATCAAGAGATGTGATATTGGTAGAAGATGGGTCTCACTCTGCAAATTCAAGAACATTTGCAGGTTTTTTAGCTTGCACCACATCAATCAAGCAACCTCCTACATCAATCCAATGGGGAGGCAAGCTTTTAGCAAGGAAGTTGAAAACCTTATCTTCAATTTTTGGCTCTAAGGAATTCTTTTGCTAAGCTTGAGTGGTGTTGTTAGAAATTAGAGATAAATTGCAAAGTGTTGTCTAGACATAAGAGGCCCAATCATAATCAAGTCATGGAAGTCCTACACACATCCTATTAAATTCAGCTCAAACTCTTCAAGATCCAAAATCAAACTCAATTGAAAACCTAATCTTAGTCCAAGAGAGAGCCCAAATCACACGCCAAAGAGTATCTAAAGTCTTTCCCTAACTAGCCGTTATGTTAGAATATTTGATTAATTTAATCAATTCTTATAATTAATTGAATCAATCATTACATATTTAGTTGATTTAATTAATCATTAAAAATGATTTAATTAATCATTATATATTTCATTAATTTAGTGAGTCATTACATATTTAGAAAATTAATTTTATCATGATTCTTTTTCCTATCTTTAGTGGTTGATATTTTCTTTCTTTTGGTCAAATATTTACATTCCTTTTTTTTCTTTTAGGGAGAAGTGTATATATATGGACATTGTATTATTATAAAAAAATATACAAAAAAAATATCTATTTTCATTTCTCTCTTGTGTTATTAATCTTCTCCTCTCTTTTGTAAAGAACAATAATCCCTCCTGTTACAAATGTTTTTCTTCATCAATTAAAACAAAACTCTTCATTTAATATTTTTACTCTAAAATATTCAAAATTTCAACAGGAATCACCTAAAACTAGAGCTATCAATAAGAGCGAGCAACCAACGTAGGTTGGCTCAACTGGACGTGGAGTTGAGTTCCCTTAAGCATGACCGAGGTTCGACTCCCGCCGGGAGTATCGGGCCCTCATGTGTATGGAGCGTTCCCCATTGGGAAACCCACCTTCCGAAAAGGAGCCACTGCAGCGGTCGGTCTGGATTAATCGGGGCGAAACCCCGGATACCGGACGGTGTCCAAGACATGATACCAAAAAAAAAAAAAAAAGAACGAGCAACAGCGAGTCCTGTACGAACACCCAAAGGGACGGGACAGACCCAAATTTTTAGTCCCTTCTAGAAGAACGGATGGGATGGGTTGAACCCAATTCTGGGCCGGTACGGGACGGGATAGATCCGTCGTGCTCAACCTGAAAAAAGAAAAGGCCAACATTCAAGGTTGTGCATCACAAATTGCTCACACATTCCCCCCCCCCCCTCCCGCAGAAAAAATCATGTCCGGAGTCTCACGACCATTCATGTGCATAAGATTAGTAGAAGAGACCAAAAATCAAGGCATGTTCATAAGGTGATTTGGGGAAACCCTAAATCATCATTTTAGGTCGTGAATATTCATTTAGGTTGTAAATGGTCGGCATGAGTCTCAAATGGGATGGACATTCATTTTAGGCTAAAACCATCATTTCAAGATGACGCTTTTAAAGTGTCAAGTGAAAAAAATAAATGAAATAATGCCATCTAGTATGGTGATAACTTGGATGATAAAAGTCTAAGATTAGAAATAGTGTGCAGGGGACCTTAAATGGGAATCACTTTACTTTTTAATCTTATAATTAAGATTTTGCTTATGAATGAGACCATATTGGGCCAAGAATGTGCTGGGAAGTATAATAAGTGGTAAATAAGAAAGACAATTTTGCTTCAAATCCTCCTGCAAAATATTACAAGCCCAAAGCCACAAGTCAGTCAAACCCTTTCCAGTAATTTGATACACATGGGACATTGTTAACATGTTGACGTGGTGATAAGATGGTTGGTCATTGGTTGGTGCAGCTGCTCAAGGTGTTGCACCATTCCATCACATTCGGGGTTCAACTCGGGATAGAAGTGAAAAAAACAAATGTCAGGAGATTTACTCCCGTAAAGCGGGCCCTACAACATTTGGTTCAAAATAATCAGAGTAAGATTTAGATATTGAGCGGTGGTCTAACCAAGATAAAAAAAAAATGATCGATTAAAATGCTTTTGACTGAAAATAAATTGCAAGTGACCTTTTCTCAAAGAAATGTTAAAAATAATATATTTCATGTAGACTCTTATAGGAGTGCCTTACAAACAATACATTTTGGGCTTTGCTAACAAGCCCTTACAAGGTAAGTAGGCAAGACCTTTTTGGGCACTCTGATTAATTAAACTTATGTTAGTTTGTTTGTTTGTATTTTTTTCCCGGTTTTTCATTCCTAATGCGAAATATGCCTACTGCATGTGCACTGGATTAAAAGTTGAGCACATGTAGATCACCAAAAATTAGTGCTGTATTTTAAGAATCCGAGGAGGGGAACTCTCTTTAGCTTTAGACCACTAAATGCGGAAACAAAAGAAGCACTTAATTATGACTACTTTGGGTTGGGGGACCACTCCGAGGCTTCTGCCTGGGAGTTTGAGAAGACACGGCATTACTTGTTATACTCGGTCAAATACGAATGTGGCCTCAGTAGTTCATAAGGTGATTGGGCTGAGTTGAATAGCGAGTTATCTTACCTTCCTTTGTTTTGCAGGAGTTCGGAACCACGTCGTATCGTAACTGGCTTCAATTGCCCTGGTGACTATTAATCACAAGCCTTGCATTGCATGCACTACTTTGGTTAGACGTGCTTGGGAGAGTTTGCATGAGTGGACCTAAGCGTACAACTTTGTTAATTACTTTCTTGTTTAATATAGTGATCTAATATCTTTTATCAGGCCGAATCAGAGTTCTAGTGATTAGAGTTTAATTTCTAGTTTCATAATATTTATAAAATACATAAAAAGAGCCGGTCACAATCTTATTTGATTATCATCAAATACGGAAATGCTGAGTGGCTATAAATAATCCATACAATAAAAAGAAAATTTTAAACTCGAGAGATGTAAATTTTTTTTAGCACTTATCACAATTAGAAGCGAAGTGCAGCCTAGCAAATATTTCATTGGGAGTGGCAAATGAAAAGTAGAAAATACAAAAGGAAAATGCTATTTTTTGACATGTGATCATGAGCTTCAATTGTCCTGGTTTTTTCCTACACTAACCTTCCTATCTAGTGCTGGATTCATTGGATTCGATGTCCGGCACACAAGGGAGGGTGATATGGGCTACGAAGGACTATCTCAAACTAATAAAACAATAATACTAACAATAACATTCTTACAGAGAGCTCGTAAAACGGGACAACATACACGCTGAGTAACAGTGTTGATTTATATTAGGGTACAGAGCGACAAAATCGTTTCATCTGCTTAGCAGAGGAAACCAGCGTTCCTGAAGAGAGGACTGGTAAGAGATCATAAAGAAGAGAAAAACAAGAACAAGACCGACCCCCCAAGGGGTTCCACCGGCCCTGTGAAGAGAGTCTTTCTCCGGCAGGGGGATGGGAAACGACGGGAAGCTGCCGTGGCTGGACAGCCAGTGGACCACAAGCAAAAGCAGCAAGGGGCACACCATCAGCAACAGTTTGAACTGATCCAACATGTCCTCGAAAGCCGACTCATAGTTCAAATACCACGAGATGCCCACGAACATCAACAGTACGGCTAGGAAGAGGCACAAGTGTAGCGGCAAAGCAGGAGACTGCAAGTGGTTTGAAGAATATTGGTCTCTAGCCATATATTGATGATCAGCCCAAAGGGGTTACGAGAAAACAATCCTCTTTCAAGTCTCTCGTTGGCTCTGGTTCCTTCTGCTTCCAAGGGGATGAGAGAAGTTGACTCAACTCCTTGAGTGGAAACTTAATTGGGGCAGCGAATGCTTTGGCTCGGATTTTATGTGGATCAATCTTTAGCTCAATTATTTTCCAAAAGTTGGACGGTGGGAATTTTTTATACGGTTGCGATGAAGTTGAACGAGTGAGGTGCTGCCACGTACCGACCGACCATGGACCACATATGGAGACCATCACATTACTTTACTCAATGTCACTGTCCAAAGTCAGGGAAAAGGGGATCCGCAGATCCGAGATGGGGTTCCATCTTCTCTTTGCTCCCCTGTTTCTAGGCTTTTTCCTACTTGCCACATTAAGACTATTCAGGGCCAATCTTATATTTTATAAGGCCAGATTTGAATTTGGGGTCCTTATTAACGAGAATGAGGCTCATTAAAGAATTCTATTCAAATTGAGGGAGAATTTTTTGATTGGGATTTTTTTTTCTTTGAAAGATTAGATATTTGAAAAGTACTAAAATTGTTCTCATTTGGCAAACGATTTAAAAAAAAAAAAAAAAACTGTTCCATCATTTTTGACTATTGCCGAGAAGAAGCCATTAAGGGTGCCCATTCTCTCTAAAAGTTTGTGAAATCCTTATTTAAATTTGTCCATTTTATAAATAAGAGATGGAGAGAGAGTTGGAGGCCAATTGAAAAATAATTTAAGATATTTTTCATGTTTTCTTTTTTGTTTAACTTAACCAACGTTAAGTGGAATCATCCCAGTCAGGTTGACTCGAACTATAGTCTAAGGTATCTTGTCAGGGTACAATACATTTAACTCTCGTTTTTTTACGTGCTGCTATTTCATTTCTTTGCTAATGTGCCTTCTCCTTGCTAATTTGCCCCGTAGTTTATTCCATTTGATTTTTTTCGCTAATTTCTATCATTTTATCCTCTATGATTTGATTGGTATATACTGAATTTTGAAAAAACCATAAGGTGGCAAAATGGCAAAGGAAGTAAAGCGATAGCAAATAAAAATACAAGGCTGTCAAATAACAATTTTAAAATCACAAATGTTTAGTAACAACTAATAAAACTATAGTGACATCAGTAACAATTCATGAAACTTTCACAAACGAAGTGCTCCAATCAGATTATCTTACCCTACACAACATATAACTAAGGTGGCTAGGCCCCTGGAACTCACAACTCTTCCCTCTAAAGCTTTTTCTTGCCTCTTATATGATGACTCGTTTGATCGTCCCTGAGAACTAATATCGACAATCCTGGCCAAGCTTTTCTTTAGTTTTGCACGTGTGAGAGGTGCACTTTCGCAATGGAGCTTGACTTGCACCACCTTCGATCAACATGGGGTTATTGATTAACTACGCAAATGACAATGGAAACAGAAGTTTCAAAGTGAGAATCAATCGATCAGCACAATCATCATCCCATTGCCATAAAGAAGAAAACCTCAGGTGGGTTGAAGTGACGCACTTCGTGCCTCCCGCACCCACGTGACACCTCGACCCCTGGGGACTTCCAATTTCTTACAGTTGTACATTTTTTTTTTTTAATTTAAAAGAAGCCATCACCTACCTTGCCTAGCTAAATGTCATCTCTTTCTCATCATTTATTAGATTTGTACCCTATCCTCTTCCTACAAACTGTGTGTTCCAGATAATTGACTCCAATATTGCTCCGCACAACTGAGATATTACGTGTGCATAAAAATTTCACACATGTATATCTAGCAATATCGATTGCTTTAAAATAATAGTATTAAATAGAGCTAAAAGTTGACGTCGGCTGGGGAAAAAAGAACGCCTCAATAAATTTCAATTAACAAACCTTGCATCACGGCCACATTTTCATGGTTTGTGTTCATAAAATTTTGCATTCCGGGCATCATTGCCCGCTATTAAACACAATGTGGGACTACTCAAGGACTCTAGGATTACATTTTATAATCATGGTTGCGAAACCCAGAAGGTGAACGCCATTGGAATTAACTCCACCTAATGAACCTTGTTGCTTCCTCCCTTTCATTTGCTTCACTCGTGCGTACTAAGTAAAACATAAAACAGGGGAACTAGCATCACTACTTGTTGGAAAAATTGGGTTCTGTCCACGAGGATAGACCCAAGACTCAAGATTTTTGAATTCCTTTTGAATAAAAAGGAAATAAAGTTCAGAGTGGTTTTCTAGGAAACCACCCCCATAATTTCCCGCTCCCTCTCTCTCTCTCTCTCTCTCTCTCAAAACCTTCTATTTTTTTCGTGCCTACATACATGTACATGAAAAAACAAAAATGGTAGAGGAAGTGAAAAAACAAAAAAGGTAGAGGGAATTGTGAAGCCACCGTTTTTGGTGTAGAAGAGAGAGAGAGAGTGAAATTGAGAGAGTTTTTCTTATGTTTTAAAAAATAGAAAAAAAGAGTTCAAGAATTGTTGATCATTCTCCACCGAGGCATTTTGATTGTGTAATATAGAGGGTGATCCGATTTTGTGATATCCTTTCGATATAAAATACCCAACTATTGGAAAAAGATAAGTGATTTTAACCCGATTTAAATTCAATAATTTTCGCATATGAATAATGTTTGTTGGTTTATATGAAAACCTTCATTGGTATCAGAGTCATTTAGAGCGTTTTATATCTCTTTAGTTGGGTATTAAAAATGAAAATATTTAGAATAATTGTCGAGGTTCATTAATGGCAACATGAAATTGGCTTAATGGAATACTCTCAATTTTAGATAGTAGAATGCTTGTTGCATGAGAAGAAAATCTGTAAAATTTGGCATGCATCTGATAAGTATATTATGAGATATAACAAATTCTAGCCGAAACTTAATGTACTCAGATTTATAAAAATACTGTATTTCATGACATAAAATTTATATGGTTAGATTTCTTTTGAAAAATACTTTTCAACCATATAAAGAATGTAAAAAATGATTTAAAATTGAGAGAGATATAGTTATTCAAAATTTAGGTCGAAAGCCAGAAAAATGAAGAAAATGATGAATAATATCTGGCCAATCCCACTCTCCGCTACGGTAAGTAAGATCCACCCCTAAGTTAGAGACCTCCGATTGAAAATCCGAGAACACTTTGAACTCAGAGATATAAAAAATGAGGGGTAGCCAAAATTTCGAATTCAAGGAGAGTGGGCGCATAAATTCCCCATTTCTATCAGAATTTTCACCGAAATAAATTTTTATTCCCTCCGCATTTTTCTGTAAATTTTAATTTATTTTTTAGGGTCGAAAAATAATTTTATTAATTTTTTAAACTTAGAAATTGTTTAAAATTATAGAAAAATTATTTCCGGTACACAAAAAATTCTAAAAAATTTTATTTGCGTTAAGAAAATTATTTTCTTAATTTTGGCTATCTGGGTGAAGATTTATTTTTTTACTCATCATTTGTTTGAATTTTTTGCTTAGTTATTTAAGTTAAAAAAATTAGTTTTCTAACATAAAATTATTTTAAATTTGAACAAATATTTATAAAATAAATACTCTGAGATTTATTTTAATATTATGGTTGGTTGCATATCTAACATAATATTGTTCCTATTTTCAGGGAAAATAGTGATAATCAAATGTCTTTTTGATAGTGTTCCGTGCTTCTGGGGGAGGGAGAGAGATTTGAGAAGTTTAGAATGTTTGATGATATTGGATCCAATATTGATTTATAAGATAGACTCATCTCATATTTACTTATTTAGAACTTCTTAAATTAGATCATCTTTTTTAGGAGGATGAATGCCGAGAGAAGAAATATAATTCTTGACAATGTGAGATCCATATTAATAGAAATGTGAAGAGTCAAAAATCTAAAGACCCAAACGAAGAAAAAGTTATCTCATAGTATGAATAGCACTAATCCATATGCTAAAGGAGATTTTTCTCTTACGGATACACAATCCAAGGGGATGATGAATATGTTTACTCGAATGGACATATTGTGAATTAAAATAATGAATTCGCATGTTTTCTTTTGCGCACTATGGTTGTTTGTTTGAAATATGATCATACGTCAAAAACTTTTTAAGTTTTTTTTTATATATAAAGTTTTTATTGAGAATATGATTGAAAATATTTGTTCTTTTTCATATGATCATGCATACAAAAGAAAACTAGAGTATTTAAATATTTTTTTTATTTAAATGAAAATTTTAGATTGGTAGAATTTGAGTAATTTTCATTCAAAATTATAATATTATTTAAATACTTTGTGTATTTAAGTGGGAGATTTTTCGATTGGCAGAATTTAAGTAATTCTCACTTAAAACCTATAGAATTTTATAGTTTTAGATTAAATTTATGATAGTGATACATTAGAATCATAGATAATGGTTGGGAATCTAATGAACTTTCGATTTTATACCTAATGTTGACCTGTCATAAATGTTAATTTTTTGAAATACCAAATTATGTGTATAATACGTACATTAGTGTCCACCATCTTAGAAAGCTAAACCATAGTATTGAAGTCTATTATTAGGGATTTGAATAGAGATGACAAATTGAATGACGACAATCATGAAATATGATGCCATAAAATGTGATATGTGCTGAAAGAATATGATAGCTTGGAAGGTATCAAGCATGTCATGGATGACCTTGGTGTGGGTAATACTGCTCCGCAGAGGAGAGAACAAGAGATTTACCAGGTATGGAAAATGATAGATTCCATTTTTCGTGTAATCCTGGTTAGATCTATGATTGATGATATGATACCCTAACGCGAGCAATGCGTGACTGCTTATGACATTTTGGTATATCTCATGGTAAAACTTGGAGGCACCAGTGACTCAATTTAGACAAATGACTAAAATGTTTGATACCTATGAAAAGTGATATTGTCACGGTATCAAACAGTATTTAAGGGTCATGTCTAACATGTTATAGAGTACTAGTCAACTGGTCATGTTCTCTCTGATAAATAGAAAGTTCAAACCTTGATCCGATCTCTTCTTGTCAAGTTGGAGTACCTGAAAGTCAATTTGACTCACAATGATAGTGTGAAGACTTTCTCGGATGTTGCTCGCCACGTTTGATTTGAGGTTGAGCGGCTTGGTACTGTAAGATCCACAACTGATACTTTTGTTATAGAGTTTAGTTCCAAGAGAGTTTCGGACTCTAAGTGTGTAAGGGACTAGAACGAAAGCAAGAAAGGAAAGGAGAATGAAGATAGATCACAAAAGAACAACTCTGGAGATAAGAACAGACTAAAAGACATTTGAAGATTTTTGTTGAATGTCTCTTAGTTGGAGATAGATCGATATAGAGAACAATGCAAAAATGGATGTTAGAGAAATAGGCACTTGTAAATTGAAGTTACAAAGTAGCTGAACTCTCATTTTGCATGATATTCTCTGCATACCGAAATATAATGGAATCTTATCTGTTATTGTTCTTAAGGAACCTGTATATGTTTTTGAACTTTTAGAAAAACAAGATGAATTTATATTTGAATGACATGTATTGGTTTTGAACAATTTATAAATGGTTTTATAATTTTACAATATAATAGACGAATGTTTAACTATTAAGATAAATATTGTCATGTTTGCAAAATGATGATAGAACCATTTAAAAAAGTTATTCGGGTTGAATTTCATTGCTATTTGTCCATTTGGACATTTGTGGTTCAATGAGTATGAAGACAAAAAAATATGGAATTTTGTTTTTCATTATGTTCATAGATAACTTCACGCCATTTGGTTATGTCTATTTGATTTCTCACAAGTCAGAAACACTTGAATGTCTTAGATACTATATGAGCGAGTTAGAGAATCGAATGGATAGACGGCGTGCATATCTATTAGATCAAATTAAGGATCTGTATAATGAAAGCAACATAATCCGACATTTGACTATTCCTTAAACACGTCGGTAAAGTGGTATTATAGTGAGAAGGAATAGGATATTGTTGGATATAACAGGATCCATGATGGTGCGGATTAACTTATCAATTTCCTTTAGGGGAGATGTCTTGTTAATTGCGGATCATATTTTGAACAAAATGCCTTCAAAATCAGTACTATTGACATTATATGAATTTTGAACTGATAGAAAATCGAGTCGAATAACCTCAGACCTTGGAGATCGGTCGACTGTATTTAAGGTTTTTCCAATAAGTTTAGAAAATTGGATTCCTATGGAAATAAAAGTATCTTTATAAGATACTCACATCAGTCTAAAAGTTACTTTTCATTGGTGAACAAGAAAATTGTATTATAACAGAGATTGGATCACGGATGTCATATTTTTTGGAGAATGAATTTCCTAATAAATATTACATGAAAGACATAGAATCTTTATTTGAATTAGTTGATTCAAAAGATAGTTCTGTTTATAGTGGATCATTGAAATGTGTTGATCCCGGTGGGAGGTATTCAAATTTTAACGATCCAACTGAATCACAAATTTAGAAAAAATGTTAGGAAAAGTGTGCCCGGATATTATTTTGAGAATAAAGGGATACGTATTTATTGTTTTTCCAGAAGATAAAGAAGAGCCTAAAACATAGATTAGGCTCCATCTAGTTCTGCCAAGAATGAGTAGATAAAAGCAATGGAAAAAGAAGAATTAGAGTTATTGAGTTCTAACCATATATTGAGTTCTAAACCCTAAATGGGTATTGATTATGAAAAAACATTTTCCCGGTAGTGATATTTATCTTCTTTCGTCTATTGTTGGCAATAGTAGTCAATTTTGATTTAGCATTACATCAGATGGACGTGAAAACTGTCTTTCTCAGTTGAGAATTTGAGGAAAAAGTTTATTGCACAAGCAGAAGGTTTTGTCATTAAAAGCCAGGAAAACAGAGTATGTAAATTGAGTAGATCAATTTATGACTTAAGTAGTCTTCTGGACAATGGTATTTAAGATTACACGAAGGTGTGATCTCTTACAATTTCGTCATGATGGACGAAAACCATTGTGCTCATATTGAGATGTCTGATGACAAATTTGTAATTATATCCCTATATGTCGAGAGTATATTGTTAGTCGTGAATGATAATAAGTATATCTTTCAAATCTTGATATGGTTGTGTTTCAACTTTTGAGATGAAAGTATGGGTTGAGCCAAATTGAGAATTAAAACTCATAGAGCTCGTTCTAAGAAATTATTAAGATTATCTCAAAAGTCGCATATTATAAAAACTCTAGAATGATATAAAGTTGAAAATTGCAAATCCATTAATACTCCTGTAACTAAAAGTGATAGTTCAAGTGATGTAATGTACCCTAAAACTCTTGATGAACAAATGAAATGTCCAGAGTACTATATACTAGCATAGTTGGGAGCTTGAAGTACGCTACGATGTGTACTCATCCTGATATTTGTCATGCTGTGGGTTTGGTCAGCAGGTATATGTCCAATCCAGAAAATAATGATTGGATTGATGTGAATTGGGTATTGAGATATCTGAATGGAACTGCAGATTATTTCCTTTATAATTAAGGAAACGATCTAATATTGAAATGATACATAATAATGATTGACGATGTGATTAAGATGAAAGAAAATCTACCTCTGATTATATTTATTTGCTCGATGATAGCGCTATCTCATGAAGTAGTAAAAAAACCTGTGTATCTCTTTCTACAGTGACAGTAGACTTTGTGGTATGTACTTTCACAATTCAGGAGATATTTGGTTGTATAGATTTTTGTAATATTTAGGAGTAGTAAGCAATTTAGTGGGAGTTATGACTTAGTGACAATAAGTCAGTTGTTACTTATGCTGACTCCAAATATGATGGTAAAACCAAACATATAGACACAAAGATCAATCTTGTTAAAAACATGATTGCAAAAAGAGAAATGACACTGAAATACATGTCTACGCATTTGATGGTGGCTGATCCCTTTACAAAGCCAGTACCTAAAAATATGTTTGTGTGACGTGTTGGATTTCTTGAGTTGCGCAGATTATGATAGTACTGTGATTGTGATTGTAATCATATACAGAGTATATATAATGTAATGCTCATATTCGATGACATTTGAATTTTGTTTTTGTGTCCAAAATTCTGGTGTCTACATTAAAAGTATGTCGGACAGATTTTGAGATTAGTTCTCTCACACGAGCAATCGTCTCTAATATCTATGTGATATGTAGAGATGAAATTGTATTAATTTGTGATGGATTAACACATATATATACCGTCTTAGTTAAGTACTAAGAAGATATTACCGGTTGTATATATATATATATATATATATATATATATCGAAATGGATTTCTCACAATCCGTTGGACTTGTCAAATAGCCAAGTACGAGTTTTTCCTTGATACTATGAGGTTTTTTTGAGGACATGTAAAAAGGAAAACTCAGATCAAGTGTTGTGTACACTTGAACTAAGACCTGTACGATGCCTTTTTTAGAAAATCAGACACATGCTTCCAGATAGGAAGATAACGCATCATAGTACGTGTTTCATACCACATGTGCTTAAGTGACCATATAGGTAATGAGATGATGCATCCCTCTTCATCTCATTGTATGAGACTCGAAAGTTCATATTTAACCTCAATTTATACTCTTAGAACTTTTATCTCTCTTGAAATTTTATTTTGGTGTTGTTATTTTAGCATGTCACCGAAAAATTATGATTGATTCGGTTTGGCGGTGCATATTTAAGAAAACAACTAAGATAAGATTGAAAGTTAGTAGTATGAAAGGAAGACTGTTTTTGATCGACACATTGTTCTGTATTCATAGACTGGTTAATTATGTCTATGACTTAATGTTTGGAGACGTAATTGTAAATACATGAATGGATTTGAGTCAAGTATACTCTTATGTTGTTATGAGGGATGAGAGATATGTTAACTGTGTCGAATAAAAGAGGTCTAGGATATAGCGAGATAGGATACCCTCATCACCACATTGACGATGAGCTGTTATATATCCGTAACCGGTGTATAGCTCTAGAGCTCTTGGTATTCTCATATGTCACATGATCCACTTGCCTGTATGATATACGTGTTTGATTGTAATGATCATATTGTATGCGAGTCTAACCCTCATGTGCGAGTGGAAGATGTTGAAAAAATTGTGTTTGGGTTCGCCTATGAGAGTAGACCCAAGACCTTTGAATTCCTTTTGAATAAAAAGGAAATAAACTTGGGAGTGGTTTTCTAGGAAGCCACCCCCATAACTTCCCACTCCCTCTCTCTCTCTTGTGAGAAAAACATTCCCTTTTTTTGTGCCTATATACATGTACGTGAAAAAACAAAAATGGCAGAGGGAATTGTGAATCCACCATTTTTGGTGTAGAAGAGAGAGAGTGAAATTGACAGAGTTTTTCTCATGTTTTGAAAAATAGAGAAAAAGGGTTCGAGAATTGTTGATCATTCTCCACTAAGGCATTTGGATTGTGGAATATAGAAAGTGATCCAATTTTGTGATATCCTCTCGACCTAAAATACCCAACCATTAGAAAGAGATAAGTGATTTTTACCTAATTTAGATCCGGCAATTTCTGCATATGAATAATGTTTGTTGGTTCATATGAAAACCTTCACTACTCTCTCTCTCTCTCAATGGGGTTACTGATGCGACAGTGGGGTCTAGGGGTGGTAGCTTTGATGTTATTAGAAATGAGTAGTTGCACCACCTACAGTTGAGTCCGAGCCCGAGTCCGAGTATAGCCAAGATGTGCAAGAGTTCACGGATCAGCTAGTAGGACTAGCAACCTACCTGCCCTATGTGGGAGGTGACGCCAAAGCCCCTACCCCGGACTGCTGTAGTGGCCTGAAACAGGTTTTAAAGACAAACAAAATGTGCCTTTGTGTTGTTGTTAAGACAGGGATGATGCTCAACTTGGTCTCAACTGTTGGTAAAGGAAAAAGGAATTTAAAGTAATTGAAATGCTTCTTTACTACTACTTCTACCGGTACAATGGTCCATTAAATAATGTTGAAAGAATAGCTGAAAAACTGAAAAATAGTTCCTTAATCCCATGAACATCTAGCTACCGACTTATTGAGTTTAACTTTTAATACCCACTAACCACTAAATCATCACATACTCCAAATGATATGCCACTAATATTTTGAATCGTTCATTCAACACTCCCCCTTGATTCAAAATTACAGACTCTCAATTGTGACCTAAAAAATTGATGCTTGACTTGAGGAAGAGATTTTGTAAGGATATCTGCTACTTGCTCATTTGTGCCACAGAATTTCAACAGAATTTTTTCATATGCTACCAGCTTCTGAATGAAGTGATGTTGCACATCAATTTACTTAGTTCTGCCATGGAGTGCAGGATTCTTTGCCGTTGAAATTGTGGCCTATTATCACAAAAAATGGTTGTAGCTTCTTTTTGCTCATGATGAAAATCAGCAAGAAGTTTTTTGAGTCATAAAGCTTGTTGTGCTGCTGAAGTTACTGCTGCATATTTTGCTTCCGATGATGATAAAGATATTGTTTCTTGCTTCTTTGAACTGTAGGACACTGATCTAGAACCAAGGCTAAAAGTATTGCTAGAAGTGCTCTTTTGATCATCCAAACATCCTGCCCAGTCACTGTCAATAAAACCAATTAACTTGAAGACCCTTAGAATACTAAATATCAAAATTAACTATTCCAGCCACAAAACAATGAATCCTTTTTGTTGCACCAAAGTATTGCTTCGTAGGACTATGCATGAACTTGGGCACAACACTAACAGAGAAAACAATATCATATCTATGTGTATTAGATAATTTAAACCACCAACTAAACTTCTAAAAAATTTTAGATTAGCCTTCTTAGTCCCATCTTCATGCTATAACTTCTCATTGATGTTCATTGGTGTGGCTGCCACTTCATAATTGATCATATTAAACCTCATCAAAAGATTTGCAGCATATTTCTTTTGGCATAGAAGAACCTCATCTCTACCCTGCATCACCTCAAGCCCCAAAAAGTATTACAATAAGCCCAAATTTGTCATCTCAAAATTTCTCATCACGCAGCACTTGAAATTATCAATTAGGGACTTTGAGGAACCCATATAAACCATATCATCTGCATAAAGGCAAACTAACAAAAAATCTCAATTATCTTGTTACTTCAAGTAAAGAGTGTGTGCACTTTCACTTCTTATGAATCCATTATCATGAAAAAATGAGTCATTTTGCTATACCATGCACATGAAGTTTGTTTCAGCCTGTAAAGAGTTTTTCATAGCGTTTAAACTTTGTTTTCATTGCTATTGATAACAAAGTCTTGAGGTTGTGAAACATAAACCTCCTCTTCTAAATCACTATTCAAAAAGGCAGACTTTACATCAAATTGATACACAGGTAATTACAATTGGGTAGCGAAGTGAAAATTAATCTGATCGTTTCGAATCGAGTAATAGGAGAAAAAGTTTCTTGAAAATCTTAATCTTGTTGTTGTGAGTAACCCTTGGCCATAAGTCAAGCTTTATGCTTTTGAATGCTTCCATCAGCATTATACTTTGTTCGAAACACCCACTTGAGTCCTATGACATTCTTGCCTTTGGGGAAATCAACCAGTTCCCATGTTGAATTTTTTTCAAAGGCTTGTATCTCCTCTATCATAGCAGTATGCCACTCAGGTTGTTCTGCAATTTCTTCAAAACATGTTGGGTTAGAGGCATATAAAGCAAAGGTACAAGACTCATAAATTTCTTTTAAAGATTTGAATTTTTCGGTGGTGATTCACTGAAGGTGCTGGATGATGGAGAATTAGAACTTCTTGAACTTGTAGTGATGTTACTAGGTGATGAAGAAATTTAACTTGCTGGTGATGGTAATTCTGTTTGTACATTATCAAATTCTGTAGAAACTTGTACAACATCTTCCTTGTTATCATTCCACTCCCAACCAACCTCTTCATTACACACAACAGTCCTATTAATTTTAACACTGCCACTTATAGGATTATTTAGACGATATGCTTTGAATTGTGGACTATAACCACTAAAAATACATTTCATCAAGTTTAGAAGGAATATTAACCAAAACATATGCTATAGAACCAAAAACTTTTAAGTGACATACTCGAGCCTTCTTACCTACCCAAGCATACGGTGTTTAATTTAAAATGGTCTTTGTTGGAGAGATATTTAATGGATACACTGTTATGGCAATTGCTTCTCTCCAAAACTGATTTGGAAGCCCTTTTGCTTTCAACAAGCATTTGGCCATTTCCACCACTATTTGATTTTTTCGCTCTGTAACACTAGTTTGCTCAGGTGTGAATGGTGCTATAAGTTCCATGTGAATGGTATTCTCATCACAAAACACAGTGAAATCATTAGATACAAATTCACTATCTCGGTCAGTTCGAAATGCTTTTATACTTCTGCCATTTTATTTCTCTACAAGTGCCTTAATTTTCTAAAAATTTTCAAAGGTTTCTGATTTAAATTTTAAGAAATAAATCCAACTCGTATGGCTATAATCATCGGTAAATAGCAAAAAATACCGACTTCCACCAAGTGACTCAGTTTTCATTGGCCCATACAAAGCAACATACACAAGTTCAAGGCAATTTGAAGCCCTCCATGATTTTCCAATAGGAAATGATTTTTTATTTTGCTTCCCATAAATATACCCTTCATAGAAATCAAGTTCACTAATTTTTGGTAAGCCAACAATCTTTTCTTTTTGACTCAACAACCTCAAACCATTCACATTCAAATGGCCATAATGTGGATGCCACAATTTAGTTTCACTATTCCCCTTAGCAACTAAGGCACTACTCCCAACATTTGAAACTTCAAGTGGAGATATTTTATTTTGAGTCATACAGACAATGGCTATAGTCTCACCAGATTTTTTTTTATCAAGAATTGCACATAAATCACCATCAAACATAATTGACTATCCACTAGTCATCAATTGTCCAACACTCAACAAGTTATGAGCTGAACTAGACACAAATTGCACATTATAAAGAAGTTTAAGATCATCATGTACAGTTTTGATAGCAATTGTACCTTTTCCCTCGACTAGAATTTGCTTGTTATCTCCAAGTCGAACTTGACTTTTCTATATCTCATCAAGATCTCTAAACAAGGATCTCGAACTAGACATATGATTAAAGTATCTACTATAAATTAGACCAAATACCATTCATTGTATCAGTTATGGGGGAATGGGTCATAAACAACTTACTTTCTTTTTTCACGTTTTCTATAAAATTGACACACTTTTGCTTATTTTTCTGCTTGCTCCAGCATTCAGCTTCTTTGTAACCATATTTCTTGCAATATCTACATTGGATTATGCTTCAATTTTGATGTGATTCCCTAAATTGGCCTTTTCCTATGCTTCTACGACCTCGACCCCAAAATCCACCTCAGACTTTGCCTTGGCCTCCTGAATTTTCTGATTTTCCCATGTAAGAAGATTCCCCTTTCATTTGAGCCTTCTCCTCAACCTTTTCATGAGATCTTCTAAACCTAACTTCATGGGCAAATAGAGAACTCATCAATTCATCAAACGTATAAGTGGACAAGTCCTTAGACTCTTCAATTGCAGCAACAACATGATCAAATTTTGATGTTAAACTCTTTAAAACCTTGCTCACAATAATTTCATTACTAACATTTTCACCATATGATTTCATATGATTAACAATCTCAGACACTCTAGACAAAAATTCTTACGCTGATTCTTTTTCTTTCATAACTAACATTTCAAATTCACAACAAAGGGTCTATAATTTTACTACAATAGCCTTTTTCTTGTCCAAATACTCTTGCTTTAGAATCTCCCATAGCCGAGTGGAGTGTTGGCTGCTGTAATTCAAGGGAAAATTTCAACATCAATGGCTTGTTGAATTAAGAACAAGGCCTTAGCATCCTTCTTGCGATTCTCCCACAACCGTTGGTCAAGCTCAGCCAATTTCGTGTCTTCAAATCTGTCCATTACCAAGTCCCATAGCTCTTGGAACTTGAACATGGTCTTCATTCTAAGACTCTAAAACTAAGATGATGGTTTTGTTCCATTGCCTGCCATGGCTGATTTTCTTTCTCTCGGTGTGTGTTTGCCTACCTTTTTTTTTATTCTCTCTCCTACTTTACCTTTTCGTGTCTGAGGAAAAAACAGGACCGAAACCTAGTGGGTTTATTTGGCCTCTTGTGTTAATGCCCTGATATCACCATTGTTGGTAAAGCAAGAAGGAATTTGGAACAATTGAAAGGCTTCTTTATTGCTGCTTCTACTTCATAACGTTTTGTACAATGGTCTATTAAATAATGCTGAAAGAGTAACTAAACAATTGAAAAGCAATTCCTTAATCCCATGAACATCTAACCACTAACTTATTGACTTTAACTCCTAATACCTACTAACCACTAAATCATCACATTCTCCAAATAATATACCATTAATATTTTGAATCGTTCATTTAATAGTTGGTCAGGCTCACCGGCTTCGTGTCTTCAAATCTCTCCTTTACCAAGTCCCATAGCTCTTAGGACTTCAACTTGGTCTTCATTTTCAGACTCCAAAACTGATAATTTTCTCCTTTAAAGATTGGAATTTGAGACTGAGATGATGGGTTTGTTCCGTTTGCCTTACTTATGTGTGTGTATGTTCTCTCTCTCTCTCTCTCTTTACCTTTTCCTGCTTGAGGATTAAAAAGACCGAAACCTGGTGGATTTATTTGGCCTTTTGTGTCAATGCTTTGGTACAAGGTGAAGATTTGGACTGTCGCAGTAGCCTGAAATAGGTTTTCAAGAAAAACAAAACATGCCTTTTGCATTATTGTTAAAGACAGGGATGATGCCGAACTTGGTCTCCACATCAACGCCACTCTTACTCTCAGTCTTCCTTCTGTTTGCAATGTCCCTACTAATGTGTCCCAGTGACCAGGTATCCATTATATATTCAGTTTAAAAAATGCTATTTATGATGAGCATAGTGGCTTTCTACTTAGGTGAGTAACTTCTATTTCTACATATTTTTCTTTTCTTCTAAATACACATTTTCAATGATTAAATTATGAAAAGAGGAGAAAAAAATATTGGCATCTCCGACTAAAATGAAAAGTTTGTGTTTTAGAAAGAAAAATCATAATAAAAGTTTAGAGATTTGCGATTAATTGGATTTACAAAGGATAATAACTTACCTAACAAGTAAATATATTCACTCCAAGATTTTACTTTCCGAATCAATCCAAAATTTTTGAAATTCCTAATTACATCAAAAATTGGATTACAATTGATTGCATCTCACTAAAATTTTGTTTTTATTTTTGTTTTCAATTGTAAATTTGAATTTTGGTTGGATATTCCGGCAGTTTTCACCTCCAAGCAAAATGCATGTTCATCACAAACTCTGTTATTTTGAGAAAAGATGTAGATATTTTAAAAAAGAAAAAAAATTAATCACTTTCATATATTTATAAATTAAAATTGTTACATTAAAATCATTCCATTGTTCTATTAACTCAAAATATCAACATAGTGGTGGCTTCCCTCACAATCGCATTATCTCTCATGGCATATTCTTATGAGAATACTAAAACAACACAGAGCCTCCTATATCATACAATCAAACTCATCAACCTCTTCAATTTATAAAGGACAATAGCATGTGTAATAAACGAACTAAGTTTGTCGATCAATCTATAATTTTAAAAATCTTAAATACATCAAATATTGAATTACAGCTAATGGCATTTAAAATATTTTTTTTTGCTGAAGTACAAATCCAAGTTTTGCTTTTCAACTTGCCAATAAATGCACCAACCATTCTATCATTTTGGACTGAAATTTAATGGCTTTGGAGTAATCTTAAATGCAGCTCTTCTACATCGGGATCCTAACTCACCAGGGCCTCAGGTGTTTCTCCAATTCGCTAATTGTTCCAGTGCCAGTGCTAGCAGTCATGATCCCGATGGTACTTATGCCATCTTTCCAAAACTAATTTTAGAAGTCTTTTACTAAATAAATCAGGTTGTAGTATTTATATATAAATTTGATTTTTATTTTATGCTTTTTCTTTTTTGCTTTATCATTAGTCTGTTGATCAACTTGGTTGTTGAAAACGAGGACACTAACCAAGTCGACTTGACAAAAAGTCAAGTTAACTTAAAGCAAAATTAGGTCGACCTGTGAAAGCAATTGGTTGACTTGCACTTCAACCATTGCTATCAATTTGAGGAAGCATAACAAAGGCCATAGAAAGAAGTCGAATTACCAAAAGATCAAGTTGATTTGAAATAAAAATAGGTCAGACCGGCTTTTGAACTGAAGTAAAGTCAGGTCAACCTGTGAAAGCAACAGGTTGACCTACCATTGTTCTTAATTGTGTAATGGCTAGAATCCTAGCCGCTAGAAAGCAATAGGTCGACATGCGAAGATAATAGATCGACCTGAGAAGGCAACAGGTCGACTTGTGAAGATAACAAAACGATTTGCTATTGTGCATAACGGCTAGAATTCTAACAATTAGAAAGGAGTCTCTTATGTTCAGCGGTCTCTACTCTTACAAATAAATCTCTCATCTCATGATTGTAAGCCAACAACAAGAGATAATCTTCTCTCTTGCAAAAAAAAATTCTCTCTCTCCTCTTGTAAATTCTCTCTCAAGGGATAATCTTCATATTGTAAAATTCACAAAGTATTCAACAAAACCAAGTCTTTTCTTTTTTTTTTTTAATTTCTTATCATAATTTATCAATATGGTATTAAAGCTGGTTTCCATTCCAACCTCCTCACATGACACCTTCCAATCTCACCCCTTTTCCTCCACACTTTGAAACTCAATAAACTACTATCAATGGGCAAGTGGAGTAAGAAGATCCCTCGATATAAGGGATCTCTTGGAGCATATCATGGAGGAGCCTTTGGAGGAATCAAGCCCCAAGTATAAGGGGTGGAAGAAGAAGGATGATCAAGTATTTGTTCTCCTGTGTAACTCTATGGATCACACCCATTGTGTGCCGGTCACAAGCGCTCTCATGGCTAAAGCTTTTTGGAATCAAATATATAGTCTCTATGGGCAAAAATAAAACTTGGGGAGAATATATGAAATCAAAAGGCCGATTGGAGGTGATACACACCTCTATAGATACCTCCAAATATGTGTGAAAGGAAAATGTAACACAACGAATCGGGATTGATCCAGGGGTTTGTATGCTAGGGTGAATGAAATAGAGACACCACAACGGGGGTAGTAACCCATTGATATTGCCAAAGAGCATTTTAGGATAAAACCTAACCTACCCTATCTAGCTCAATATGGTGAATCAAATAAAGAATAAGAAATCTCACATTATTATTATTCAAACTTGTTCCATACATGGTTGAAAATGAGGTATATATATATCCATAATCACATACATAAAGTCTTAGTAGTAAATGTAGAAAGTTGTGGCTCATTAGTCACAAATTACTCCTAAGATCAAGAAACCTAATTGGCAGATTTGAGGGTTAAAAATTTGGTATTATTCTTTCCCTAATCAGCCACAATTATTTCTAAGAATTATATGCCTACTTGACAGATTAGGGGGCAAAAAATTTGGCAGTATTCTTCCCCTAAACTTGCAAAATCTGCATGCGGGCCAAAAAAAGAAACAAATATAAATGATTCCTTGTAACTTCATTTGAGGGATTTGAACTTGAATTAACTATATGGGCTTGTATTCTTCATTGAGTTTCTTGAAAGTAGACTAGACATCCTTTGTGCTCTCAATCATAAATGATTCCAGCTGTTTCTTAAGTCTCTTAGCTCTTGATTTTGTGATTGGGCCCAAAGGAAGACTTGGAAGCTCTACCGACTTGATTTGTTATTGATCTTTATGGTAGGTGGCATCGGGATCAATATGTGTAGACAGAATAGAGTGGATGCCCTCATCAGGAAGTCTTAAAAAAGAGGAAAAATCTCTCACACAACTGTTTGGAGAGCATGGTGACTTGTGGAAAGAACTTCGAGCCTTAAGACCAGTAACTACCGATCCAAGAATTTTTCAACAAAGAGAAGATGAGGATATGAAGTTCAACCTTCTCATCTCCCTTGGAGAACAATATTCCAATTTGTACCAAGAAATATTGATGATAAAAGAGTTTTCCTCTTTCCAAGAGGTTCAATACATTATCTAGCACATTGATGCAAGTATCGGAATAGAGGACGCTGTACAATCCTATGTCCATGTTCACAACTTCAAAGCAACTGGAGAAGAACACAAGGTCAACCTAGTGTCCCAACCGACCAAAAATGCAATTTGCACCCATTGCAAGAAGCTGGGACACTAAAGGGAAAAGTACTAGTTTTTACATCCTCACCTTCAACCAAAGAGAAGTCAAGGGAATTCTAACAGCTCCAACACTGTCCAGACTACATCTTTAGTCAACCATTGAAGAGGTGGTGACACGGGTGTTGCTCATGCAAAGACTCAACCCTATCCACAATCTTGGTACTTATTCTAACTCTATCTCAAAAGTTCGATATTGGTTATTAGACTCGGCCTATGATCATCATATGGTTAGGGATAAAAACAAATTTCAAAACTTAAAGCCCCTCCCTAACCATAGGATAATCAAAGTTGCCAATGGATATAACTTGGATGCTAAAGAACTTGGGGAATTCTAAATTTTTGGAAAAAAACAACAAAAGCTTTATATGTTCTAAAGTTCTCATCTAATCTTATGTCCATTAGCTAGCTGACCAAAGATCAAAGTTACAAGGTTGTTTTGATCCTAGCACTATCGTTTTTTCGGATCTCAAAACGAACCAAGTCATTGGTAGGGAATTCAGGAGGAACAACTTGTACTTTATGGACAAAAACAACCACACACTTGTAACATGCCAAGAAGGAAACTATGTTTTGTGGCATGCTAGATTAGGTCACCTATGTAAGCAAGCTTTGATGAGCCTATTTCCAATGAAGAATTATGAAATTAGGCACCGTGAAGCTCACATTTTTTGGAAAAGGAAACCAAGTGTATTATCCAATCTCAAAGGCAATTTATAAAGATGCTTTTAATATTGTGCATCAGACATTTGGACCCCACCAGTAGTATCTAGAAGAGGGTTTAAATATTTTATAATATTTATTGATCATAAAACTAGATACACTTAGATTTACATACTCACAACAAAGGCACAAACACATGAGGTGTTTAAAAACTTCACGACACATGTTACTAAGTAATACAACACTAATAAAAAAATGTTTATGATAGACAATGAGGGAGAATTTATGAGTAAGGACTTTACTAGTTTCTTGCAAAAAAGGAATTTGACATCAAAGTTCATGTCTTATACCCCACGACAAAATGAGGTTATCGAAAGAAAGAATTGGCACCTCTTAGAAATGGCAAGAATCATGATGTTTTATTCTAACACACCTAAAACTTATTGGAGCGATGCAGTTAGCACTGCAGCTCACATAATCAATCGATTGCCAACTAGTATACTCCAAGGGAAATCCCCTTTGGAAGCACTTACAAAAATCGGGCCAAATATCGAACACTTAAGGGTATTCGGGTATGTATTTTATATCCACACCCTAAGACAATTTAGAGATAAATTTGATAGAAAAAGCAAGTGATGCATATTTTTTGACTATGCAAACTTTCAAAAAGGATACATTTGTTTAAACTCTGATACTAACAAGTTATACGCATCAAAAGATGTAATATTTATAGAAAATGAGATTTATTTTGTAGGCCTTGGAAGAGAGAGTGAAGTGGAGCATCAAAAGGAAAACTTGCAAATATTCCTTTCCATGCCTCAAGTAAGTAGTCTCCCTGACCAAACTCTCAAGAAGGCTCAAAGCAAAGTAAGGACGAGCCAGAAAACTCAGAATCGAGAAGTGAAGATATCCAGAGACGGAGGAAAGTAGAGAGAAGGGGGAGAACAAGAGTCCCCTTCTAATGAGCAAGAGGAAGAAACAAGTGACTCATTTCCATATCCTCCTCCGCTTAGAAGATCATCTTGACTAAAAATTCCTCCTTCTGAATGGATAAACCGTAGGATGTTTTATAATTGCAAGGTTATACTTTATCCATTGTCTGAGTATTACACTACTGCTAACATTTCTCTTAGTCACCAGTCTTCTTGAGTGGCATTGACTTAGTGCAGTAATCCAGGAACTTTGATGAAGCCAATACCCAGAATAGAGAAGGCCATGAAAGAAGAACTAGATGCATTGACTAGGAATGAAACCTGGGAAGTCACATCACATTCAAAAGAAAAAAAGGGTAGTATGATGTAAATGGGAGTACAAAGTAAAGTATAAAAGTGGCAGGTCAATAGATTGAAACAAAACCCGACTTGTAACAAAGGGCTTCACACAAACCCAAGGGGAAAATTTCAATGAGACGTTTGCTCCTATAGCAAAAATGAACATAATTTAGTTTTTATGTTCATTGCAACAAATCAAATATGGAAGATATATCAAATGGATGTAAAGAATGCATTCCTTCAAGGAGAAGTAGAGGAAGAGGTGTATATGCGACTTCCATAAGGCTATCAACCAAAGAAAAAGGGGTAAGTATGCAAACTCAAGAAGGCAATCTATGACCTAAAGCAATTTCCTCGAGCCTGGTACACAAAACTTAGCTCTGCCCTTATTAGTAACAATTTTAGAAAGTGTAATAGTGATAACACCTTATTCACCAGAAAGAATAATAAAAAAATTACTATTGTGTTTATCTATTTGTTACCAGGAGCCAATGAGCTATAGTTCAATTGGCACATTCTCCTCTCCCCTTGTAAAGGTCTTGCGTTCGAGTCTTCCTATATACAAAAAAAATAATTAATAATGGGAATGACATGTGTCTAATAGATCAAGCTCAGGAAAGACAATAATAAACCTTTCATGGATGTGCAGAGATATCAAAGACTAGTTGAAAAACTCATCTATCACACTATCACTAGACCGGACATCTTATATACAGTAAGCCAGATAAGCTAATGCATGCATGCTCCTTCAAATGGATATTGGAAAGCTGCTGAAAGAATCCTAAAAATATCTCAAAGGAGCTCTTGGAAGAGGTATATGGATGATAACCAAAGCACGGAGATTGAAGGGTTTTATGATGCAAACTGGGTAGGAGACTCAAGGGATAGGAAACCTACAACAGGCTATTACATGTTTATAGGTAGGAAGTTTTTGTCATGGAAAAGCAAGAAGCAATCAGTGATATCAAGGTCAAGTTCAGAAGCTAAATATAGAGCCATGGCAATAGTTACTATTGAGATTTTCTGGTTAAACATTGTAATTCAAGAATTGAGGTTTCCAATCACTCAACTAATCAAGCTTCAATATGACAACCAATCAGCAATCTATATTGCTTCCAATCCATCTTTCCATGAGAAAACAAAGATATTGAGGTTGACAGTCACTTTGTGTGATAGAAAATAGAATATAAGACCATCATCATTCTCCATGTGAGAAGTCATTAGCACCTCGTAGATATCTTTACTAAGGGAATGCAAGTCATTTACCAAATATCCTCATCAAGTTAGACTCCATAGATATATATTTGCCAAACTTAAGGAAAAGTGTTGAAAATAAAGACACTAACCAAGTTGACTTGACAAAAGGACAATTCGACTTGAGGCACAACCAAGTCGACTTGGTCAAGTCAACTTAAAGCAAAAACAGATCAACCTATGGAAGCAACTGGTCATCCTGCACTTCAACCATTGCTATCAATTTTAGGAAGCATAATCAAAAGCCAGAGAAAAAGTCGACTTACCAAAAGATCAAATTGACCTAATATAAAAATATGTCGGCCTCTTAAAGCGAGAGGTCAACCTACTCTTGTCTTGAAGTAAAGATAGGTTGACCTATGAAAGCAACAGGTCGACCTACCTTTTTTTTTTTAACTATCCTAGCTGTTAGAAAGCAACAAGTTGACATGCGAAGATAATAGATCAACATGAGAAGGTAATAGGTCGACTTGCAAAGATAACAAGTTGACCTGTTGCTGTGTGTAACGGTTAGAATTCTGGTTGTTAGAATTCTAGCCATTAGAAAGGAGACTCTGTTGTTCAGTAGTCTTTTCTCTTATAAATAAATTTCTTCCCTCATGATTGTAAGTGAGCAAAGAGAGATAATCCTCTCTCTTGCAAAAAAAAACTGTCTCTCTCCTCCTGTAAATTAATTTTCAAGGGATAATCTTCCTTTTGTAAAATTCTCAAAAAAATCAATAAAACCAAATCCTTTCTTCATTTCTTATCATTATTTATCAACATTTGATATTATATGTTTTGTCATTTGTCATATTCTTACACATCTATACTTATGCATAAAATTTTACATTTTTTGTTTAACAATATCAAGGTTTCTCTCATATAACTTTTCCATTTTTTTCTTTTTGGGATATTTTTCCAAGTTGAAGGGAGTTCTTTGAGTATTGGGAACTGAACAGCAAGTTCCCTAGTGAATGGAAATACTGGTTGGAGAGAAAGAAGTTGGCCAAAAGTGGCAAGCTTGGCAAGCTTGGCAAGCCATGCTTCACTCTTATGTCTACTTTGCATCTTTTGAAAGAGCTATCTTTATAAAAACCTCCATCGGTCCTTCTAGCTCTGCTTCCATTCTTTGTAACTAAACATATAAAAAATAGAAGTGAGTTGTTTAAATTTGTTTGGTGTAATAATGCATCTTCTAAATGAGTATTGGACTAAAAATATTTCAATTTTAGTTGATAAATAATTTGTATAATCAATGTTAAGCCATGAAGCTCTTCAATTATAGCCCATGTTCGCAAAAATATCATCTTTGAAACAAAAAGGAAAAATAAATTATAGATGTGTTGATGTGATGTAAATATAAAAGAATGAAACGTAATGGAAAAGGATAAACCAGAGAGAGCAGAATTTAGTAACAAAAACAATAATCAAACATTTATCCTACTAAATAGAGTCAACTATATAGATCTTTCTATGTCATTATATTTTATTTTATATCGCATATTCACCTATATAAATTTTTTTTATATGACAATAATAATCGTACTTTTATCCTACTAAGTAGGCTCGAGAATATGGATACTTTTACGTCATTATATTATATCTTGTATTATATTTTCATATCTATTTAAATAATTCATATTATATTTTATTGTCGTTATCCAACTCTTCTTAGATCTCCCTCTTCCTCAATGAATATGAGTACTTATCATAATCTCGCATCGTCCAAAAAGAGTCTCTATTGCTTGCCTATATACTTGTCAATATCATCTTAATCTATTTTCATTGATCAAATCTTCCTTGATCAAGCAAGCACACCCTCTTCCTCTATATGGTCATGGTAGTGAAGTCTTGTTTTTAATGAACTCCCTTGCTAGTGTGATCAAGAGACATGGCAAAGATGATGCATAAACTTATGTAAGAGAGGTTTCAAGGATTAAAAATTAACGATGACCCACTACACCGGTATCATACCTCTAACAAAAGGAATTAAATATACAATTGTGGAAGTAAACAACATAATTAAAAATGCAATATCTGGACTCGTGAGAATTGCCTTTCCTACATGTGAAAAATAATTAATAAAAGGAAATAAATAATTTTTAAAAATTTGACAAAATCTCACCTCTTACGTGGGTATATTATCCCACAAGAGAATGTATTCTCATACAAGAGAATGTATCTCTACGTTTGTTATCTCACTCAATCTCTTAATCTCAAGCAAAATGCAGAGAGAGTTCACTCACACAGAACTCTCTCAAAATTGCTTTTCAGGTAAACCATTATGGAGAGATCTAAAAGGAGAGATTAAGTGAGTTGGGATAATGGGATGGTTAGTGGGATAATGAGAATTATCCCATTATCCCATTATCCCAAATTTAAAATTTTTTATTTTTTGTGTAGTAAAATGCCCTTATGTGGGTATATTTATCAATATCTTCCACTTACACACAATAGCATTTTATATCCGTTACAATATCATAATTCGTGCGATCTACCAAATCACTATATTAGACTTTTATACAAAATTGGGCGTCGTACAACCGGTGAGTATAATTACAAGTAAAGACTTTTTAATATAGCTGTTAGGATGATTGAGAGCCACCGTTAGGACCAAAAAGAACTCGTTGAACACCAGATTCAATAAAATTATATCCATCGAGCCACTTTCCTTATCGAGAGAGATCCTCAATCATTGTTCAACTGTATATTCACTATTATATTTGAATCCCAATATGGATAAATATAATAGACCGATCGGTGAATACTGCATAATGATATAATATCGATTGATTTTCCTTTTCTCAAACTTGAATTCATCAGCCTCAATTTAATTGCTTTCCTAGACCTACCCTTTAGACCTACATTCATTTCAAGCAATCCCTCTGAATCTTAACTCCGAAGATGAACTCAATTTAACCTATGTGTTTCATGTCAAAACTTGATGATAACAATATCTTAATAGTCATTAGATATTTAATGTTGTTCTCAGCTAACATTATATCATCTACTTATAGAGACAAGATCACAAAGGAGTTATCAAAACATATTAGATAGATACAATGATTCTTCTCGATCATTGTAAAACCATAATATATCATTTTCTCGTGAAATCTCAAATATCACCACCTGGATGACTGCTTTATACTATATATCGACTTCTGAAATCCATAGATTTTATCCTCCTAACCTTCTACAATGAATTTAGAGGGTTGTTTCATATAGATCTCCTCATCTAAATTTTCATCAAGGAAAGCAGTCTTTACGTCCATCTGGTATAACTCCAGATCTATACTTACAACAATCGTCAAGAATAAATAGATCGATATAAATTTGATTACAGGAGAGAAAGTCTCCTCGTACCAATGTCATTTGTCTGAGTGTAACCGTCGGCTATCTATGGGTCTTGTATATCTCTACAGATCCATCGGCCTTTTTTGTACTTTGAGAACCTATTTGATCCCAATTACCTTTCTATCCTCAGGTGTGAATCAACTAGATCTCAAACTCCATTGACTCTCATGGATTCCATCTCCTCCTATATGACCTTTAACTATCGGACTTTTATAGGACCCTCAAGAGCCTCCTTAAATGTCTTGGGATCCTCATCATTATCAGGAGTCATAATGAGAATTTTATTCTCAATCGGAAAACGATATCGAGGTACTTGTCCCTGACTACTCCTATGAGGGGCAGCTTCCTCACCTCTAGAAGAACCATTCCTACTAGAATCAAGATCTATAATAAGTTCTTGAGTCTCATTATTGGGCTCACCCATCTCATAAAAGGTGAAATTCTGATTGATTTCGCTTCTCTTAGGGAAATTATTTTTTAGAAACATGGCATCACAAGACTCAATCTCGGTGATTGTGCCGTCTGTAAACTCACTTAGGAACACATGTCCCTTGAAATATTCAGAGTATCTTATAAAGATGCACTTCTTTTCTCGGGAGGCTAACTTGTCACGTGAATGCAAGGAATCATGAACATATGCAGCACAATTCCATGGCTTCAAGTGGTTAATGTCAGGCTACCTTCCTGTCCAAAATTCATATAAGGTACTGACTACTGACTTTGTTGGAACATGATTGAAGACGTAGGCAGCAGTTAATAATATATCTCCCCAATGGGAGATAGGCAAATTGGCCTATGTCATCATAGACCTTAGCATCATCAATAGAGTTATATTTCTTCTCTGGGCTGCTTCGTTCTGTTGGGGAATAACATGAATAGTCAACTATCTCGTAATACTCTTCTTGAAACAGATGTTACGCGATTTAGGTATATCACGATTTTGGGTGAATATACCCTAGTCGAGTGTTGTGTATAATGCATAACAAGTGTCGATCCCACGAGAATATTATGTATTACTAAATATAAAATACCCTATCTAAGTTAGACAGAACGAATCAAGATAGTAAAAATATTAAAATTATGAAAATATTAAAAATAGAAATATTGATAGACAAAAACCCTAGTTTTATAAAACTCTAGAATATCGATTTCATCTGTTTTCAATTTTTTCACACAGTTGAATTCTTTCAAATCGCTTAAAGTTTATTGATTAAAGATTCATTCTTGATGATGACAAATTTTCCTAAATTATATTCACCCAATGGTCATGCAATTTTGATTAGACCGAACTACATTTGGGGCGTTTCCCCCTCAGCGACGCGTTACATCGGACCCTGGGTGTAGCGACAAGTTAATAAGGGACTCTAGGGTGCGGGTAAATAAATTAGTCCATGAAGATAGGATTCGCATAGCCACTTGGAATATAGGATCTTTGACCGGTAAGCTAGGAGAGATAGGAGAAACAATGAATAGACGGAAAATTCATATCTTGTGTCTTCAAGAAACCAAATGGGTGGGAGAGAAGGCTAAAGTAGTGGAACCCTATGGTCATAAGCTTTGGTATACCGGTAGGGATAGAACTAAGAATGGGGTAGGGATAATTATACATAAGAATCTATTGGATGATGTAATAGAGATACGAAGGAAGGGCGATAGAATTATACTTGTTAAGTTAGTAGACGGAGAAAACATAGTTAATATAGTTAGTGTGTATGCGCCCCAAATAGGTACAGATATAATTAGTAAAAAACAATTTTGGGAGGATTTAGAGGATTTTATACAAGGCATACCGAGTACGGAAAAGTTATTTATAGGAGGTGATCTAAATGGACATGTAGGCGAGAGGAATGAAGGATTCGAAACCGTACATGGAAACTTTGGATTTGGTTGTAGGAATGAGGCGGGATGTACCATTTTAGAGTTTGCTACCGCGTTTGAGTTAGTAGTTGTAAACACTTTATTTAAAAAAAGAGAATCACACTTAGTCACATATAAAAGTGGTTTTAATACTAGTCAAATAGATTTCTTCCTCACTAGGAAAGTTGATAGAATGACTTGTAAGGATTGTAAGGTTATCCCGGGTGAGAGTGCGGCAACTCAGCATCGACCTCTGGTTTTAGATATACGGGTGTCTAAAAGGCAAAAGAGACATCGTCTATTTGTGGATCCAAGAATTAAGTGGTGGAATTTAAAAGGAGAAAAGTTGACGACCTTTAGAGATAAATTGTATCAAGTGGCAAATTGGTCTATTATGGACGATTCAGACACAATGTGGAATGAGATATCTAATACTATTATGAGCACAGGTAAGGAAGTTCTTGGTGTATCGAAGGGTCAGGTCCCTATAGGCAAAGAATCATGGTGGTGGAACGAAGAAATTCAAACGGCTATCCACACCAAACGAGAGTGTTATAGGAACCTTAAAGGTAATAGCGGTAGTGATGCGTATGACAAATACAAGAAAGCAAAAAAGGATGTGAAAAAGTCTATCCTAAAGTCAAAGAGTAAGGTGTATAATGAAATATACAAGAAATTGGATACTAAAGACGGAGAGAAAGAGATCTACAAAATTGCCAAACTAAGGGAGCGAAAGAGTAAAGATTTAAATGGTATTAGGTGCATTAAGAGTGGAACCAATACTATACTTGTAAAGGATGAGGACATAAGAAAACGTTGGCGTGATTATTTTGACGATCTCTTTAATGTTAAGAATACGGGAGTTATAGGGAATATCGAAATACCTATAGAAGAGATCAATAGAGATTTTAAACGCAAGATCCGTCCTCTTGAAGTGAAGGAGGCTTTAAAGAGAATGAAGAATAATAAGGCCATAGGACCTGATGGCATTCATATAGAAGTGTGGAAATGTTTGGGTGAATTTGGTATAAAAATATTAACGGATATTTTCAATAAAATTTGGGAAACTAGGAGAATGCCTCAGATATGGAGGAAGAGTGTAATTGTACCGCTCTATAAGAATAAAGGAGATATACAGGATTGCTCTAACTATAGAGGGATTAAGCTTATGAGTCATACTATGAAATTATGGGAGAGAGTAATAGAGTATCGATTGAGATTGGAGATAAGTATATCTCAAAATCAATTTGGATTTATGCCAGGCAGATCCACCACGGAAGCGATTCACTTGCTAAGACATTTAATGGAGAAATATAGAGCACAGAAGAGAGACCTACATATAGTATTCATTGATCTGGAAAAAGCATATGATAGAGTTCCTAGAGACTTATTGTGGTGGGCGCTGATGAAGAAAGGGATATCCTTGAGGTATATTAACCTAATTAGAGATATGTATGAGGGAGCTATAACCGGCGTAAGCACTCGTGGGGGTTTGAGTGATAGTTTTCCCATTAACATTGGACTCCATCAAGGTTCGGCATTAAGCCCCCTCCTCTTTGCAGTAGTGATAGACGAAATTACCAAAAATATCCAAGATGAAATACCATGGTGTATGCTTTTCGCAGATGATATAGTGTTAGTTGATAAAACTATAGAGAGTGTTAGTGCTAAACTCGAGTTATGGAGATTTACACTAGAAACTAGCGGGTTTAGACTGAGTAGATCAAAAACAGAATATATGAGATGTGGGTTTAGTGACAGACCCCGGAATGCTGAAGAAACGATTAGGTTAGATGGGCAAGAGGTACCCAAAAGTGAACGATTTAGATACTTAGGATCTATCATTCAAAATGATGGTAACATCGATGGAGATGTGAACCATAGAATTCAAGCGGGTTGGATGAAATGGAGAAGGGCCTCCGGAATTCTTTGCGATCACACGATGCCATTGCACTTAAAGGGAAAGTTTTATAGAAGCGTGGTTAGACCTACATTATTATATGGTACTGAGTGTTGGGCTGTTAAACAACAACAAGAACAAAAGATGTCTGTAGCAGAAATGAGGATGCTTAGGTGGATGTGTGGAAAAACTAGAAGAGATAGAATAAGAAATGAAGAGATCCGAAATAAGTTGGGGGTTAGTTCAATTGTGGATAAGATGCGAGAGTGCCGTCTGAGGTGGTTCGGACATGTGCAACGAAGACCCAATGATGCGCCTGTTAGGAGAACCGAGAACTTAAATCTAGACAGTTTAGTAAAACGTAGAGGTAGACCGCTGAAAACTTGGATGCAAGTTATCCGCAAAGATTTGAAGATTAAGGGTTTAGAAGAGGAAATGGTTTTGGATAGGAATGGATGGCGTAGTAGAATCCGCACAAATTAAACCAATCTGTTTTCAAATATTTATCTATTGATTTATTTATCTATTTTTCATTGTATTTATTTTATTTTATTTTATTTTTATTTTATTTTTATTTTATTTTATCTTTATTTTTATTTTATTTTTCTCTCCTTTTCAAGTTTGTCTCTCAAATGACCGACCCCAACTATTGGGATTAAGGCGCAGTTTGTTGTTGTTGTTGTTGTAGGATTTTCCCTAAAATCCGCACACATTGAGTTAATCATCCATTGTTCTCATAATCCTATATGGATTTTATTGTATTGGTCAGATTTATTGTAATCTTCACTTGATCTAATGCATATAATCATAAATCATCAAATCGTAGGGCTCTTTACGAATGAAACATTAAGTATAACAATGAAATCTTATCAAAAAAGGAATATACCAATAAAAATTTAAGGGAAAGAAACGAATCAAACCATACTATTAATCAAAGAACAGAATTCATCGAGTTCTAGAAACTAGATATCTATGTAAACATGATAAAGAAATGTAAGAAAGTTAAAAAAAAAACATTACAACCCATTCAACCCGAATGAAGATCGAAGAATCCCGTCTAAGAAGACTAAGGAGGCGGCTACTAGGGTTTCTCCCCCCTTTTCCAAGTGTAAAGAATGTCTCATTCTTATAATCTAATTCCTAAGATTCATAAATAACTAAAAATTCGTGGGTTTTCATAACAATCTGATATTTCGCTTGAACTTGGGTTTTTAGAACTCATGGACCTTGATTTCTAGCACTACAGTAATTTCAACTCAAATTTCAGATACTGTCTAGTCTAACCCAGCCTCTGAGGTCTTGATAAGTTTTGTAGGCTTTGAAGTCTTCTTTCCAACGCAACAAGAATCAAGTCAATCGAATATCGGAGTAAAAATTTATACCCAAAATACTAATAACTGTCTGTGCAGTCCAATATCTTTAAATAAACCCAATAGTCCTAAAATAAAATCCACGAAAATAATCAATGTAAAATCCTGAAATAAAACCTAAAAATAGTTCTAAAAATCATAAATAAAGCCTAAAATAAAATAAAATAAAATAAATTCAAGTATATAAAAATATCATTATCAAATACCCCACACTTAAATGTTTGCTTGTCCTCAAGCAAGAATAAATTTTTTCCAAAACTAATTCAACGTCTCAAATCCCTAACCATGTATATAATAAGTTCAAATCAGAATTACAATCATAACAATCAATATTTCGCAGTATCCAGCACTAGAGAAACTATTGCGTCTCATATAGTCTTATCGAAATCAAGAAAAATGTAAGACTCAACCACCCTCATAATTGATTCACTCAATAAATTGAATGAAGATACTAACCAACTACTCAAAGCACTTATTTTAGGTAAAGGTACGTGTATCACTCAAATCAATATAATGAGATGAAATTACTATAAATTTGCTCATATATCAAATCTCCACCATTTATATATTAAATCTACATACCAATCAAAAGATCTTTTATATGGTTGTAATGAGGCCAAGGTAAGGGATATGATAATGGGTAAGATATAGGATTAAAATGATTCACTAAATATATCTAAGTATCAAGACATGGCATTATTACATCAAGACAAGAAATACTAACTCTAACTATGCACATGTAATGTAATATATCATTTATTTAAAATAAAGAACTATGACTTCACTATAAGAGTGAACAATATCATAATGGAATTTTTTCTTTTTTTTTTTCAATTTTTTTCATTTTTCATTCTTTTTTTTCCATAACTCACTCAAAAATACAATGACTAAAAGTATATATAAAACTCGAAAATAATAATACCTAAATACATAATGCCATACTATCAATTATAAGTATATTAGTGAATTCGACTTCAAATTCTGGAATTAGAGAAAGACAGGTCATAGGGTAAATTATGTGCGTAACATATGAAAGAAAATGTTTAGACTCGAATTGGTTAACTAAGGGGCAAAAAATAATTGGGATTGTGTTTTTCGGAAGCCAAACGTGTATAATCCTAAGCGTCTTAATCATTTTGGTGTATGAAAATCATAAATATGGTCTCAAAATACATAACAAAGCCAATTTTAGAATGATTAAATCATGTGTGATATACGCTCAGCAAGAAAAATGTTTAAAGTAAAAAACATTGCTCTTTAAGGCTCAAATCCTCATTAAGATAAATTAGGTATTAAATGTTGTATGTTTATCTTAAAATCAACCATAAAAAGATAAATAACCACTCATGTACCAAATAACTACTAATATCAATCTTTTGTCATGCAATCCAATTCAATACAAGTAACATACAAGGACTAGAAAAACTGAGAAAATCTAGTTGGCATAAAAAACTTTTTTCAAAGCTAAAGAAATACAGCAAAAATCAAGATTTCTAAATAAAAATGTCCTAAAAATCAGAATGAAATAAATAAAACACCTAAAAATCAAAATACAATGCATCCCCCCACACTTAATCCAAACATTGTCCACAATGCAATTCAATCTAAAATCCAGATAAGAGAACAGAAAAACTCCCCTGATTAAGTCGGGGAAGGGGTTGCTTGTGCTTATCAATCCACTAAGAAAATGGCAGACCCTACTTTCAAGTTGGTCCCATCCTCATGTGTCTTCAAATGATGCCCATTAACTTTAAACTTTTCACCTTGCTCGTTTGAAAACTCTGCCGCTCCATATGGGAAAACTTGTGTCACTATGAAAGGTCTACTCCATCTCGATCTAAATTTCTCTAGAAAAAGTCTCAAACGAGAGTTATATAATAAAACCTTATCACCAACCACAAACTCTTGCTTGTTAATCCTAACGTCATGCCATGCCTTTGTTCTCTCCTTGTAGATTATTGCACTCACATAAGCGTCGTTCCACCACTCTTCCAACTCGTTCAACCGCATCTTCTTTTCTGTACTTGCAAGAGATAAATCAAAGTTAAAAAACTTCATTGCCCAATATGCTTTATCTTCTAACTCAATAGGAAGATGATATGCTTTTCCAAAAACCAAACGAAATGGTGACATACCAATCGGAGATTTATATGTAGTCCTATATGCCCAAAGTGCATCTTCTAACTTAATATACCAATCCCTATGAGAAAGACTCACATTTTTTTTTCCAAAATGCTCTTCAATTCACGATTTGAAACCTCAACTTGTCAACTAATTTGGGGATGGTAAGGGGTAGCAATTTTATGAGTGACACCATATTTAGCTAAGATTTTTTCAAAATCTTTATGAAAATGAGAACCTTTATCACTAATTATGGCTCTAGGAACACCAAAATAGGAAAAGATATTCTTCTTTAAAATCTTACACACCGTTTTAGAGTCATTTTTTACACATGCAACTACCTCTATCCACTTACTCACATAATCAACAGCGACAAAAATGAATTCATGATTAAAAGATTTTGGAAAAGGTCCCATGAAATCTATACCCCAAATATAAAAAAAATCGACAATCAAAATATTATTTAAGGGTATCTCATGACGATTAGAAATATTTCGAATTCTCTGACATTGATCACATGCACGGACATACGAATGAGCATCCTTAAACAAAGTAGGCCAATAAAATCCAGATTGAAGTATTTTAGCTGCTATACGAGAGGGACCATGATGACTACCAACCTCCTTATTATGACAAAAACTAATGATACTATGTACCTCTTGTTTGGGAACACATCTCCTAATGATACCGTTACCACAAACCTTGTACAAGTATGGCTCATCCCAAAGATAATGGCATAAATCAGAAAAGTACTTCTTTATCTAGTGCCCCTTGATTCTCTCTGGTAGAACCCTGTAATAAAGTTAATCAACAAAGTCAACATACCAAGGTTCATCAATTCGAGTGACAGAGAATAAATTCACATCAAGAAAAGAATCATTCAAAAGATGATTAATTATTGTTTCAATGAATGCTCCCTCCAATCGAGATAAATGACCAGCTACAGATTATCAACTCCTCTCTTATCTATAATCTCGATATCAAATTCCTACAATAAAAGAATGCAACACCACAACCTAGACTTTGCATCTTTCTTCAAAATCAAGTACCTAAGTGTAGAATGATCAGTATGAATAATAATTTTGGATAACAACAAGTAAGATTGGAATTTCTTAAGTGCAAAGATGACAGCAAGTAATTCTTTTTCAGTAGTGGTGTATACTTTCTGAGCCTCATTCATAGTCCGACTCGTATAATATATGACATGAAATTTCCTATCTACCGTTTGCCCTAAAACTACACCCACAGTATCATCACTTGCATTACAATAAATATCAAAAGGCAAATCCCATCTAGGTAGCTGCACTATGGGAGACTCAATCAATTTCGATTTCAAGCAATGAAAGGCATTCAAACAAGAATCATCAAACACAAAAGGGGCATCTTTCATCAAAAGATTGGTTAAAGGTTTATTGAAAAAAAAATTCTTGATAAATTTTCGATAAAAACCAACATGTCCTAGAAATCCTCTAACATCTTTTAATGACTTAGGTGGAGGAAGTTTCTCAATCAACTCAACTTTTGCCCTATCAACATCCATTCCCTTATAAGACACCTTATGACCCAAAACAATTCATTCTTTCACCGTGAAATGACACTTTTCCCAATTCAACACTAAATTGGTTTCCTTACACGTCATTAAAACTTGTTTCAAAATTTTCAAACAATCATCAAAAGAGGAACCAAACACAGAGAAGTCATCCATAAAAATCTCCATAAAATCATCAATGAAATCAGCAAAAATAGATATCATGTATCTCTAAAACGTAGCTGGGGCATTACAAAGACCAAAAGGCATGTATCTAAATGCAAAGGTACCATATGGACATGAAAATGTGGTTTTTTCTTAGTCAACAGGATCGATGGCAATTTGCAAATAACCAGAAAAACCATCCAAAAAGTAATAAAATGTATGGCCAGTCAATTTTTCAACAAGTTAATCAAGAAAAGGAAGGGGAAATGATCTTTTCTAGTAGCATCATTCAATCTCCTATAATCAATACACACCCTCCAACCTGTGATAACCCGTACGGAGATCAATTCATTTCTATCATTCTCAACCACAGTAGTTCCACCCTTCTTAGGAACAACTTGCAAAGGACTCACCTAAGCAGAATCAGAGATAGGAAAGATAATACCTATATCGAGCCATTTAATGATCTCCTTATATACTACCTCCTTAAGATGTTCATTGAGTCTCCTTTGTGGTTGAACCGTGGCCTTGAACCCGTCCTCCAATAGGAACTTGTGCATGCAAATCAAGAGATCTATACTACGGATGTCAACAATGGTCCAACCTATAGTCTTTTTGTATTGTTGGAAAACTTGCAACAATCTCTTCACCTTGAAACCTGTCAAAGATGAAGAAATAATCACTGGAAATATAGAGAGACTATCCGAGAACATATATTTCAAATGAGATGGCAATGATTTAAGCTCAGGTGTGGAAGAAACTTGTTGTGAACTATCATTTTTCTCCTCAACATTCAAAACCACATGTAAGTTCCCTATGTGTGCAGAAATAGTATGAATCTCATCTATCACATCTAAAGCAACACAAACATCAACATACTCAACATCCAGAAAATCATGTTTCACATGCAATGAACTAGAAATGCAATTTTCAAGAGGATCAACAAAATAAAAGACATTCAAATCATGCTCGACAATCCTCTCAATGCAATCAACTTTGCAAACTTCTTATCTATCAAAATTTCTCATGGAATTAAAAATATCAAACTCAATTTTCTCATCATTCAATCCCAAAGTCAGTTTTCCACAAGAAATATCGATCAATGCAGTGATAAAAAATGGTCTACCCGAAATCAAAGAAGTGCCTTCATCATCATCCATGTCCAAAACAACAAAATCAACAGGAAAGATGAATTTATCAACCTTAATCAAAATATCCTCAACAATGCCTCTAGGATGCTTGACACTCCTATTTGCTAATTGCAAAGAAATATTGGTAGCCATAATCCTAATTTTAAAAATACGAAGTATGGCATGAGATTGAAGCCAACACCCAAATCACAAAGAACATCAGAAAAATCAAAAGAGCCAATAGTGCAAGGGATGGAAAAACTCCTTGGATCTTCAAGTTTTGGCGGCAGCTTCCTTTGTAGAATTGCTGAACACTCCTCTGTAAGTTTGACCATTGAAACCTCATCTAGCTTCCTCTTGTTTGTGATCACGTCCTTCAAAAACTTAGCATAGCTCGGCATCTACCTAATAGCATCTAAAAGAGGAATATTAATATGCAATCTTTTAAAAATTTTAAGAAATTTGTCAAATTATTTTTCTGCATTATCACTCAACAAACGACCAAGAAAAGGAACACGAGGTCTATACTCTCTCAAAAGTAAGAAACTTCCCTGTTTTGCTTTAGAAGCGTTGGTCTTCTCTTCAGTAGGCTGCTTGTTCTCGAACTCTTGTTCATTCTCTTCCATTGACTGAATTGGTTCCTCCGACAGTTGCTTCCCACTCCTCAATGTAACTACCTTTGCTTGCTCTCTGGGATTCTTTTTCGTATTACTCGACAGTCTACCTTGCATACGAGAATGAAAGGCATTAGTCAATTGATTTATCTTATTCTCAAGTTTTCCAAACCTTTCATTTGTTGCTGTTGCCAGATGCTCAATCGCTATCTCTCAAGATGCTTTGCTCTACCTTGGCTGTTGATTTCCCGAAATAAAATTCGGTGGATTGTTTGGTCGTGGTGGTACCCCTTGACTCCATGAAAAGTTTGGATGGTTCCTCCACCTGGGATTGTATGTGTTGGAGTACGGGTTGTTCTGAGGTCTACCAAAGTTAGATACATAGTTCGTTGTTGCACCTGAAGACACTCAGAAGACACACGAGTAGAGTTACCACACAAATCACAATATAAAACTTGATTAGCCACAGTATTTGTTTGATAAGTTTTCAAAGCATGCAATATAGAATCCATCTTGGTATTAAGCATGTTGAAAGTGTCAACCTCATGCACACCAACCCTTTGCCTAGGAATTTCACACTCATTAGACCAGTTGTATTGATTATATGCCATACCATCTAGTAATGCACATACCTCATCATATGACTTACTCATGAATGCACCCCCAGCTGCAGCATCAATGGTAATTATCATAGAATTTAAAAGACCATCATAAAATGTTTGTAAAATCAATCAGTCAGGAATACCATGATGTGGGCACCTTCTAATCAAATTCTTAAATCATTCCCATGTATTATACATAGACTTACCCTCAGATTGTCTAAAGCTAGTAATGTCATTACATAGTTTAGTTGTTTTACCAAGTGAAAAATATTTAGCTAAAAATATCTCAGAAAGAATGTCTCAATTTGTAAAATGATTAGTAGGGAATGAGTTCAGTCATACATTTACCTTTCCCTTAAGAGAGAAAGAGAAAAACCTTAACTTGATGGCATCTGCGCTGACTCCATTTAGCTTGATGGTGTCGCTGATCTCTAGAAAAATTTTCAAGTGGCTATTTGGATCTTCGAATGCTTCACCACCAAACTGATCTGCTTGTACTATCCCGATCAGATTCGGCTTGAGGTCGAAATTGTTTGCCTCACAGTTGGCCATGTGATTTAAGTATATCATAATTTCAGGCAAGTATACCATAGTCGAGTGTTGTGTATAGTGCAGAACAAGTGTCAATCCCACAAGGATATTATGTATTACCAATTATAAAATACCCTATCTAAGTTGGACAGAACGAATCAAGATAGTAAAAATATTAAAACTACGAAAATATTAAAAATAGAAATATTGATAGACAAAAACCCTAATTTTATAAAACTCTAGAATATCGATTTCATCTGTTTTTAATTTTTTCACAAATCCCTTAAAGTTTATTGACTAAAGATTCATTCTTGATGATGGCAGATTTTCCTAAATTAAATTCAACCAATGGTCATGCAATAAAACTTTAATTCGACTAACCAAAACCCAATAGTCATACAATCTTGATTAGACCGAATTGTATTAAGATCTATGGAATATTTGTAATCTAGGGTTGCCCTTAAAATCCCCACACACATAATTAATCATCCTTTAATCTCATAACCCTATATGGATTTTATTGTATTAGTCAGATTTCATACAATTTTTTCTCGATCTCATGTATGTAATCGCAAATCATCAAATTGTAGGGCCCTTTACAAATGAAGCATTAAGTTCAATAATGAAATCTTATCAAAAAATGAACATACCAATAAAAATTTAAGAGAAAGAAACGAATCAAACCATACTATTAATCAAAAAACAAAATTCATCGAGTCTTAGGTACTAGAAATCTAAGTAGACATGATAAAGAAACGCAATAAAAGTAAAGAAAACATTACAACCCCTTCAACCCAAATGAAGATCGAAGAATCCTGTCCAAGAAGACTAAGGAGGCCGCTGTTAGGGTTTCTCCTCCTTTTTCCAAGTGTAAAGGATGTCTCTTTCTTATAATCTAATTTCTAAGAGTTTTAAATGACTAAAAATTCTTGAGTCTTCATAACAGCTTGATATTTCACTTGGACTTGGGCTTTTAGAACTCATGGGTTTTGATTTCTAGCACTGTAGTAACTTCAACTCAAATTTTGGATATTTTCTTGTTTGACCTAGCCTCTAAGGTCTACCTAAGATTTGTAGACCTTGAAGTCTTCTTTCCAACCCAACAAGAATCAGGTCAATCGGATATGGAAACAGAAAGTTATGCCCAAAATACTTACAACTGTCTGTACAAAAATAAAACCCACGAAAATAATTAATGTAAAATAATGAAATAAAAACTAAAAATAGTTCTAAAAGTCATAAATAAAGGCTAAAATGAAATAAAATAAAATAATTCAAATATATAAAAATATCGTTATCAACAGAGCTCTTTGAACTATTTAGACAAATACTCGCGTTCTTGATCGATTTTGAGAGTTTTTACTCTTAAGTCTTATTGATTTTCAATCTCGTTAATAAACCTCCTAAAACACTCCAATAACTCAGACTTGTACGAAATCAAATAAATATAATCGAAGCGCATATATCGTCTATAAATGTAATAAAATACATACGTTCATTTCGGACTCTCACATTTATAAACCTACAAATATTGGAGTGGATTGACTATAATGGAGTCCCAACTCTCATTGCCTTTGCAAATGATTTCCTTGTGGCTTTATTAGCTAGGCAAAACTCATATAGGTGCAACTCGACCCTAGTTAACAGGCCCAACAGGCCACTTACAGCTAATCGGTTCATTCTCTCTTGTCTTATGTGATTAAGTCTACTATGTCAAATAGTAACATCATCAATTACGCTATCAAATGTAAAAGCAGTAGGAGATAAATGAGAAATATCATAAAAAGAAACTACATCTAGTATATATAGTCTATTTTTGATTAAACTAATACAAATAAAAAAACTGTCATATGAAACAGAAACTCTAGAGTTTTCCAAGAAAACAGAATATCTTAAATGATTTGGTTAATTCGCAGCACCAGCTTGCATGAACTAATGTCTCTAACAGCTACAAATATTCCATTCTCTACATGTAGCTTCCTCACACGGGGGCTCAATTAGCGGAACTTCACGTACGCGCTTTTATCACGAGCTACATGGTCGATGGTTTCTAAGTTTACAATCCACAAACGAAAAAAGTTGGTGAGTATCACAGTAAATGAAACGAAACTCAAACTAGGTAAAAAAGAAGGACATACCTTTTGCTCACCATATCTGTGAGTGAAATACCCAAACTTGTCACATACGTAGCACTTGACTTTACTCTTATCGAGTTTTTTCTTCCTGCACTTTTGTCTTTTGTTGTCAGTCTTGATAGATGGCCTTTTCATGTCTGGCCTCTGGTTTTCTTGTCATGCTTGTACCATTTACATTTGGTATCCCGGGAGCCCATACTCGACTCCACCATGTAAGTATGACTCGAAACAAACCTAGATATCTCTTGGTGCTCCTCCTCAAGCTCACAATGTTTACTTATATCTATGAAAATATGAATACTCTCAGTATGTGTGAAGTAAGTCTTAATAATATCTCAGGAGTCAAGTAAAGATTAGATCACTCACAATACCTGAAATTCATACAATAATAGCTTCCCCATATTCTTCAAAGAGGTGATCACATTCGATATGTGCATGAAATATTGTTTCATGATACGATCTGACTTCTTCTTGTAGGTAATAAATCTATAGGTCAACATTATCAATTCAGGGTTGACCGGAAGCCCAAATACTCTTTAAAAGAAAACTAGACTGATATCGCAATAAGATACTGCTCATAAACTAGAATTATATCGTCGTGTATGTTACTAAGAAGGATTACCCTAGTCTAGCCATCCTTCCTCTTCCATGCACGATATGCCTCTTGATCCGGTCTCGCCTAAGACATGGTACCTTCCCTAGGGTCATTCATCTTGTGCTGTAGAATTTTTGCTAGTTTTTGTTCCTCAAAAACTAACTATACCTTTCGGTGTCAAATCTCATAATTGTCACCGTTCAATTTGTCTCCGAGATCAAACATGACAATATTTGTTGTAGCCATTATCTCTATTACACAAAAAAGAGAGATGTTAGTGACATATGATACTTATTTTCATAATTTTGCGTACTTTACAAATCAACAAATTCTAAATGATTCGAGTATAGACCCCAAAGCGAGCGTATAAGTTAACGGATACCAAATGCCACAATTCGGAATCGTATCTTACCATTCGAATTTAGATTCGATACACAAAAATACATAAAAAGTCACAAATATGGACATGAAACTCTCAGAAAATTAGAAAAAATCAATCCGAAATAACTTGACGCACCGTCGGAGGTCCCACGTGTAGCTATGCACCGGCGGTGCACCACCATACGCCTGCACACGCTGGCAGCAAGAAGCTGCACACACTAGACATGCAGCATGTGGGCCACACGCCTGTACGTGCACGAGCTGTATCCCGGGTCAGGACACGGGTCAGGATGCGGATCCGGGTTGGGATACAGATTTGGGTCGCAACTAAGCCATACTGCCTGATCCAGTTCACGCTCCTCTGCACGCATGAACCACATATGCTTTCACCTGTGGGTGCCACGCGCCTTAGTACACATGCACACCACTGGTTAAGGTTGGGTCTTCTTCGCTCGACTCCCTATAACCTAGTCAACACGACTTGGTTGTCGAAAAACACATTTTCGCTTGAATTTTGGCATGAATTTCGATTGAAAATTATAATTGGGCTTCCATCCTTCATCTTAATCTCGATTTTGGGAGGAATTTTACCCTAAAAATGGCTGATTCAACCATCTTTGTTACGATTCAACCGTCTCTGTTACGATTCAACCACCTCTATACACTCAAATCGATAGATCTGAATGTCAGGAACATATTTAGACCATTTGCATACATCAATTTGTATTCTAATTCGATAGAGTTAAGGTTTTATGATCGATATGGTCAAAACTTTCGACTGAACTTTTCATAACTTTAATGTATTTAAAAAATTTAACAAAAATTATTTTCATAATTCTTGGCCTATGTGTATTCTCATGGTATTTTTGAATTCACGAAATTCATCCGTGATTCGGATCCCAAATTTTATACCTTACGCATTTTATGCCCAAAAAATTTTAAAATTTTTTTAATAAATTTAACTCGCTTTGATACCAATATTAAATAGTCAAAATTTTTAAATAAATATCTTAATGTGTAGTCCAAAAAAAAAATAACCGAACTGCAAACCGCGAAATCTATCAATCTAAACTCTCAATCGAGATGCTGATCACGAGATCGAATAACCATCACAGATTCACAATATTTCAACCCAAAATCTGATAAATTCAATATGACGAAAGGAATTTTTTTACTCAAAAATTTCTCAATCTCTAAATATATTCTCACACAAGAGAATGTATGTGTCTCTATGTTAGGTTATTTCACTCAATTTCTTAATCTCAAACAATATACAGAAAGAGTTCAGTTACACAGAACTCCCACAAAATTGCTTTTCATGTGAGCCATTATGAAGAGATCTAAAGGGAGAGATTATGTGACTTAGGATAATGGGTAGTTAGTGGGTAATGGGAGTAATCCTATTATTTTAAATTTTAAATTTTTTATTGTTTTTAGTAAAATACCCGTATGTGGGCATATTTAGTAACACTTTTCATAATTAATTTATCACACCGCAAGTGTCAAAAGCTAGTGTTTAGCTTAAGACATCCAAAGTGAATTAGTACAAAACTAGTTTTTGCATTAGCTGAATAGCTTAAGATATGGAAACTGAATTAGCACAAATTGAGATAAAATCTTTCTTTTCTAATTCATTAGGGGGCTTATGTGTTTAAGGTATACATGCTCTATGTTTTGAACTGAACTTGAACCAGGAGGTGATGGTTCTCAAGTTTTCGTTTGGTAGGGACAAAAACTGGAACCAATATGGTGGTTTTGATTTTGGTTCAATGTCAATTAGATTTTAGATTATATGGTTTTGTGTTGTTTTTTTTCTTGTTTTTTATATAATATTTTATCATTTTTACAATTTTAATGGTTTTTTTTTTAATTTTGTGTTTTCGTTTGGGTTTCAAGATTATTTAAAAATTTAAATTTTGATTCTATATGTTAACAACCGAAACTTATTTAAATATTTCGATTTCAAAATCAAATCCCAATAATTTTTATGGTTTTATTTGATTATAATTCATAACGAGAATTTTAAAGTATTGTTTAGTTTACAACTAAACAATAATAATATTTTTTTATATAATTGTTAAATAAATTATATTTATTAAATTTTCAAGAAAAAGTTGGATACACAACTATTTTGCCATTCCAATTGTGTGGGCAACGGGGACAAAATCTCATACCAGACCAAACGATGGGGAAGTTGCGGGAGTAAATCATAAATTACTTTTTATTTCCCGTACTTCTTCTACTTGGTGAACAAAATAGATCGGCATTTTCCTTTTTATTGTTTACATAGATTTAGTAAATTTATGATATTTGACCCAATTTCGCATTTAGACAGTTAAGCCTGACATCAGAGACGCATTCGCATGTGAACGCGACTCGGTAATTCAACGCCAAATCCTTCCGGAGCAGGTAAACTCTGAAGAACGCAGACCATCTTGCAATCTCCTTTCACTGATTTTGCTGGGACGATCTTCATTCAGGTACTTTCTCTCTCTCTCATCGTTCAGCTGATTCGTAAGAATCACAAATCGAGAATAGCAATTTTTCTTAGATTTTTGTCGAGAACTGAAAACCATAGACTTCTGTCACCGGTCTTTTCTTTTTTGGCTCCGGCCGCCCGGTGGCTGTCTTAAGTTGATTAGGTTCTCTTGTGTTCATCTGGGGCATAGATTGTTAAAAGGACAAAGAGATATTTTTGTTTTGATACAGTATTTTCCGGGGGGGGGTGTGTGTGTGTGTTTATTTTAGTAGAAATTTTGATATGCTAATAGACATCACCCGTGAAAGTTAGCTAATATGAAAAAGGTAAGGATTAAAATTACAGGGCTTCAAACTTGGTGGTAGTTTTGTTTTGTCTAGTTTGACTTTTTAATGGCGATAGTGTGGCTATACCGATTGATGAAGAGGTTTTGGGGGGTTCACTATACCATTACTTAAACAATTTTCAAAGTCATCATTTGTTAAATTGACGACATTTAATTACTTCCCAACGCTTAAAGTCTTGCAGGGTACCCATTTATCAGAACTTGGCCGAGAATGAGATACCCTTGAGTAGCATTTGATTTCCTTTTCTTTCCCTATGGTTGATAGCATGGGTGACGAAGAGTCCTGCACTAAGCCTCTTGGAAGATGGTCGGTCTTTTATTATGGTGTCGGACACATGCTCAATGACATCACATCTGCCTGTTGGTTCACTTATCTGCTTGTTTTCTTAACTGATATTGGGTTATCGCCCAGGTACCGATCTGAATATTTTATGTTTGCTTACTCTGTTACCACTTGTGCAATTTTCTTGTGGTATATCTTCTGCTTGGGTTTGATGAAAATTTTTAACACTCTGGTCTATCATATGAGAAATTGCACGCAGAATTTCACTAAATTCTGAATAAAAGTGGTGCTATTGCCTTATGTTCTCAATGCCAACGTGCAAATCTGCCAATATTACTGTATGCCTGGAAGCTGCTGCTGACCAGGTGTTCTGCGGAGTCTCAGGATATTGTACTAGATGGTGACAGAAAAGATCTGTGCTGTTCCCCCCTCATTAATATTATTTACTTAATGTGATCGACAACCAAAAGAAAAAAAAAAAAACAATTCTTAAAACAGAGAAGGAAACCAAAAGAGATCTCAAGAGGGATCTGAAGAAGACATGTAGAAAGAGACCTAGTTTTTCATTTCACTGTCTTGTCCATCCTTAATCAAACTTTTGATAGCTTTGATGATTCTCATTGTCAAATGTTTACTTTTAATTCTTCGACAATGTTTTCTTTTTCACTCTAGAAAGGATTCCGCATGAACTTTTTGGCCTTTTCCAGGAATGCTGCGGTTGTTATGCTTTCTGGTCAAATTGCTGACGGTTTCACTACTATATTTGTTGGGGAGCTGGTAATTCTGAAACTTTAGATTGTTGTGCATCCATCAGTTTCATGTTCGTGCTCCGAAACACTGATAACTCTCATATACTTGTTTGCCTTCTCCCATTCCAACCCATCAATAATACAATGTGCCCCTATATTGATATCCTAATATAAGATTGTTGGAGTTATACCTGATGTTCGTAGAGTCTGGTTAACATTGCTTTTTAATTCTTGATTATTATAAATGAATCATGTGGCAATTTGTCAACAAATGTAGTGGCTCTTACCTTCTCATACATTTTACTTATTGATTAACTGATGCATATAATTTGAGTGTTCTAAACCCATTCATTCCCTTCTCATACAATAGCCTTGGCATTTTGTCTAGTGACTCTGATCTACTAAATTATTTGGTGGGATAGTTCTTTGATTTAATTTTAGATATGAATATTATTCTTGTGCTTGGATCAGTGATTTTTCAAGAATAATGTTGTCTTTCATTTTCGGTGGACTTTATCCTTGAACTCCCATAATTTTACTTTTGGTTTCTGCCATTTTGTCTTGTTCCATTAGATGGCACCTAAATTGATGTATAAATTTGGATGATAGCTTGATAATCCTTGTATAAGAGCTATAGCTTGGCCTTGAGGAAACCTACTTCACTAAGGAAAGAGGTGGATGTTGGCTCCCTTTGATGCTTAATGTACGTTTAAAGACAAAATCGAGAAAGAAAATAACAATTCCAGTCTTAAAGGTCAAAATTAGGTGTGTTGAAGGGAAAATATGAGAGGTACTGTGGTGCACTTGTGCAGGAAGGAAGCATTGTAATTGAGGATATGGTTATTAAGGTTGCTTTTTCTAGGGAGTGTTGTTTGTTGTGGTTCAATCTACAGAAGGTCACATCACGAACCTCCGTGCGCCGTTAAATTCCACAAATTTCATCCAAGCAATGTGATGAAGAGCTAGTTACTAAAAAGATTGCAACACTGCATCTGGTGGGCTTTGATAAGTTTGGGCTTCCCTGGTTTTAGATCATACCTTTTCATGGATTTCCTGTAACAAGTTTGAAATGAGACCCTGCTATTTGTTTGAGTACATTCTGTAAATGAAGTGGATAGAGCTCAGTGATTGATGGGAAGAATGTTGAGATTGATATAGTAGAAAACTCGAGGAGACTGGAGTATATTGTGATATAGTGGATGTGGAGGATCTTTTTGCCTAAAGCAAGAGTGTCCAAAATGTTTGTTCACCAAGAGTCATTTGTCAGCATTGGCTTGAAATAAAACTGAAAGGTTTCTTGTCAAGAATTTGTTTGGCTCATGGAGCATGATGTGTTAGACCACAGTTATGTTGATAAAGATTTCTAATGCAGTTAGATCCTTTTAGGGTTTAAGACACTTCCTGTGGTGTGTCCTTGAGATTGTAAGAAATACATGAGGTGTAGTGGTGGCTTCGATATGCCAATGGTTAATGTATGTAATGGAGAGTTAAATAAGTAATTAGCATCTTATCTCATCTCTGGTAAATAATGAGTGCATAACAAGGCGTGCTTCTCACCTATGTCAGATTTACTAACATACTTGCCTGAGGGGTACGTACAATTTGTGAGACATGTATTTATGTAATAACATTTATACATAATCTCCTAATTTGTACAGAAATATAATTTTTCTTTTTTTTTGGTACAGAGAAATATAACTTTTGGATGTATAGAATGGTTAAAAGAAAAAAATTATAGTACAGATAGTGGAATCGGAAAAAGCTCAGAATGTGGTGAAGACAAGGAAGAAAAAAACAGAGCTGCTAACAATTGCTGAAAAGTGATTTAATGGAAGCAGGAAGTCAAATGTATGATCTCCAAGTTGGAAACCCTAATTTCCATTAAAGAACAAAAGATTCCCCCTTTTGGACACGAGGGAACTTATTCTAGGTTTACAGAAATAGCATTTAATCCTAACCCTTGCTTACAAAAAGGCCCTCGTATACTTTTTGCCATCCGATTGATTGAATGTCAAATGCTATTTACATTTGAAGAAGCGTAAAACATAAACAACTAAGAAAGTAAATTAGAGAATAAATTATCATCTCTTGAAGGGTTGGTGAAGAAAATCTGCACAAATCCTTTACTAAAATGGGTATAAACAGTGAGCCTTCACCACTAAGTAGGCCTTATCAGTACCTATTAGTTCTTTTCTTTCACCTCACTGGATGTGGAAAAGGAAAGAAAAAAAAAAAAGAAAGAATTAAAGTAAAAGACGCATAACATGTTTAGTAAGAATATCTATTATGCATCACATATCTACATGTATAGATTTATAACATGGTTATTATACACAACAAGATTTCAAAATGGAGCACATTATTAAACAAATTTTAATCATACCAAGAATTCATATCATGTTTCTCAAGTTTAACATAAAAGCTCAAATGGAAATAAATGATGTGATTCACCAAATCTCAAATATTTAGCTGCATGCAGCACATTTAAAACTCCCAAAGATGGAAGATAACATTCATGGCACCATAAATCCTTGCTGAGAGAATGGCTGAATTATTAACCACAGGTTATGCAGCTCACAGAAATCATGCCAATGAGGGGTGGCAAGCACATAGAGACTACCACATGACTGACCATGATTTCAAGGCTATCACTGTCCAAAACCACATCTCAAGTTTCAAATTTTCCAAGGTGTTCATTATTTATTAAGTATAACATTTCATATTTGTCCTATTTTAGTTCTAAGATTTAAATTTTAAAACTAGAAATGAATTTTTGCCAACATAATAAAATATGCATAGCATATACTAAAAGAACTTCTAGAAATCTCACACTTCCCAAACTAGGCCATACAAAGTAAATTTCTTCATCTTGATTGATGAAAAGATCAAATATGACTAAAATAATACCAAAAAGCCCCACTATGTTGTTTACAACATGCTGGGAAGGTCTCACGTCACCTGGGGCGGCATGGGCTATCCCAGAACTTCTTTCCCTATCTCTTGGTTAAAAGAAAATCAAATTTGTAGAGTTTAAAACTCAAATTTAAGTAGCAACATATTAGGGTTTTTAAACATGCTGAAAGTGAGGTATATTCAAAGTTCACTCGAAAACTTCAACTAAATATGCATCCTAAACAGCAAAGTAATTGGATACTCAACTTCTAAATATATTAAGGAACCTTTCATTAAAACAGTGAAGGTTAGGAACCCTCTAACATGAACCTCAACTCCAAAAGGCAAAACAGCCCACTATTACCTCTGAAATACCAGTTCACATCAAGAGTTTTTATTTCTCCCTCCAAGCTAGAAACCATACAAAATCTAAAACTCACCTTAGGTCGCAGTTCAGTTTTCAAGGAACATGGAGGATTGAGTTGGATTTGGAAGGAACTGAAGGTCAGAGGTGGTAGAGTGACAAAGAAGATGAGAAATTACTAAAAGGAATTAAATGTCTATGGTTTGCAAGTTTGGCTTTGTATCTACAATGGAGGAAAAGTGAGGAGAGGAGAGAAATGGAATCCCATTTTTTTTTTTTTTTTGGCAACAAGTGTGAGAAGAAGAGGCGTTTAAAGAGGTGGGGGAGGGCGGGCTGTTTATAGATTGGTTAAGGGTTCCCAAATCACTGAACTTTCCTTAGTCCCTATCTGTCTATGGACATGGGTAGCATGGGCTTTCAGTTATCTCTTGGTTACAAAAAAATTAAGTTCGAAGATATAAACACTCAATTGTAAGTAGCAACATATTAGGGTCCTCAAAACACGTTAAATGTGAAGTATGTTCAAGGTTCAGTAAAAATTGCAGCTAAACATCAATCCTAAACACAAATTAACTATATTCCTAATTTCTAATCGCATCAAGAAATCTGCAAGTTACCTCAACAAAGGTTGGGCTTGTCCCTAACTTGAGCCGTAACACCAAAAGTTGAAATAGCTCACTAGTAGCTCTAAAATCCTAGTTTACCTCAAGGGTTGTTGTTTTATCCTTTTATTCAAACCAGAAACCTCACAAAATCCCAAAACCTTCCTTAGGACTGATTTTAGTCTTAAAGGAACATGAAGAATTGAGTTGAGTTTGAAATGAAATGAAGGTTGGACGTAGTAGAAGTGATGAAGGAGAAGAGAGATCACTAGAAGGAATTGCATTTTCATGGTTTGCAAGTTTGGATTTGTTTCAACCCTAAACCCTAAACCACGGAGAGGAAGTGAAGAGGAGGAGAACCAAAGAAGAACGAGAGAGAGAGAGTTATTTTCATGCAAGGCAATGGGTGTGAGAATGAAACGTGCTCGAAGAGGTGGGGGCTATTTGGGTATTGTTTGAGTGTGCCTGAATAATTTTTCTACTGCAAGTTTCGGTTTTAAACCTAATCTCTCTCTTAGCTTTCCCTAACCGTGGGGGCTTTTTGGGTATTGTTTGAGCATGCCCAAATAATTTTTCTACTGCAAGTTTCGGTTTTAAACCTAATCTCTCTCTTCGCTTTCCCTAACCAAGATCTAAACTATCACAGAAGCTAAGAACACCAACCTTAGGAGATTAGGGTTAAGTTTAGTCTCAGACATGGACCACACTTACATATGGTCATAGTTGAACTCATTGAAAATGGCCCGAATACCACATAGACAAACTAATGCTCAAAAACTCCTAGAAATTGAATTAACCGAAAAACAGTAACCTTAATCTTCAAATCAATCTATCACTCACTAAAAACTCAAAATCTTACAGCAAGGTAAATGCTAAAAACAAGGGAAAATCTGCCTGAAATGGATAAAGTCAAAGGCAAAGCAGTAGAGATAAACTATCATTTCATCAATAAAGTCAGCATACCCACTGCCCACATATGAGTAACCTCACTATAAATGCAAGGTCTGTGGAATATACGGATCCAAGGAGCCTCACGTATTGGCAATGGACCGTAGAAACCAGAATCCTGTGACCACCCCTTAACAAGTTAACATTATTAACACCTTTTTACCATTTTCTCTACATCTCTGTACATATTCCGCCAATAATACTGATCAGCCATTATTGCCATTGTTGTATTCCTTCCAAAGTGTTCTCCAAGCCATTTCATTGAAGTTCCTGAACACTTTGCTCAAGCAAAGAGCTCTTACAAACGCATTGCTTGTGACCTTTAAATTAATAACCATGAAGCAAGCCATACAGCTACTTAGACTGCTCAACTCCTCCATGTAAATTGGCTAGAATGTTGCTAAACTAAGGGTCATTTCATACTGCTCCTTTAGTCTCTCAAACCCTGGTACTTAGATACGTATTACAGTCGATTATAGGGACCTCCTGCTTTGGGTATTCACAAGTTATTCATTTCACCACTCTTATATTTGACTGAAAAAGTGAACCCTTTAAAATTGCAATCCACTTGGCTTGACATGGATTAAGGTACTTCTGCATCTTTAGATACTCTGTTGTCTGACAATACGAATGAACAACAACTCCTTACGGGCGAAATAATGTTCCCAGTGCCGAAGGGTGTAAAAATTCTAAATCATTGGTTAAATAAAGGCTCTGTGCTTCAGACAAGTTCTTGCTAAAATATGCACTGGCTTGTGCTCTTGACTTAGAATAGCCTCAATCCTTTCATGAGATGCATCACTTTTTAAATCTTGTTCTGTCATTGATTGCATAATTTGCTCAAAGGCCCCGTGTGCTGATTTTGATCATTCAAAGGAATTCTTATGTTGACAATTCATTGTTGGCAACATGATATGGCTAAAATTTCTTATAAACTGGGCAAAACAGGGAAGTTGAATTGTCTTCAACTGAAATTACGATCCCACAGCGACTTCTTCTTCAGCACGATTCTCTGCCCCCTTGATTTGTTTTTCCTTTTTTGTTGTGGAATTGTATGATTCTGTAAGTTGAGTCACAAGTTTAATGACCTTGCCACTAACGCATGTACAACTCCAAGCTCCTTACTTTGAAACTCAAAACTTTCGATGTTTAATAAAACATTTATTTTACTGCCTGTTGAAGATTCAGCATCATGCTTATTCACTTCTTCTTTAAGAGGATGTAAATTGTACCTCCTGCTGTCCTTACAAAATGAGTATGTGTTACGATGTCATGGTCATATATCCAAGGTCTTCCGAACAAAATATGCCACCAGCATCCATTGGCATAACACTACGGGAAGCTTCATCATCTATATTTCCACCCATACTGGACCTCACTAAACATGGGGATGTCACCAGAATTTCATTCCCCTTCTTTAGCCATCTAATCTTATAAAAATGAGGATGCTTCCAACTGGGTAGCTTTAACCTTTCAACAGTATGTTTAGTGATATATATCCACCATCAATAATAAGATCACACACCTTACCATCAAAAGACATGAGTATGAAAAATACCGTGCCACCTCCAATCTCTATTTCTTGCCGTCATCACCCTCTGGACCACCAAAGTGTCTCCTTTTACTGGATACACAGTTATCTCCTCACTCATCATTATACTCATCATACACAGATTCTTATCTCTCTACTTTAAAGCAAGATTCACCCTTTGCTGCTGGCAGGCATAAGTGTTTGTCCCCCTTCACACAACTGAAAGAGCAAGTTTTGAGGCCCATTCCTGGCTTTTGAATTCACAGCAGCAACATTGTTCTGAAAGTTTGCTGTCTCCTTCACCTGTCCATCATTATTGGCCAACCCAATAGCTCAGCCACTTGACCATCCATTAGCAGCAACTCTTAACACCCTTAGAGCCCACTTGATCACCCCAAAGCCCCCCTAGTTTCAGTCATGAGTAGTGAGTTCCTGCCCTGTGTTGTGGTTACATCCTCCTTGCCCCACAATGCCATACTCTTGTTCTCTGCCATAAAAGCATACCGTCGAGCATCTTGCATATTGAGCAAACAAACAACTCCTATCTGATCTCAAACAGGCTGATTACACCAGAATGACAATGAGCTGCAAGCTGCTTATTGCTCTCACTCGAACCAACTCAAATGGAAGGGTTTATTCAATTCTGTCATGTACTCAGTCAGTCTCAAGTTATGAAACATGTCATACAAGTCAATTATATAGTGAGCCAACAAAGGTTTCTTTCAAAACTTTGCTTCATATGCTCCAAGTGACAATTTCCATGTTTACTCTGCCTTTTCTTCAGCTCTTAAATTCTCTACTATCATTGAAGTGCAACATTGTTCAACTTATGCTTAATAAAATTTACCTTTTGCTCCTCTTACAAATCGTTACTATATGTTTGTAGATGCCACATTCTTTGAGGAGACTCCATATTTTTCTCTTTCTACAATCAAGTCTAAATCTGCATCTGAAGTCTTTTACCATTTTTCTGCTCACCTCTTATTCAAGTGTGGGTATCCTTACCAACCTCTCCAGAAGTCTCCTGAATCATTTCCTCATTAGGTCCTTGCAGAAGTTCTGCTTGCTGAACCATCTCAACTGTCATTTATCCCATATTAGTGATGATCACAGCTGTCCTACGTCATTGTCTTCTCCTACTTCATTGTCCTACTTCATGGTCTTCTCCTACCATAAAACTGCCTGAAATCAATAATAATTTGCCTGTTGCTCTTCGAACAGGTACCGGGTGTACTAGAAATACTCATTCAGTATACAATTTCGTATGTTTCTATTGTTAATCTCCATATTTTGCTTTTGTCTCTTCTTTGTGTTCTGTTTCCATTCTTAAAAATGCTAGTGAAGCATGTTTGCATCCAGGATGGAGACAAGTCATGATTGATGAAATACTTACTCTTCAACATAGTGGCATATGGAGTAACTGCCTGAAATCAATAATAATATGCCTATTGCTCTTTGAACAGGTACTAGGTGTACTAGAAATCCTCATCCAGTGTATAATTTCTTATATTTCTATCTTTTACCTCCATCAAATTTTGCATTTATCTCTTCTTTGTCCTCTGTTTCTATTCTTAAAAATGCTGGTGAGGCATGTGATGAAGACAATTCATGATTTATGAAATACCTACTTTTGAACATTGCGGCACGTGGGAGTTGGTTCCTCTTCCTCCCAGGAGAACTCCTGTTTGTTGTCATTGGGTATATGCCATTAAAATAGGACTAGATGGGCAGATTGATCGTCTCAAAGTAGGCCTTGTTGCTAAAGGTTAAACTCAGACTTATGGCCTTGTCTACAGTGATAACTTTTGTCGTGTGGAAAAAAAATTGCTCTTCTCCACCTTCTTACCATGGCCTCTGGAGGTCAACTGCCCTTACATATGCTAAATATTAAAATTGCATTTGTCCTTGGTGACAATGAAGAGAAAATTTATATAGAGCAACTGTCTTGCTTTGTTGATTTGGAGGAGTATGGAATACTTTGCAAACCATGGCACTCTCGCCATGGATAGAAACAATCTTCATTGAGCTTGGTTTCATAAGTTTGGTATTGTTATTCAAAATGTTGGCATAAAACATAGTGAAACAAATCACCTAGTCTTCTGTTGTCATACCTCACCTGGCCGGCATCTATAACTGGCAGCATATGTTGATGTTATAGTTATCACATGTAATAACCTTGAGGGAATCACTTAACCAAAGAAACATATGTTGAGCTATCTTTAGAAGAAGGATTTGTGTAAAGCTAAAATACTTTCTTGGCATTGAGGTCGCCTAGTTAAGGAATGAGATTGCCATTTTACAAAGAAAATATGAATTATATGATCTCAAAGAAACCCAAAAGATGGACCATGGACTTGCTGATAGTCATATTCATCCAAACAGTAAATTGCTTGTCGAATCAGGTGTCCTATTCAGATCATGAAATAGTGGCAGCAAAACTTAACTATCTCACCCTACATATTCAGATCATGAAATAGTGGTAGCGAAACTTAACTATCTCACCCTACATATAAAAATTTCTCTCTTGCTGAGAATTTTGGCTTAATCTATTACATGAAATTGTTTTAAAAAAGGGAAACAGTGTTCTTAGATTAAGGTTGGGAAAATGAAACTGATAACTCACTTCAAGAATGTATTCTACTTTATCTACCAAGTTAGGCGGGTGCTTTATATCATTAAAATGTTGGTTTATGATGAATTTGTACTAGAGACCACAATTGTGCATGGACCTTTTTTGTGCTACGTGTGTTCAAGGTTGAGATGAGGAAGTGGAGTTGGCAAAGCGTGTTGAAAACTAATGATAGAGTAAACACTGAATATCAGGAAAGTGTGGGTGTGGCCGTGTTCTGGGAAATATGGTTGGTTGAGTTATTTTAATTTAGATTTTTAGGTGAAGTATTTTACGTCATTTCTTGCCCCCTTATACTGGAATTAACTTTTCAATCACTTTCATTGTAGATAGACAGGTTTGGACATTTCAAAATCTGGCATGGCTCAGGATCTGTCTTGGTGGCTGTTTCATTTTCATCAGTTTTTGGTGGTTGTCTACCTTGCAAAATCTTTGGCACCCACTCAACTTTGGTGGAAACAGTCAGCTACAGCATGTTTGCAGCAATCTTCAATGTGGGTTGGGCTGCTACACAAGTGTCACACATGTAAGGGCCTCTTAACCTCTAAGTGTCTATTTCAATCTGTGATCCACCACTTCTCAATTCTGATTTGATAATTGATGCTTGGCATCTGGCGTCTGTGGGTTTGTTTGAATTATCATGATATTTGTCAGATGGACCGTTCCCCCTTTTTAATTTCTAGTATGTGACCTTTATGCATTTCTTATAAAAGCTTTTCTAAGAATTTTTTTGTTTCTTGTTTTTAATTGTACTTTGGGATCAGCAGTTTCATCTTTTTCCTCTTAAAGAGAGGAAGCAATTGTATGATATGAGATATAGAAATAAAAATATAGAATGCACATTTTCTTCTTGTAAACTTGATGCAGATTGGGATCATTTTTATTGAAGGTCTATGGTGAATTGCATCACGCTGAATTCAACAGGCAGAGTAGTGTTGGCAAGCTGTCGCAATGCTTTTACAATGGTTAGCACCAAATTGTTTGATATCCACTCCTTTCTTCGAACTACTAGGACAGCAAAATGTGGTCTCTCTCCCCCTCTCTCTCTCTCTCTCTCTCTTGCATGCACACATTAACCTTCTTGGTGATTCTTGTCGATCCAAATATTTTAATCAGGTAGCCAATCTTAGCCTATATGCAGTTGCTTTAGTTGTTTTCAATGTGAGCAGACCCAGGACACTCTCGGATATTGAAAATCAGGTAAGAAATCAGAACAACTGTTGGTCAAGCTGGGACTCACTCAATACACGTGCACACACACACACACACACACACACACACACACACACTCTCTCTCTCTCTCTCTCTCTCTCTCTCTCTCTCTCTCTCTCTCTCTCAGTCGTATTTATTGTGGCATTCTTTGTGATGAACAGTACCGTTGGATTGCATATTTATCGATTTTCATTGGGTGCTGCTTTGTGGGTGTATTTCTTCTTGGATCTGAAGAGCCAAGGTATGCTTCATCTACAGATTCTGTTTTGAGGGTTCACTTGCACAGTTTCTTTGCCTAGTGCAGACACAAGGGGTAATAGTTGCAGGGTTCCACCATCATCATTGAAAATGCATGGAGGGGATTGATTAATATCTTCCTTCAATGCACCATTTTAGTAATATTGTTTGTTAAATCATGATAAGAAACTTGAGCAGATGCATTGTATGACATTAGCTCATGTGGATGGTAATTAATGCACCTAGTTGGCCATTTGAGTGGTGATACTGTGGCAAGAGACCATAGAAATTGTAATAATTCTCTAATGCACTCTGATCATTATAGGAAACACAATCCTCAAAGTCATTTTGTTTATTAAAACAAAAGGAAGGGATATCTACACTTGAGGTCCAAAAAGAGAAGAAAGATGAGAGCAATCCGGGTGCCAATAAGTGGCATGGTCCTAACTATTCATGTAGTTGTGCGTACCTTATAAGAACTTTAAACTTTGCTTGTACTTGTAACCACTGAAGTTTGTGCAAGCAATAGTAAGTCTCACTTCCACTCTCTCTTTAAGTGTCCTTATGATCTTAGCAATCATATCATTGTAATTTATCTTAGCAATATAATTAGCTTTTGTGTGTGAGTGTTGTTAATTGATTAGCCATGCAGTAAGGCTGTGAAAAGTTGTATTCTGATGATCTTGCTAACTGACTCTGTGGGTGATGGCATCATCTGATGTTACAATTAGTGGTACAAGGCTTTTTTCCTTAGGGCTAAACTAAGGAGTCTTGTGCCCCTAACTTGTGAAGGTGGAGGGTCCTTGGACCTTATGTCGACCTTTAAAGGGTGTTTGGCTATATGGGAATACCAAGGAGTTGGATAAGTTCTTATGGCAAGTGAAGTGATGCTTCGTCGTCATTGCTAGGACCAAACAGGGATGACTACCTTTTACCTTATGGATGATGCCTTGCCATAGTAAAGGAGGAAGTCAATGAGATGCAGTCAGAGATATCTATGTTAACCGCATGGGGGGGCTTCAACTATAAGGTTGAGAAGTAATTCTATGCATAGACTAAGAAAAAGTAGTGGAAGCTAAGCAAACAAGCACCATTTATGAGCATATGTAGGGCTTTTACTACTACTTGGAAGAAAGTCTAGCTCTGGGGACAAACTACAAGGTTGATAAGTAACTCTATGCATAGAGTAAGAAAAGTTGTGGAAGGTAAGCAAACAAGCTCCATTGGTGAGCATATGTCGGGCTTCTATGACTGTTTTGAAGAAAGTCTAGCTCTTTTGCTTTCTGGAATCTCAGTAACCACCAAATTGTTTAAGTTGGCTACATCTTTAATAAGTACCCACAGCGCAAAGTCCTTGGTAATGTTTATGAACTGCAGTTCTACCAAGTAATATCCTTTATGACAATGGTTGGGGAGACAAGGGAGAAGACCCTGGGGTTCTTTTGAGGCAAACTCCTGCTGTTAATAGAGACGCAGAAAGCCTGGCTATTGGATTCAAGACAAGGTCTATCTATAACACCATCATAGTCGCCTACTAGATGCAAGACAAGGCTGACGTGGTGCACCTTGGTGCGATGCAACCATTTGATGTCAGTATCCTGGTGCCTTGATGGAGTCAGGCTTGTCTAATGCATATGGCCACTTTTCACTTTGTCTCCCTTGTACATGACTTAATGTGATGGTGGTTTACATGGCACAATTGTAATTTTTTCTTTGTTTTGTGGTTGTTTCTGCAAGATAGCATAAGTGCTCCAATATTTCTCCTTGTTGGTGCCTAAATGATCTGGGATATACTTTAGGGAAGAGCACATATGTGACCCGTGGAAGCCCTACCACCTTGTAAGGAATATGGATATGCCTTACCTTGGTTCATTTTTCCGCCCTTTGGGTCGCTATTGATGTACAAATTTGATTTCCTTTGATGTAACACATTGTTGCTCAATTGTGCCTCATTGTGGGTTGAGGGCAGTTACTAATTGTTAGCTTGGCTTGCTAGAAACGGTCCAAAGATACTGTCATACGACCAGTAGCTAGTTTAAAAGTTGTCGAATGTGGCATGAGTGTAATTTAGCATCCAGATACTTCATATTTATAGGCATGCGATTTAGCAGGAGTTGTCGAAAGTATGTTGCAATATGTGTTTCATACCATATTGCGAGGCAAGCTTGTTTGTATTTTATCACTGTGCATAAGTTTATATGTATATCATAAGTCCGACATACGTGACGGCTATGGATTACTATTCCCTCATTCATTGCATGATTTTAAAGCTTAGAGTTCCTTGTGTATCAATTGATGGCTTTTGATCCATCTGCCACCCTTGCACTGTGATGTGTCAATCAAGCCTCCATTTTCTTCTAACACACATCGTTTATATGCTTGTGTGCATCACTCATTTCCAATCCTGACCTTCACTCCATGATGCTTCATCAAAGCTTGTGCATCACTCATTTCCAATCCTGACCATTGCTTCATGATGCTTCATCAAAGCTTTGTCAACAACCAATTGTAGAGGATTTCCTGCAATTATTTAATAGAATGGAATGAGTCAATCATCTTCTTTGGTATCTTGTGGAACAAAAATTGTGATATTGTTCCTTTATTGATGAATAATTTTGATTTTTGGGAAGTATTATCATCATCCAATAAGAAGCCTTTCCATGAAAGATTTAAACACCTTTTAATTTTAACAAATGATTGCCAAGTTGATCATTTGGACTTTTCAACTTATAGATGTGGATCTATGACCTATGAATAGGAATATTCTCGAAACTCACCAAGAGAAAGGGGAGTGAGTGACACAAAATGAGAAACAATTTGGACAAAAAAAAAAGCCTTCTCTAACTACTGCAATGTCACCACATTAGCATATTTCCTCCTTTGTGTACCCTCTTTTTATCTAAAGCATCTTATTGTCGGATTGAGTTGGAACCTATGGCAAAAACCACCCAGCATAGCTTGATATCGTGTGGCGCTACATGAGCTTGAAATATTTAGTAAGCAACTCAAGATGCTAAGAGATGTTGGACTCATCTATCCAAATCATTATAAATTGTTTCAAGTTTGGAAGCTCTAGGCTTTAACTCCGAGTATGGATGTAGTGGTAGGCACTTAATAAAGAGACTATTAAGAACCTCACGGAGTTCCTAATAGCAAGGCTTCAGATTCGATAATTCTGTTATATTCTTATGAAAATCCTTTAGGACCATATGATTGGTCTTCCAAATGTTCCTTTCCACATGCAAATATTATTTGGAAGGCAAAGCTATCCCCTAATGTTGAGGCTTTTATTTGGTGTATAGTGCTTAGCAAGATTTATAATAATGATGTTATGAAAAGGAGAAACTTTCAAAACTCTCACTTGATATTTGGGACGTGCTCTAAGGGTGCAGATGGGTATTGTAGAACCATATGTTTGCTATTTCGAATAGTAAGTTGGTTTGGCACAGGAATATGCTTGAATTGTTCTTGATGAAGTTTGAAGGCTTCGGTGGGAGGAAGGTTGCCTTTGTCATGGAACTGTGCTTCTATGGCTCTTCCTTGGTGTGTTTGGATGGAGCAAAATGATAGAATTTTCAGAAGCTAGATAATTGGTGTTTCCCTTTTTGGGATAATATATATTTTTTTATGCCTATCTTTGGGCTAAATTGGCTAGGGCTTTTCAAAATTATAGCCTAGAGGATTTGAAAAGATGGTAGATAGTAGTCCACTTCTTGTATTCTTTGTACAGCTATGTCTTAGTGGTTTTTTCATCCACACAGTTTTTTCTTGTGTAATTCTTCTCTTTAGTTTTTTCTTGTGCAATTCTTCTCTCCTTGATAATATATCTTCCATTTAAAAGTGGAAAGGATTGGATGTCAAGTAAGAAGAGCTTGCCAACCTCTATTAGCATCAAGTGAAGCATCTAATCAAGTCTAATAGAATTGAACTTCAGGATTCTATTCTATCACCTTAATTTAAGCCATCTCTTCTGCAAATTGAATCAAACTATCCCTAGGTGCTATTCATGCACTTTGAACATTAGTTATTCAAAAAAAGGGGATCAGATTTCGCTAATTTTTAGTTTTTATTAATTTTCCTCTTTTGTCTATTGGTTCTATTCTTAGGACGATATCGTTCTTTTCTCTGTGTGTTTCTTCTTATTCTATATACTATGTCTGTTTTTTTTATTGTTTTAATCAAAAAAGGGAGGAAAAAACAAGTTACTTGGAGTAATAGATCTATAAAATTCTAGAAGTACATTGTGGTTAAGCAATTAATCTGGAGATGGTTTCTGCTATTTTCTGTGTGTTTCTGCAGTGGAAACATTGGCAGTAGTGGGAGTGTTGTTACTGTCAACATTATCTTGAGTATGACAATTTGACTAATACCCATACAAGAAGGGGAGACTTCTCTTGTGGTTAACAGTTAGTGATTTTCAATTAATTGCATGTAGAAGTCGTTCTCCTAATGCACTACTTCAGCCAGGGTTATCTTTTTTGTGCTTGTGTAGACTGAAGCAAGGTGTTCACGGAGATAACTTCAGAAGAATTTCATGGATTTACTGGTTCAAAAAAGTACTATACTACCAAGTTGCTTTTGTCTATGTTCTCACTCGAATGGTGACAAATGTTTCACAGGTTAGCCCGTAACCATTCTTTTGGGGTAATATTCATTGCAATTATTTTTTTCTTCTTTTGTTTCCATGCTGCAAATTGAGATGAAATGATCCTATATGATTGTTATACTTTTAGTTTCTTGAAGAACGTGGGAGGTAATATATGTAATTGGGTGTCAACCCTGCTTGCTTCTTGAATTTCTTTTGGTTCAGGCACTTCTTGCATTTTATGTGATTAATGATCTGGAAATGGCACAATCTTCTAAAGCTTTGGTAACTGAGCCTATCTTCTCTCCCTCAACTTAAGCCTTTTTTTGGGAACATGAGACTGATTATGTGGATAACAAATCTGAGCAGGTTCCTGCCATCATCTACATTTTCAGCTTCATTGTGTCTGTCCTCCTACAGGTACCTATTTGTACTGAATTTGGTGGTGGAATTTCTTTTTGTGAATTTATTATTTAGTTCTAATCTAATGACTATGAATCTGCATCGTAGGAGACCATGTGGACTGGCCAGCGCCTTAAGGTTTGTTATACTGCTGGAGGCATTTGCTGGATATTTTGTGGTGCAGGAATTCTTTTCTTACCTAGCAACATGAGTGCAATTATGTACCTGCTGTCTGTAGTAATGGGTATCGCAAATGCTCTTATAACGGTAAGATAAAACTTCTGCTTTGGGTATATATATTGAACTTTGATTTATGTCCTTCTCGCTGTCAAAGACAGTTCGCTTGTATTATTCCAAATACTACCTTCTTGCCCCTTAAAACTTGTACTATCTTTTTTAACGGTTTTTACTGGTACTCATTACAATTTTCTGCTTGCTTCCCCCCCACCCCGCAAAAAAAAAGATATAAATAAAGAAAAAATTCGACCTATGCATTATGGTTTCCTTCCATGCATGTGTATATGAGGAGTTGAGGATGGGAATGTTCTATTGGTACTCTGATCTATCAGTATGTTTGAGTCACAGGTCACGGCAATAAGCATGCAAAGTGTTTTAGTTGGCGAAGATCTTAATGGCTGTGCCTTTGTTTATGGATCCTTAAGCTTCCTGGATAAAGTTACATGCGGTCTTGCCTTGTACATTCTGGAGTCCTACGAAAGTAAGTTATGATGCTGTCCAATCTTTTAGCAATTACATAATCTGTCACTGGGTTTTAATTTGTTGATATCCATTGCAAGTATGTTCTATATGGTACTTTTCTTTCGAGGATAGGAGAAGAAAACTGTTATGTTTGTGCCTTGAATTTATGTGGATGCCCGCTCTGTGGGGGAGATCTTGTGTTGTGGGTTTAGAGGGTCGGGCCAAGGGAGGCCCAGACCTCAGCTTGCTTCAGAGTTTTAAGTTGTACCTGCAGTTTGGGTTTATATTTTGTACCTTTTAGGCTTTTGGTGTAGTTATCCCTTTTGTTTAGGTATGTTGGGCCTTTTGGGTATCAAAGCTGTTGTTCTTCATACTTTGTACATCTCTATGATACTGTGAATTTCTAGACTTGGCCAAACTGCATAAATCCTGGCTTTGTTTGTTCTTTGTGTGCTCTTTTTTCATTACTTTGTTGCCCATGTTTTGCCATTGCTATGTGGGACAAAGTCATGGGATTTTTGTTTTCTGGGGAGGGGAAAAGCAAATATATATAATTTCTAATAAATTTATTAAACAAAACAATCAAAATTTTATGTAAATTGAACTCCTTGTTCTTTTGTCACCTTTTGTTTATTATTTTCTTTTTATTTAGTAATTGATTAATAAAAATTCATTTATTGGCTCATAGTTGTTTGAACTCTCCATACCATGGTAGATAACCCCTCCCACACTGGGACGAAGGTAGGGGTAGTGGCCACCCCTGAAATTTTAAGAGAATATATATATATATATATATTAATATTATATGTATACATAATGTATGTATAATTTCAAAGTTACCCCAAATTTGTTTGCCTGCTAAAGATAACTTCTTCCCCTAAATTTATAATCACAAGAGCATGTTATTCTTTAACTCCTAATATTTTTTTCCCTGCTCTGACCCATTGAATCCTCATATTTCATTTGCAGACATATTCAAAATTAAACTGTCGAACACCCACCCTTACAAGTATTTAAAACTAGGAACTGTCCTTTTCTCATTCAAAATTCAAAATGAGTTGCCACCATTTCGAGACATGATGTGCAGTAAGAGCAACAGTAATCCATTTTTCACTCACTCTATTTCCATCTCCCAAAGTAGTAATCATTCAATGCAAAGATTGGTAGAAATTTATGTGCTCCTAAACAATTTTTTTTGGGGGGCATGACCCCTGCCTCCTTGTGTGGCCGTCTATGTTTGCTGATAGCTATTTCATACTCTTAAGAGGGAATAGATTAGAATCTAGACTCCCCCAAGGAATCGGAGCAACAATGCCTCAATATAAGAGCTCTCCAATCACTTTTATAAATCTGGAAAGAGTGTCTTCTAAAATCTTTACCCATCAAGGACGATAGAGATACTAAGAAAAGAATCTAATCCCTGGAAACTTTTCGCATTTCATTTCTATGAAAAAGATCAAATCAACAACAAATGGTGCCTTGCTACAAATACTTTTGAGGGGTCCATAATCTCATGACGCCCAATAACATTAGCTTTGGGCTTTTGGGTGAGATGTATTTTTGTATAATATACACATGGTAGAAATTTTCAATTATTCCACAGGTAGCTTCCCAATTATGGTCTCCAGCCAATGACTAATGAAAAGCAGTTGAAAGAGTGGAGCAATGTGTAAGGATATAGTTTGACCCATCCCATAGTCAATTAAGACCAATCTTCTTCCCGGTTAACCATAACCTAATGGATTCATGGTAGTATGGGTTCCACATCACTTGATAAAATAACTCTTAGCTGTTGTTAAATCCCACAATTACAGTTGAAGGGGGAGTATGGTGGACAGATTTACACACGAAGGGAAAAATTGTTGGGGTTCTTGTGTAGTAGTTAACTTCACATTGGATATTTTTAAAGTGAAGGAATCATAAAATCGAGCTTGAAATGGTGAAGATCAGGGCCTTGATACATGGTGGTTGCAAGGTTTGGGGGAAAGGATGGTAGTTGCCACTGCGGGTGGGGGGGGGGGTGGGGGGTTTATAGAAAATCCATAGGCGGCTAGGGTGGGGGTAGACGAGGGGGGGATGCTTTTGTCTTTTGGGTGGCTAGCGTAATAATGTCTATACACAGAGAAGTTAGAGAGAGAGAGAGAGAGCTAGAGAGAGAATGAATGCATTTTGAAGGAGGGAAATGAAATGTTTAGTTTTAGGGTTTAGGATAAAACTAAGGATAAGGTTTCTAAAGAGGAAAAAAAAAAGTCCCCAATCCAAACTAACTCTAGTTTCTATGAAGAGACATCATTCCTAGAAAAGAAAACAAACCAAAAAGTGACTCCTAAACCCAAAAGAAAAAACATGAGATCACCGTGAAAATCAGCAAAAACATTAAACAGCGTTGAGAAAACACCACATAAGGTTTATATAAGTTCCATAGAAAAACCACTAACTTTCAATTTACAAAGATCTTTCAAAACTAGTTGGTCCCGGGGGCAAATGAAAAGACAGAATGCTACAAACTTGAAAAAAGCATGACTTCACTTGACTAATTCATTTGCAGCTCAAATTACCATTGAAACCTAAATCCTTCTGTTTAGTCTTGGTCTGAGTGACAGCCATAGACCTTAAAGCTAGTATTACCCTTGTCCACAAGGGCTAGGATATCAATTGATAGTACAAGGCTCCTACTGCAAGGGCAAGAGCAAGCGTTCTCAATTTCTATGATCAAGTCTTATCAGAACAAGGGTATATGTTCAGATTTTCAGTTTTATGATAGCAAATTTCGTATAGGTATTATATTCTTTCCAATACTAATTTTTTCATGTATCTTAACATTTGGAGATTTCACTGTACACAATTTAATCTGACATACGTTGTTCAGGTTCTTCTCCTAACCTTCGCGGATGTCAATCATTAAATGGCTGTTTTTCGATTACAAGATATGGTCTGGGTCTCATTCCAGGAATATGTGCACTTGTGGCAGTCGCAGTTACATATACCATGAAACTCCATAAACCTCTTACAAAACCTCTGATGGAACCCCTATTATCATAGTGTCAAAGGCACAGGTATCTTTATTTGAATCAGGTGATGATATAAAATTTGTTGCAACTCGATTACGTGCAGAAAGCAGTGAACCATTGGTTGACTTTTGGAAACAGGCTGATTGAGGCGCAATCAGCTTGACAGAAATATTTCATTTAGTCGGAATGTTATACCACTACCAGCAGGATCTTAATTTGTACCAATTGATTTATTGTTTGCATCAAGATCATCCACAAGAGTTTGTTTTTGTCAAAAGAAATTGCATATGTCAATGCCCCTTTTTTGTGTGGAGGGAAAAGGAAAAAGTATGCATGCAGATGCCAATGTATGGGGATCTCAAGTTGAATGTATTGGAAACGTTTCTGTGAGCCAAAAATTAATGGTTTCTTACGTTACACAAGATGAGGAAAAAAAAATAACAAAAAGGCAGTATATATGTGCATTTATGTATGTATGTATTTATATAGATAATATATTATATATTCTTCCACCTCAAGCAAAGTTGTCCCATAAAAACTTATCTTCTTGGTCCTTGTACTCTTGCAAAAATGTGTGCCAAGCTACCAACATGGGTTGGCTCAACTGGATGTAGGGTTAAGTTTCCTTAAGCATGACCGAGGTTTGAATCCCGCTGGGAGCTTTGGGTTCCTCATGTGTATTGAGCGTTTTCCGTTGAGAGATCCGCCCTCCGAAAGGAGCTACTGTAGAGGTCAGTCTGGATTAGTTGAGACGAAACTTCAGATATCGGGCGACGTCCAAGACATGGTACCAAAAAAAATGTGTGCCAAGCACAGCGTAAAGCATCCCAGGCAAGTGAAGGGCCAATTTGATCAAAATATACTTGAAGTCGGCATTCATCTTATGATCTGACGTTCTCAAGAGCGGACTGGCCCACCTTTCATCTTGCTGCTCTTTTTACCAAAACAATAGGACAAACGGTGAGCCGTCACTGAATAGAAGAATATTGTTATCCACAATATACGTTCAAAGAGACATTCCATGCAATTGTATATACAAGGTTCTTTTAAATGCACCAAGTGGTACAAGATTCGCTTGCTCAAGAAATCCCCTGTTACGTTATAATTAACACACAGCATTAGCAGCAGCGGCATTACTCTCTGAGAAGGCCTTCAATCCCCTACAAGATTTCATATGTGAGTGCAATTTTTCTGGCTTGAATATTGTCCCGCATTGCCTGCATTATTGTTAGTAATTATTTGTTGAAAATTAAAACCACATGCATGAATTAAACTTCTCCCCTTGGTTGTCGAGGTTGTTGGGATTGTCCAACCCACGCATCACAAATTAGAATTTAGTTCTTTTGTGCAAAGAGGAAAGAGGAGGGAAAATCAAGCAGAAAATCTGACGCGCGCGTGCACACATACTTGATGTCATGCATGGAGCACTGTATATATTAAATCATGTTAATGAGGGTAATTTTGTAAACGAGATATGCCATCTTTACCAACAGCGTTAACTCTGTCTCTTGAAAGGCCATGAACAGCGATATTGAAAATCATGAGATCATTGATGCTATTCTCACAATATTAATTTTCAGATCGAGTCTTTCTTGGTTGACATGACTAGTAAACATTAGATCAATACAATTTCCCTTGGAGGGTTGGTTTCTATTTTGGAAAATACCAAGGTCAGTTGAAACTATGGGGCCTGTTGTTGCAGTTCCTGATTGCTTCAAATTTCAAAAGCATTTATTTATTTATTTTTTCCTGCTTTAATGAACGGGCCTTAAAGCGAAATCAATGAACCAACTGACAGTTAGTTTAGGATGTGATGTTAAATCCCTTAATCAAGTTTTTGAATTCGACTCGTGATTTAATCATGAAAATAATTATGTTGGGAGAGTAGTCCCCTTAATGGCCACCGTAAATTTCGAATCGAATAAGTATTTTAGATAAAAAAAAAAAAGTGAAATCAGTGAGGGTTGTCCCTAGTGAATGTTTATGCTGCTTGTGCCCTTGCCCTTACCAAGCTTAAATGACTAAATAAGTTCAACTTACGAGCATTTGGGTCCAGTGATCAGCTTGAATGCCAATGTGTTCTCTGTGGCCTTGTTCTTCCTCTTTGAGCCCTCGGTCCAATCGTAGCTTCTCCCGCAAACACTTCGGAACGCATTAGAAACAACAGGAAGCTTGTTTTCACTATTTTGACTAGTAAAGGTTAGTTATATGCAAATTTCCTTTCTTTGGTAATGCTTTTAGGAGCACTGAGATACATTTGAAGATGAGTGTAAAGGCGTTACCTACCTGACTGTGTTTTGAGAGTTTCGTCGATTCCAGTAAGGAGTGCCAAAGATCCTTGCAGATCCACCCAGCACTTGTCCCGTCTCTACATATATTGGTCTTGCAAACCGGTACCATATTTGAGGAATTGTTGCAAAGCGGATTGATGGTGATAGTGGCCGAGTCATCTGTATCCACAGCTCCACAATGAATCAAATTCCGGAGCACTTGCGCAGCTCCTCCACTAGAATAGCTCTTGCTTGTTGCAAATGGAGCTTGTGATTGTGATGATGAAGACAACGATGAAGCGGATCTGTGCATATAACTCCTGGAGGCATTGTTGATTTTCTCCAACTTGTTCTTTCTCCAAGTGTTTGTGTGCAGACCAGGAAGGAGGGCCGAGAACGATGGTCTACTCTTGCCATAGTCACGCTTCTGTGAATCTGATCTTGTGCATGGCTGCTCTTGCTCACCCTTATTTGAAGTAGAATCATCTGTAACTACAGAGGCTTCCGAGCCTAGCAGAGGTGACTCGCATTTGATAATTCTAGATGGCGAATTCATCACGGTAGGAATATCAATAATAAGATTAGGGTTGGGCTTGGCGGGATTTCCTCCACAAGATTTTAGTCTTTCCACCATTTCACCTTCTTGATGGTGCTTCTGACCATATGAGGATGGGCTGTTTCAAAGTTGATTAGTTTCTCTGGGAAAGAAGATACGAATTATGCAAGGGGAGGGATGGAGATAGAAATTTGCATTACCAGCAGTTGGGAAAGCAGCAGCGGCAAAACATGGAGATGAAACAATCTCGGATCCTTTAAGTTCAGTTGTTGGGTATGGGGTGATAAGGTCGTCATCAGTCAAGTCTTGCCATACATAACCGTCCTATATCTTCTGTACTTCAACACGGTCACGTCTTTGGCTTTAGGACTTATTCTTTCATTTGATTGAGAAAATTTGATGAGAACCAAAAAAGAAAATGCCAAGAAACCACTAAAAGTAACGAGGATTTTTTTTTTTGGGGGGGGGGGGGGGAGGGGGGACTAGGAATATTGTTGGATTAAGTCAGACCTCTTGTAAGACCAGGCAAAGGATTCCGGCATGCCTTTTCCACGCAAATCTGAAAGCCATCTCTTAATGTCTTCGTAGGAAGAGGGAAAAAAAAAATTACCTGCGTTAGTCGTAATTTAAAATGGACAAAAAGAAACACAAGAAGGGATGGGGCAGCAAACCTCGCAGATGAACGCTGCTTCGAGTGAGGTGATAAACTCGAATGAGACGGGGATGCTCTATCCTACCCATTCGACTTAGTAAATCATGTGAATGCGCCTCGCCTCTCCTTTGGATTCCATGCTCCTGCAACAAAAATGCAAACAACCCCACCCCTAACCACCAACGTCTTTTTAGGCTTATTACTTTAGTATTATTTTAGTGTCTCAAAGAATTTGTATCTGCTAATTAGATGTTTTTTTTTTCTAGAAAGAAAAAAAAAGAAATAAAAACCTATTGAAAGAGAAAAGAAAAAATTACATGTTTAGTCAGTTAAATTTTATCCATTTGTCACAAATTAGTCCCTACAGTTAAAAATGCTACAATGTAGTCCTCACACTTCTAAAAACGTATCATATTGTTCCTTCCGTTATTGACAACGACAGGTTGGCCATTTAATGCTGACGTGGTCTGACCTGGCTATCGACATGGATGTACGGCTATTGATATGGTAGTACCATGTCAACTCATATAGACAAATCATGTTGCCATATCAACAAGTTGCAAGGCCTTTTGATGTAAAGCTTTAAATACGGTGACACATGTGATCAATTTGTTATCTAGCATTCTGCTATAGGTTGATGTTCCTAATAGAGTATGGTTTGGTAAGAATGTCTCTTATAACCACCTTCGTGTTTTTGGTTGCAAGGCCTTTGTGCATGTCCTAAAATATAAGAGATCAAAGTTGGATGCCAAGACACATCTGTGCATTTTTCCTGGTTATGGTCAGGATGAGTTTGGCTACATGTTGTATAATCCTATAGAGAATAAGCATGTTAGATGCAAAGATGTGGTATTTTGTGATGATCAGACTATTGAAGACATTGGGAATGCAAAAGAAACTTCTAGGAGCAGTGATGGTTTGAGAGTTTTGGACCCATTCTCTTTGATGCCTCAACTTGGTCCAAATCAAAATAATGAAGAAGGTGTTGCTCAGAATGACTATGATCAACAAAGCATGGGTGATGATAATGGCTAGTTAGATCAGTTGTAAGATCTTGTTGAGTTACCTAGAAGTTCTACTAGAGATCAACAACCTTCCATTCCGTATTCAGTTGATGAGTATCTACTCCTTACTAATGGGGGAGAGATTGAGTGTTATGAAGAGGATTTGAAACTGACTAGAAGCAAAAGTAGGTTGAAGTCATGGAAGATAAGATGAAGTCTTTCCTTGACAACAATACCTTTGAATTAGTGAAACTTCCAAAGGACAAGAAAACTTTAAAAAATAGTTGGATTTATAGGTTGAAGCAAGAGGACAACACCTCACATCCACGATACAAAACAAGATTAGTTGTCAAAGGCTACGGTCAGAGAAAAGGGATTGATTTTGAAGAGATATCCTCTCCTATTGTAAAGATGTATTCTATCAGAGTTGTTTTGGGCTTGACTGCTAGGCTTGATTTGGAGATTAAGCAAATGGATATAAAAACTGCATTTCTCCATGATGATTTGAAAGAAGAAATTTACATGGAGTAGCCATAGGGTTTCACAGTGAAAGGAAAAGAAGACTGTGTGCAGATTGAAGAAGAGCTTGTATGGTTTGAAACATACTCCAATACAATGGTACAAAAAGTTTGAAATTGTGATGGGGGAGCAAGGCTTTTTGGAAGACTATTTGTGACTATTATATTTTCACACAAAAATTCTCTGATAATAATTTTATTATGTTGTTGTTATATGTTGATGACCAATTTATTGCAGGTCAGAATGCTTCACGGATTGATAGATTGAAGAAGGAATTAAGCAAGTCTTTAGCAATGAACAATTTCGGGCCAGCAAATCAAATAGTTGGCATACAAATTACAAGGGACAGAAAGGCAAGAAAGTTGTGATTGTTGCAAGAGAAGTATATTGAGAAGGTACTTTAGAGGGTGCTTTAGAGGTTTAATATGCATCAAGCTAAAGTGGTTGGCACTCCTCTTGTTACACACTTTAGGCTCAGTTACAAATAAAGTCCTTCCACAAGGAAAGAGAAGGAAGCATGTGAAGGGTTCCTTATGTATCTGCAGTTGGTAGTTTGATGTATACAATGGTATGAACAAGGTTAGATATAGGTTATGCTGTCGGGATAGTCACTCGATTTATTTCTGAACTCAAAAGAGAGTAGTGGAATGTGGTGAAGTGGATCATGAGATATCTCCAAGGCACATCGAACTTAAAATTTTGCTTTAGGAGTGATGAGCATGTTCTTACTGGCTAAACCGATTCAGATATGGCCAAAGATGTTGACTCCAGAAAATCAATTTTGGGTAACCTGATCACTTTCACTAGTGGAGCAGTGGCCTGGCAATCAAGATTGCAAAAGTGTGTTGCATTATCAATTGCTAAATCAGAGTTCATTGCAATAACCAAAACATACAGGGAGTTGCTTTAGATGAAAAGATTTGTGGAGGAGCTCGGATTTACCTAAGAAATGTATTTTTTGTTTTGTGATAGTCAAAGTAACATTCATCTTAGAAAAAATCACACATTTCTTGCTAAATCGAAACACGTTGATGTAAGATCATTAGGTATGAGATGTGTTAGATGAGAAGTTATTGAAACTTGAAAAGATTTACACGGATGATAATAGTTCTAATATATTGACAAAGTCTCTACAAAAAGGGAAATTTGAGACTTGCCGATTGATCACCAGGTTAGCGAACCTCTCTACATAGTCAAAAGGGGGAGATTTGTTGAGTTTATAGGTCTCTCCTATGTGAAGAAGGCCAAACAAATAAAAGGCCCATTTGGGTTTTCTTTTGTGGTCATATATTGGGATATAAAAACTAACTTTCTACTTATTTTAGAGAGAGAGAAAGCTTAAGCGAGAAGTGGTGTATTCTCGAGAAAGAGAAAGACCTTGAGCGTAGAATTTCTGTTTTTGGGCTAGTGCTATGGCCGTGATCAACTACATAATCGGTTGGTGATTCATGGTCAAATCAGCTTGATTTTGGACAGCAATTAGAGGACTTCTCAATCTCAATTTTGAATGGTGGATATTGGATTTGGTTGTCTAGAGTTGCTGCTATTTGACCTAAACAATAGCCTCTGTGAGAAATTTTTATTTTTTTCTCTCCTGACTGTTTTGTTGATTTGTTGGATATTTTTGGCATTGTGTACTCTTTGAATTTGCTGAAAACACCTATTGTATCCTTATTTGAACTTATTGGAGATTTGAAGTGGACTTTGTGTCCCGTGGTTTTTCCATCATTGAATTTGGGAGTTTCCACGTAAAAATTGTGCTTACTCTTTGTGTTCTTTATGTATGCTCATGATTTGATCTTGCAGGTGTTATTTGTGCATTGGGTTTGCTATCTTTGGTGTTTATTGCCTCTTCATAGGTTTAGTAAGTGTGTGAGGATTCCTTGTTCCACTGCATCCTCTCCCAACAATGCAAAGGTGTAACCTTAATCAATTGAAAGGAGAAAGTAAGAGAGAAGGGGGCTTGAAACTTAAATACAGCTATGGAATCATAGTGCAGAGAGTTGAGAGAGCTTATTAGAGAGGGTTTGAATGCCGGTGATTGGGTAGGAAAGAAAGGAAAGAAAGGAAAGAAGAGATCGAAGAAAGAGAAGAAATCAGAAAAATAAAAACAATAAGATAACATCTTGTAGAGTTAAAGGGAGGAAAAAAAATAATAGAGAGAAATTGTTTGGTGACATCACTTAGACATGGCCACATAACGACAGTTTCAGTTTTAGAATGTCGGTTCTCAATTTCAAATTTAAAGGAATTAGAACCGAAAAAACTTGATAAAAGGTAACAAAAATTTAGAAAAAATAGAAAGGAAATATGGCTTGAATCAACTGTAATATCCAAAAATTGAGTTGTATATATATGTTCTTGAGCATAAAGAAATCAACTGTACTACCATATTAGAAAGTTGAATTACCATAGAAGTCATATTTAATCAATAATTTTAATATTTGTTTCTAACATTATTACTTAACAATATTCGATTTTAATAAAAAAACTATTGGTTTGAAAATTGAAATTAAACCTTATAAACATATTTTTGGAATTGTGAACTGATAAATGGATCTTCAAATTGTTGACCACGGTTTGGTCCGGTCTGTTAAGACCATGTTCGTGTCTAAAGTTGTCCCATGGTAGTCCTCATATAATGAAAAGCAACGATGGAATTTGTTAGAATACAAACTCCAGATCTTCATGATGGAAATCAAACCCCTCACAAGACTCCAATCTAGGGTAGGTATGTATAGTGAAAAGCAATGAAGCAATTTGTAAATCAAAGTATGGATTCCTAATACAATAAAGATGTCTATATAGCCTGGAGAGTCCTAAACAAAATAGGAAACTATCAAGAGAGCCCTAGAACCATCCTCAATTCACTACTAGAAAATTATGTATTAGTGAGAAGATTCTGTTGTTAAAAAATATTAGCAACGGAAATTACCGTAGCTAATTTCGTCGTTGAAAATCTTATCGTTAAATATTAGCAATGGAAAAAAAGGCCGTCGGTAATTTTTTCAATGGAGTTGCGAAGGTAATTTCCATCGCTAATATTTCTATCACTGAAAATTTGTCATTGATTTGATACGTTAGATAAAACTATCAGCAACGGATTTTCAGCAACAAAAATATTCCGTCGCTAATCTGTCTCTGATTGATATATATAATCAGCAATATCACTGATAGATTAGAGACGTATCAGTTAGCGATAAAATTTTTCGTAGCTGATACATCCACACTGTGAGTCAATTCAACGATGGATTAGCGACGAAATGTTTAGTGACAGAAATTCCGTCACTAATCGATCGCTAAATTGACTTCCCTACCTTATTCCATTGAAGTTAATTTGATCAACCTTTAACTTGTAATTTGATCAATCTGTTATATCGTAGTTCTCAAACTACGAACTATATTACAAGCTACTCCATTTAATAGATATAAAATACAACATATTAATTGCATATAATACATAAAATCTCAAGTTACCAAGTACAGTGAATACATCAAATAATTACATAAAATGAACTATATTCTATAATGTGCAACACCATAAAACTCAAGTACATATAAATAAAATCATCAATATCACAGAGATAGGTGATCAGAATCTGGTGTCTAAGTGCTATCTAGGCTAGGTGGTGTATGTTGGATACCAATTTGTGCGAGTATGTCATGAATTTGTGGCTCAGTTTGCTCTCTCACTCGACTTTGCACTTGTTTCAAAATTTGGCTATGTATGTTCTCTATCATTTGATTTCTTATTTCCTCCATCATTCTATCTACCTCCTCCTTAGTATATATCTAAGAGGAACGCAAGCATGGAGATGAAGTGGTACCAAAGGAATTTAAGATCAGTACATCATCAACTCTCTCTCCAAAACCATATAAACATCCATTCACTAGACCCCTATTCACCTCACACTATGATCCGATATCAAATTCTGGCTGATAAGTGCTATCTGAGCTATATTTTTCCTCAAGTAATTGTCTGTACTTGCCCAACAATAAACATATATAATTACATTTATGAAATTATTAATATTTCAATGTTATCTATAATTAAATAATAATAAATTTGCCTTACATTTTTTTGTCAACATACCATCATTTTCCTTTATCACGACTGTAAATGTGATTAAAGAATTCGAGATGGGAAACTGAGTGGATGGTTTCTTCAGACTAAAAATAATAAAAATTATTAGTAATTTTACCGGTTTAAAAATTATCAACACAATTTGCAAAGAAAAAATAAATACAAACTATTCTTTTTATGTGTGTTGTAAATGAGATTGAACCGGATGTGTGCTTTGCAATTTCTCATTCTTTTTCTGTATTTCGGTTTTGATTTGCATCATTTGACTTCTGTTGCTACCTTGATGTACTCTAATATTTATCAATTAATTTATCCCAAACAACAAATGTCAAGTTCATGGTCCTTTAATGTAGAGATTTAAAGGATAATTTTTATCTTTGTCATGGGTTAAAATAGAGATATCAAAAGATAATAAAGTTATCTATATATAGTGGTTATGGTCTCAAAATCACATGTAAGTTTCATTCTTTCATACATCCCATAATATAGAGAGAAAACCGAGTTTGAGAGTTCAAAAATGTATAAATTTGGAAGGCCAACTACACGGCTCCAAACATTAGTTGGTTATTATGGATTTAACTATACTTTTGCTCATAGATCTAACAAATTCTCAATGATTTAATGTGAAATTTTGAATATATTTATAAATGATGGTTTTCATCAAAGATTTATTTTCTAACATCTATCCGTCAGCTCATTCTTCCCTTCCTCCATGAAGCAAGATGTTTGTCCTGTGCATTTGAGTTGGGCTATGAGAACCCTAAAGGACTCGAGCAGTCTCATATGAGATCTTAAGGAATGAGAAATTTAGCCTACGCTAGAAAGTTTTAAACCACAGAGTAATGACCGACAATGTTATTATGAGTTTCAAAATTAATGAAAATATATTTTATATTGAAGTCATTAATTTAGTTTGTTTGGTGGATCCTTACAAATAGACTTGAATGACGAGGGATACTATTAAAAAATGATGATTTTAAGCAAGTTTCAAGTTGATTAGTTAAGAAATTAAGAAAAAATATGGGTTTAACCAAGTTTAAGAGCCCCTGAAATCCATTGAAAATATGGATTTGGATAAAAATCAAGTTTTCTTGCTAACTGAAGAAATTTATTTTATTCTTAAGTCTAAGTAATTAAGCTTAAATGGTAGCCTTGTTGCTGGGCCATATTTCAAATTTTGAGAAAATTGGGGGAGAAGGACAAGACAAATTTTGTGAGCAACTAACTGCTGGTTTTATATCTCATAGACTTGGGCACCAGTCCGAGAAATCTTCAGATCACCAAACACTTCGCCTTTCTATTTTGTTTTCGTATCATTTTTTATCCACTTTAACTTAAATTTCAGTCTTTACAACTTAATTTATTTATTTCAATTAATTAGATTTCAAATTTCATTCATTTTATGCTTTCATGAGTTAATTTTCATTCAATAATTTAATGCTTAAACTTCTACCATCTTATTCTTCAGTTGATGCATCTTTGCTCATGAAATTTCATATTTTTGTTATTTACCATTTTCATTGGTCTAACTGGTTACCCAAACTATTTCATGGGAGTTTTTTTTTTTTTTTTTTAATACTTAGTTAACTGTCTGAATAATGGGAATCAAGTAACTTGCACGTCATTTAGCCAATTTTTACTGATATCATTACTCAACCGTGAGATTTGATTCGGCTAATTTAGTCCATGAGTTTGACTAATTTTCATTAAAATGGTTAAAGATCAGGTATACCTATGGTGTTGTATGTACTGAACTATTAACATTGAATACAGCACTTCGTTTAGATCCGCAGCAACGAGAATGGTAGAAAAAGCAGCATCGCATTGATTGAATGGAATATGAATGATTGGGAATGACAAACTGGAATGCATGGCTGGAAAGCCGTCTATTGGGTTCCACTAGGAGAGAACCTTTTCCTCATGTGAACGACCGACGCCACCCCGTGGATGCCATCATACAACACAAATCCCACTTCTTGAAACAAATACTAAAAGAGTTCACTTTTTCAGCCGTCCTCCCACGACCAAAATGAATTTTTAGTGCAGAGAGAAGTATGGGGGCCAGGGCGAAGGTTTGGTGGTTGTGGGTGGCTGCAGACCTGAAGGCGGCCTTGCGTAATGCACGTGATAGAGCCAAGCGTGCCTAAGCCTGGCTCCGCTTCAAGGTGACGAGGACGGGTCTGCTTCCGTCCTACTCACCTACCCTCCCTTAAAAAAAAAAAAAAAAATACACAAATGAATAAAAGGTGGAACTCAAAAACTTAAAAGTGAAGCAGGGCGGGGCAGTCCTCCTGTGATTTCCTCTACTTCAATTTTCATCTGTCTAGTAATGCAAGAGTTTGTGCCGAAATGCACCTGCAGTCCAGTTTGGCCTAAAAAGAGAAGTGTTAATGTGATTCTGTCAATATTTCTACAAAAAAAGGGACCAGGGAGACCCAGCCATGTTGCAAAGTGGCCTCATCTTCAAAAGGCGACCTGAATCATGAGTGATTTCAGTGAGTGCCTACAATGCAATCAATGTCCTTTGTGTTTGTGTGTATCTCTCGGTCCCAGTCGGGCCTCTGGGGCACGCCGTATTTGTTACGCAATTCAACAAAACTGTCTGAAATGATTAAATTTCATCTTTCTGGGGCTTGGCTGGGGCTTATATATGACCACCTTCATTCTTTTGCTTCTCAATCCTCTTGAATCTCTTAACTTTCCTAACCTGCTCTTTTTAACATCATCTTTTCAACTCACTGCCCTATCGTTCCATTTGATACCGGCTCTCTCTCTCTCTATCAATTCTGCTACTTGTGTTCTGATTGTGACACAACTATCCTATTGATTTTCAATAATGGCAAGCACCCTGAGATCCATCCTAGTTACTGTTTATCGTTTATTTGACTGTGCATTCCTTTTTTGTGATATTTGGTGTGTTTCAGGGAACTCCAGTAAACATCATTGTTGGTTCCCTTGTATGGGCCGAGGATATTGAGGTCGCATGGATTGATGGGGAAGTGATAGACATCAATGACTACAATGCAACCATAGTGACCTCGAATGGGAAAACTGTAAGCACCTCCCCTCCCCCCACATGATTTGAGAAGCAGCTTAAGAGTATTCTTGTATGCTGAGTCTAGAAATTTTTTTGCCCTTCGGGTAATTCATTTGTGCTTGTAGTTCGCAGTTTTACTTGGATTTCATCCATATCTATGCAAGTGTTTGTTGATGTATATATATACACTTGTCATTGGCCACTGCACCCTGTGCAGAGTGCGTTTTAAACAGACCAGCCCGACACCAGCAAACTATTCATTAAATTAGCTAATAGCTCTGTATCTTATCCCCTGAAGTTTTCTGTTGATCAAGAACGTGAAAAAAAAAAGGATTGAATACCATTGTCAAAAAATTCTTGAAAGGAACTCAATTTTAGTCGGGTAGAGGCAGATATCTGTCGAACAGCAGTTAATTCTTTTGAACTTTTTTTATTCTAAATTAATAACAATATAAAAAAAAAAGCTTAGTTGCATAAAGTAGGAATAAGATTTTCCATTGGAGAAGTGGAAAAGTTATTGCCATCCTACCCCTCTACCGAACTAAGTGCTCTTGCTTTCTTTAATTTATTTTATTTTTGAATAAAAGAAGTGCCTCCCAGTCCTCCCATATCTTGTAAACTTGAAGACAACATATTATGTCATAATTACGCAAATAGATGAAGCATGGCTGAAAATCTGCATGCACCTTATTTTCAGATAGTTGCAGATATTTCCAGTATATATCCTAAAGACATAGAGGCACCGCCAGCTGGAGTTGATGACATGACCAGATTAGCTTACCTGCATGAACCGGGAGTATTGCAAAATCTTGCTTCGCGGTTCGCGATCAATGAGATATATGTAAGTTCATCAAATCAGCACCTTATTTAAAGCAGCCAAATAGCTTTATCATAACCCTTTGAGTAGAGAAGTACATGATTTTAAAATATGAGTATTAATCTAGCAATGTCTCTGGAAATGAGCAGACATATACTGGCAACATTCTAATCGCTGTGAATCCTTTTCAAAGATTGCCACACTTGTATGACATCCACATGATGGATCAGTACAAAGGAGCTGCATTTGGAGAGTTAAGCCCACATCTTTTTGCTGTTGCGGATACTTGTTACAGGTAGAGAAGATATGCAGGTGTTGCACAATATTGTCTTTGGTTAACAATGGGGCATAACTTGAATTTTCTGATACCAAATCAGGGCAATGATAAATGATCAGGGTAGTCAATCAATTTTGGTAAGTGGGGAGAGTGGAGCTGGCAAAACAGAGACAACAAAAATGCTGATGAGATACCTTGCCTTCATGGGAGGAAGATCTGGTGCTGAAGGAAGAACAGTAGAGCAACAAGTTCTTGAGGTAAATCAATTACGAAAACTTTTTCAGGTTATGTTGTTTCCTAACTAATCTATGCATTCCGTATTCTCAGTCCAATCCAGTTTTGGAAGCATTTGGGAATGCCAAGACGGTTAAAAACAACAATTCCAGGTGAACAGATAATAAGCAATTCTTCTTTCGGCACAACTTGACTTCAGTTCTTCCGCTTGGTCTTCCACTCCCATTATCTCTTGGTATTTGATTTCTTGTTTCTGGCCTATGGGGTTTTATAGTCGCTTTGGAAAATTTGTCGAGATTCAGTTCGATAAGAAAGGGAAAATTTCTGGGGCTGCTGTTCGTACATATCTTCTTGAAAGATCGCGTGTTTGTCAAGTTTCCGACCCAGAGAGGAATTACCATTGTTTTTACATGCTTTGTGCAGCGCCTCCAGAGGTGAGATTTTACTTTGTCTGTGGCCATGATGGAGTTAAAAGGTAACTCAATTGTTTCCTTTCAGGATATTAAAAAATTTAAGTTAGCGGATCCAAGATCATTTCACTATCTAAACCAAACAAATTGTTATGAGGTTGCTAATGTCAATGATGCAAGAGAGTATCTGGAGACCAGAAATGCCATGGATGTGGTTGGGATCAGCCAACATGAGCAGGTCTAGACATGAAAACTGAGGACAAATTGCAAGCTGTGAAAGAAATATGCAAATGAATTTTAACAGAGTCAAATTTCTTTTCCTTGCCTTAGGATGCAATATTTCGTGTGGTAGCTGCAATCCTCCATCTTGGCAACATTGAATTCCTTAAGGGAAAGGAAGTGGATTCCTCTAAATTGAAAGATGAAGAATCACTCTACCATCTTCAAATGGCTGCAGAGCTACTCATGTACTAACCGTTGATAGATGCAATTGCTTGCCGGTTGGTTGTTTCCAAATCTTCTTGTAATATGTTTTTTTGTAGGTGTAATGAGAAGGCACTAGACGATTCTCTCTGCAAGCGTGTTATAGTAACTCCAGATGGAAACATTACCAAACCACTTGACCCAGAGTTAGCTGCTGTAAGTCGTGATGCACTGGCAAAGACCATATACTCTAGATTGTTTGATTGGTGAGTGAAGATCAGTCACCTTCCAGATCTTTTTCCTCCCCTTTACAGTTGTATCATGTTTTATCTTTTGATTGATCATTTATCTCAATGGTCAGTACTGATCTATTCTGCAATTGTTTTTATATTTGTAAATATTTCCTGAATACAAATATGAGGTCAACCTCTAGTGGACTCTAAATTTATGTCAGACTCCTTCACTTTGGGAAGGAAAAGAAACGCAGCTTTGGTAGGACAGAGAACGGATGGTTGATGTTTATCCTGAGTGTAGGCATGAGGACCTTTATGGTCTTTGGCTATAGTTTACAGATGATTTTTCAATTACTTTAAGAGCCAAAGGAAAGAGAACTTATAGTTTGCTTAGTTTAGTGACCTGCTTGCTTATTTAGATGATCTTCTTGTCTTGATGTCCAGTAAGTAGCAGAGAAGAATGTAATCTGAGTGGCCTGTTGAAAGTGCCCATAATGGAATATCTTTCCAGGGTACAGACAGTCACCTTGCAAGAAAGTGTTGAGCATGTGATTGACCAAGGCATGCATCAACCAAATTGTAGATGTGTGTTGTAGAATATGTAGTACGCTGATATTTTTATGCAGTCGAATTAGTTTCTTGCAATTGTATAATTGTGGTCTATTCCCTGTTTTATTTTCTACTTAATATCTCTTGTGATATATTTTAGATTTCCAAGAATGTCATCACATAGGATAGTTGTTGCTTAGACTCCTGCAGGCACTAGAAACAATTGGGTAAATGATCAACTTGGATTTGAGCTTGGATTGGACCTGGTGCAATATGATTTAGCTACTTGTCATAAAGCAATGGAGTCAGAAGACACTAAGCCTTCATACTTTGATAAAAAAACGGCGTTTCATCCTATCCCAGAAAAAAAAAATTTTAGAAAAACTGTTTTGCAAGCTCCTAGGCATTCATATGAATTAAGAGCCATCATAGACGTAAGTCAATGGTTCGGCCATGTCAAGTTTGGTCATATTCAGGTTTCCAAGCCTTGATGCTACGAAGCATGACATAGATATTGGAAACAGCATAGTAACTAAAAATATATTGATGTGTGTAGATGGTGTTATTCTTTTCAAGTAGTGTGATTGGCTGATAACAAGAGCAGCCCCTTGTTATCCTGTTCAAGGCAAGCAATGCATTGTGTACAAATGTTCGTAAGGGATATACTAGTTCCTTTTCTGATGCAGGGTTTATTTAGTTTCATTCATCAACACCAGACGCTTCAGATCTTTTGATGACGACTCTGTTTTCTAATTTTAAAGGCATTTCTATTGCATTATCTCATCAAGTGATAAAGGCATATAAATTACGGTGTAAGAAGGGGACTACTATGGGATTAATTGCATGAAAGCATCACTAATTTCAGCATCCGGGCAGATGTACCATCATTCTAATAGACCTTTGCATTGGCCCATTAAAATGATGCTAAGTCTTAGTTATATTCCCTTGAAAAATTGTCTTATTGTCAAGAGCACATCAAAGCTTGAAACGGGATGAAGGACTTGGTTCTAACAGTAGTTCAATATCTGTCTACTACCCGAGGACCTACTTCTGATTTTGTTTACAACATGAAGCTAAATCTTGGAAACATTATGCAATTGAGATAGAGCTTCTATCAATGTGTGACAGGATTGTTGATAAGATAAACAGTTCAATCGGCCAGGACCCCAATGCTGCAAGCTTGATAGGAGTCCTTGACATATATGGCTTTGAAAGTTTCAAGATCAACAGGTACACTGATAGATTTACAGATGTTCCATAAAGTTATCCTTTCTGCATCTGGCCTTGATATTCTAAGATTATACTGCATTTGATAGTTTTGAGCAGCTATGTATCAACCTAACAAATGAAAAGCTGCAACAGCATTTTAATCAGGTTAGAATGATATATATATATTCTAGGCATAATTGTGAGATCTGACATGTTTATGTGACATGCAATAATGAGTTAATGTTGCAGCATGTATTCAAAATGGAACAAGAAGAGTACACTAAAGAGGAAATCAATTGGAGTTATGTAGAGTTTGTAGATAACCAAGATGTTCTTGACCTAATTGAGAAGGTATTGGCTCTCACAAGACAAAACACTGTCCCAACTACTGTATTACTGTAGAAAAAGGATTGCATAACGGTTAAATTTAAAATGCAGAAGCCTCATAACGGTTAAATTTAAAATGCAGAAGCCTGGTGGTATAATTGCACTTCTTGATGAAGCCTGGTATGTTGTTCCATACTTGCACTGTTTTAGAATACAATATCAACAGATCATGTGATACATGAAGTCGCTGCTTAGAAAAGAAAAGAGAGAGGTAAGCATGTGCTGGTCAGTCTGAAACTGAGCAGACTATTATCCACAACAATCAAGCATAAAACAGGAAAATCATCATGCTAGCAATTAGAAAATAGGTTCGAAACAACATGCAACTGTGAGTCACATTTCTTTTCATCCACGCAGTATGTTTCCTAAGTCAACTCATGAGACATTTGCTCAAAAGATGTACCAGACATATAAAGGACACAAGCGTTTCAGCAAGCCCAAACTTGCTCGGACAGACTTCACAATCAACCACTATGCGGGAGATGTGAGATTGATTCGTTATTAACAACACCATGATCCTTGCAAATTGGTTCTGCTTTCACTTTCTTTTCCTCTATTTGTTCAACAGGTTACATATCAAGCAGATCAGTTCCTTGACAAGAACAAGGATTATGTTGTAGCAGAATATCAAGCCCTATTAAATAATTCCAGATGTAGATTTGTTGCAAATGTTTTCTCCTCTCTACCTGATGAAACATCAAAACAATCCAAGTTCTCTTCCATTGGTTCCCGCTTTAAGGTACACTTACAATGACAGATGTTATCTCTTTATATCTATTTCAACTCGAGTAATGATGAAAATTCACATGAAATTCTAAAACATCAGCAACAACTGCAAGCTTTAATGGAGACATTGAACACAACAGAGCCACACTACATACGGTGCATAAAGCCCAACACAATATTAAAGCCGGGTATCTTTGAGAACTTTAATGTCTTAAACCAGTTAAGATGTGGGGTAAGTCAACAATTTTCTGCTGACATACTGAAAGGTATGACCACTTTGATTTCTGTTCACAAGCTGGACTAACAAAGTTCTTTCTGGGTGGTATCCTAAAAGGGTGTACTTGAGGCAATCAGGATAAGTTGTGCAGGGTATCCAACAAAAAGAACATTTGATGAATTTCTTGACCGTTTTGGAATGTTGGCTCCAGATATTCTGGATGGGTATGTCTCCCAATTGAGAAACTTTCTATGTATAGTTATGTTTTTAAAAAGTCGCATGTCTTATTTTGGCATTGGAAGCATAATTTTGGAGCTTCGCATGTTAAACTGCACAGATGTGATGAGAAATCAGCGTGCATTTCCATCTGTGACAGGATGGGACTAGAGGGATATCAGGTATGCCAATGTTTGCACATCTGAGTTTATGTCTAACCTGAAACCGGCATTGATTTGCAAGAATAAAGCCATATGAAATCATGTAACACACTCATTACCCAACTTAGATCGGTAAAACAAAAGTTTTTCTTCGAGCTGGGCAAATGGCTCAACTAGATGCAAGAAGAGCGGAAGTCCTTGCTTATGCTGCAAGATGCATTCAGAGGCAAATACGAACATATCTCACAAGAAAAGAGTTCATCACCGTAAGAAGTGCCACTATACATATCCAAAAACTATGGAGAGGTCAGCTTCTTTTTCTCTCCTTTTTCCAGTGATGGTAAACAACTTTAGAGTGACTACATACTGGGCTATGAAAAAGAGTTAATCACCCTTGCAAGGCGATATAAATTTAGAAGCAGCCCTCAAATTTATTCAGATAGTGATATTATGCTATTTTATCTATGACATGGTTGTTGATCTATGAATCACATTCTGCTTCGAGGCCACAAGTTGGACTTGAGTCACTGTCCAATGCGATGAGCATTGCCTCATGCCGGGTTATGTGACATTTTTGGTGCCATTTCAGACACCAAATACATAAGCTATCTGCCATATTGTTCAAAGTTACTGACACGTCACACTACTATTAGTTTACAAAATAATGAGGAAAAAAAAAAGTAAGTACAGAAGGAAGGGAAGGATGTGATGGCTAAACTCAACAAGTTCAGGTATCATAATGTACAAAATAAAAGTTCATGTACGACTACACTAAACAGTTTGGACAACTTGAGGGATATTCAACCAAATTATACAAGATGCAACCAAACCTGTTCATATTTTCATTCTGTATGAGTTTGAAAACTAAGGGTATTTAAACGGCTGAAAGCTCGTTGTTCAAGACAGTCGAGATCATACGTTTACATTTGGTGGCTGAACCAAACCTCTTAAGGATTTGGTTCCATTTAATAAGAACAGACTTGGTAAGGTGATGGCTATTAATAAATTCCTATCAGTGGGGACTAAGATGAATAATTTTCTTATACATTTTACTTTCATTTCACAGCACAACTAGCACGTAATTTGTATGAACACATGCGGAGAGAGGTTGCTTCAATTCATGTCCAGAAACATGTACGTGGTCACATGGCAAGAAAGTGCTACACTGACTTACAGATGTCAGCTATCACAATTCAATCTGGACTGCGCGCAATGGCAGCCCGAAATGATTACCAAACTAGGAGAAAATGCAAGGCAGCGACTAAATTGCAGGTAATATATGATTATAAACTCTGGTTGAAATGACAAGAAATGGGATACTGCGGCATATCATAATTCAAGATTGATGCCACTCTCTTCAGGCCAGCCAAACAAAAAGTTACCAATGATCAAGTCTTTACAGAGATAATTTTCTTTAATTTCATCATTGCGGTCTGTCCCAAGCTAATTTTCACAAGCCAAACTTTTTTCTTAAATTTGTACTACACATACTGCACCTATTACTCAGAGCTGTGTTCCTCAAGTTCAGTTGCTAGGCCTCCATATGTGCATGGACAAATATTTTCCACTGAAGCTCCTGTTCTCATGAACCGTCTAAGTCCCTTCTTTATCCTTGTTAGGGATTTTAGGTATCATACCCATATCTCCTAACAGTATCTTTTTGCATTTTACAATTATTATGTCAGATTGTGAAGTTGGCCAACATTCTGACACCTACCAATAGCTATTCTTATAGTGGTTTTTTCCCCTCTTGGAAACTATTTAGCGGTGATATGTAGTCGCCACATGAACTAGTATGGAAATCATCCATTCTATTCGTGCTATTCCACCATTGAAATTATATTCTTTGTGACTATAAAGCAAGGACATTTGAAAATTGAAGTCGTGTCTGTGTCAAACACTCAACATGATGTGTAAGATATTAATTCATTCTTATAACAATGAAAAAAACTATAAAACTTATAGTTTGGTAAGAAAACATTATATAAATAAAATAAATTGCAATGTACAGAAGTAACCCATACCTAATAAGTTGTCATTCTTATGGAAGCCAATAAACCGATAATTTCAGGACACAGCATGCATAAAGGTAGCTTATATTTCCAATACTGATAAATTATGTTTTTAACCAGTGTCAAGGGAAAAGATTTAAGACTAATCGTATTTCCATTTGTCTCCTGGAAAGATATTACTAATTATATTACGTGTTGCTAATGGTGTGATATATGTGATTCTAAGGTGTGGATGTGAGATAAGAAATCTTGGAGGAGAAAAATTAAATGATCAAAAAGTTTTCATGACAATTATGTTTCTCTTCCTTGTTTCCAGACTGAATGGCGACGATTTCAAGCACTTTCAAGTTATAATAAGCAAAAGAAGGCATCTCTTACACTTCAGTGTCTCTGGAGGGGAAGAGCAGGGAGGAAGGAACTTCGAAAGCTTAAGATGGTAGCATTTCGTCTTCTTGTATTTGTGAATAATTTTGCCTTTGTAGCAGTTGACATTTACCAGGTCAATATCAACATAGATGTTCCCCCCCCCGGGGGGAGGATTGCAGAAACTAGAAATTCATAACTTCCATGGTGCAGGCTGCAAGAGAGACTGGAGCACTTAAGGAAGCTAAGGATAAGTTGGAGAAGCGTGTTGAAGAACTTACATGGCGATTAGAATTTGAGAAGCATCTAAGGGTATGCTTTCTGCTAGTTAAATTAACTAGTGCTTAGTTCATTATGTTATTCCCATTTATGAGATCCAGAATAGAAAACGAATTATCTCTGGCATAGGTATGAGTTACATCTCTGACTAGGAAGCTCCACCAGACCCCGTAATTATCTTCAAACTTCCTGTCAACATTAGTTTCAACATTCTGGATTTATTAGTTTCACCATTTGAAGTTGTGCGGGCTTCTTGTGTAATGAGAGTCTAGTCAAGAATGATGCTGGTGGAAAAAGGACATCCCGGGGGGGGGGTCAAAACACCATTCTCTTGGCACAGTGGTATAAGAAAGTTTATACCTCGCCAGTGGTGATGGTTTGATCTCCCGCAACCCCCTCTTTTTTTATTTTTATTTTTTTAAATATATATAAGTCGGACAAGGGCTTTGATTGATTGGTTGACCAATACGTTAGAGAATATATTCACTTTTGCTGATTCGAAAAGCAACTTCCACCCTGTAGACTGATCTTGAAGAAGTAAAGGCACAGGAAATTGGAAAATTGGAAAGGATACTACATGAAATGGAGGGACAACTCTCTGAGGCCCAAGCTGCCGTTATTTATGAGAGAGAAGCAGCGAAGCAGGCCATTGAACAAGCCACTCCGGTTCTCAAAGAGGTGCTAGTTGTGGACAACACAAAACTGGAGCTAGTGACACTCCGCAATGAGGAACTACAGGTAAAATTTGACATTAGAATTACATTTACATTCTTACAACCTATAACATCAACAATCTACACCAATGGCTGGTAACTTCTTGATAGAAACTTTGGGAAAGAAGTTGCAGGATGTGCCGTAGATTTGTACTTGTGTTAGAGCCTTTGCACAATTATTTGAAACTGCTGAGATTGGTTTACATATTTTGGTCATGCATATGTAGGGTGAGCTAACACAACTGAGAGAGAAGGCTGATAATTTTGAGAAAACGTGCATTGAGTTACAAAAAGAGATAAAAATTAAGATTGAAGAGATGGAAAAAGCCCAGTTGAGGATAACACAACTCCAAGATGCAGTCGAAAGGTAGCCATCTAAGATCTTGAGCATGAGCATATATTGATGTGCATTGTTTTGATTAATATTTATGTGTGCTAATTCAGATTAGAAGTAGACATGTCAAACATTGAAAGTGAGAACCAGATCCTGCGGCAGGAGGCTTTGGTCACTGCAACAAACGAGGACCTTTCTGAAGAACTGAGACTGTAAGAAAATCATCAAGAGTAGGATATCATTTTCTTGCTCAAGAGAATGATGCGATCTTCTTTTATTCTTAATTTATAATCCATCATTCTGCTGTTTGCAGAGAACATTTTCCATACCATGTCATATTGGCAACATGTTATGCATATTCTATCACTGGTCATACCATTTGTAAAGTCTTCTGCTATACTACTGAAGTAATGAGCTATCACAAGCCTAGTCTGAGTCTTGAGTTCCGATGCTACACATTAATGATATTTGGACATCATATAGTACCCGATCTTGTAAACAATAAAAGCTTCCAATCATCCGAACAAAAATCATGTTGGCTGTGTTGGTATAATATTGGTAGTTTAAAACGCTCATGAACAAATCATATATCTAAAATGTTTCCGCTTTAGTTGTTTTCAAAAGTATTATAAAGCACTAATTTGAATAATGATATTCTTCTTCTGTCCAGACTCAAGAGCCGAATTGCACGCTTGGAATCTGAGATTGAGTTGCTTCACAGCCAGTCTGCATTTGTAGAGCATTTAGCGACCCCAGAACAGGTAATGCAAATGTTTGCATGCTAGGACTGTTGACTTCTAAAGTAAATGTAGGCGTGTGTTGGTTTAATTTTTCCTATGTGGTGCAGCATTATGGCAATGGACAAATAACAGAAAAACAGCTGCGGACAACAAAAGTATAGCCACATCCTGTCATTAATCTTGAGTAGCAGGTATCTAGTCTTATAACATTTTGGTTTACTAAGCAAGTTTTATTCTGTGTGCAGGAAGAGGTGGAGTCTCTCGTCCCTCAACTAAACAAACAGAAATCCTTTACTGATAGGCTGCAGGTATGATACATCAAGGAAGACTTTGCTTATTTTAGCTATCGTGAAAACAGGTTTTTATCATTCCCATAATACGAATACAAATCCTGACCAGGAAAACCAGGAATTACTTATCAAGTGTCTAATGGAAGACAAGATATTCAATCAGGGTAGTCCCATTGCTGCGATTATTGTTTTTAAAGCTCTTCTTCACTGGAGATCATTCGAAGCAGATAAGACACATATTTTTGATAAGATCATTTGCACGCTCAAAACCTCTATAGAGGTATATCTGCGATTTAATTCATTCATTCATTTATTTTTTTTGTAAGCATTATTATCAGCTTAGCATGGAGGCTTCATCTGCACAGCAGTATAAATTCATCTTTCTGGTACTTTTTAAACGCAAAGAAGAAAAGTAAGGTCATACATATTAATTTTCACTTCAGGGCTCTTGATAATATTTGTTTCCCATGTACAACTAAATTTCTTTTCACTTGAGGAGACACATTTTGCATTCTGTCGTAACAATGGCAGTGCAAGAATAAATACTGGCTGCGAACAACCCCAGGGTCATGACACAGGAATTTCTCTACATCTCCAATTTAGGCAAACCATCCTGGGGTTTGATCAACAGTTATGATGCAAGAAACTGATATTGGTGTTATTCATTTGAAGACCCGGAGCAATATCTGTGACTTGGCATATTGGCTCTCAACAGCATCAGCAATATTGGTCCTTCTCCAAAATACACTAAAAGTGATCTGCTCATCCAACATGGCTTTGCGTCATAACCGAACTTTACCCACCACCTTGTTCGGAAGAATGGTACAGGTAAACTTTTCAAACAGAAAATTTGTTAATATTTGAAAATCCTGGAGAAACTCATACAATCTACACAACCAAGGGCTCCCAATCATCTTCAATGGGCACAGTAATTTCCGGTGGCTACAGCGGAATGGTAGGAGAGCCAAACATACAAGCAAAAGTAGAAGCCAAGTACCCGGCTTTGCTGTTCAAGCAACATTTAACTGCATATGTTGAAAAGACATATGGGATGATACGTGATAGCTTGAAGAAAGAGATCAGTCCACTATTGAGTTTATGCATCCAGGTAAGAGCCTTCTTAGCAAAAAGAAATCATAGCAGGAAAGTGTTTGCAACCAGGTTAAAACTCAGGTATCATCAACAGGCCTCACGATCAACAAGGACAAGATTAACAAGGATTTCTCGCAGAAATATCCATCCAAATATTATTTCCAAGCAGCAAGTATCAGGCATAAACTGGCAAGGCATAGTCAGTCACCTGGATCACACTTTAGCTAAATTGCTGCAGAACTGTGTAAGTATTAGTTTGCCTCCTTCATCAATTATTTTCTTTTTCTTTTTCTTTTTCTGTTTTATTGGGATATTTTAAAGCTGAGATTGGCCCATGTCTGTTAATCTTTTGACCACTTCAGGTCCCAGCAATGATCATACAGAAAATCTTCAGTCAAGTATTTTCATACATAAATGTCCAGTTATTTAACAGGTAAGCAAATGTACTGCATTTTGCTTTCTTGCAAAAATTCTCTAAATTGCAGAATATTTAATATTTGAAAGTTTTAATGTTGTTAATAACAAAATTATATGGTTAGCAGTTTATTACTTCGGCGTGAATGTTGCTCATTTAGCAATGCAGAATATGTAAAGGTTGGCTTGAAAGAATTGGAGCTGTGGTGTTTAAAGGTAACAGATCAGGTAAGAGGTACATTTAACTCAAAAATTAGAAGGCCAAGTTAAAAGGGAGTTATTGGACAATTAGTGAATATTGGGTGTCGCAGTTTGCAGGATCAGCATGGGATGAACTCCAGCACATAAGGCAAGCCATAGGATTTCTGGTATGCTTACTTCCTAGGCATATCACGAAGACAAGCCAATTGGCCTTCATCTTTGATATGATTTTACCTTTTTGGACATACAGGTTCTGCATCAAAAGCCTCTGAAGACTTTGGATGAAATCACCAACAAATTTTGTCCAGTAAGATACCCAGTTTTTATCACCGGATATCAGGAGTGAGGGAAGGGAAGGATGGGGTGTGCTTCCCGTAAGAGTTCGTCAGAAATCTAAAACATGTTACAATCAAACTCAATCTGTTTCGTTTTATTTTCAGGTGTTAAGCATTCAGCAGATATATCGCATTGGAACGATGTTTTGGGATGACAAATATGGAACTCATGTCTTTTCTCCTGAAGTGAGTGCTCTGCTACCATTTTCGCTTCTTATAATTCTTATCGGAAGTATTTAAAGGAAAATATGATCTCAAATCTCATCCTTCTTAATTTGTGACTTCCAACTGAGGACACCAAATTGGCAGCATTGGTGATCTACACTTACAGTAATCTATCTGTCATCCATATATTTGCCACCCACTTATAAAAAACAAGCACTACAACACATGAAGGGAGAATGAAAACCAGCTGGTTTCAAATATATATGCATCCGTGTCTTTGTTTAACAGAATTAAGCAACTCTTAGATGGTTGCTGATGCAAGATGAAATAAAAAAAGTGAACAAAAAAAGAGGACAGATTTAGATAGTAAATTCAAGTTTGTCTGCAACTGTAATTTCCTTTCTCATAATAAATGAGAAAACGATTATCTACATTGTCTCAAATTTAAGATTTTCCCGTACTATATTTTATTTTGGGATTTTGGCTCATAGACTAGTTGTTATCTTCTAACTTGTAATAATGTTTCACGCGATTTCTTAAAATGACAAACCCTACAATTGGCTAAAAGGACACGTTAAAAGGACACTAGGTTGATTTTTCATTCTTTTAATATTGGTTCAACTTTGATTTTAAATCTACCTACCAACCATTGGTACACCTTGTAGAACTCAACTATTATAGTTGGAAACTCTATCAATATTGTTAGTCGACTTAAAAGCACTGGCCGTCATAAAAATTTTTCGAGGGGGAGACTACTTCAAATTTCATAATTAAAATAAAAAATTATATAAATGGAATAAAATATGGAAATTGCACAAACACGCATAGACACACACACATGCTCACAGTACAATATAATGTAACAACTTTTAAAGAACTTCATCATTTGTTCTATTAGTAGAGGCTAGGGCAAGCAGAGCCTTTAGCAGGGCTTTTATAAAGTCTAGACTCCGTCCATTTAAAAATTTATGGGCCTGAACCGGAGCCCAACTCAAGAAAATTGAGGCTTGGCTCGAAAAGTTAAAATGGTCTCAGGATTGTTTTGGATCTAACTCAAACCCGAATCATAAATTCATTTTATATTTTAATCCATTTTATAGTATAATAAATACAAAATAAAAATACATTAATTCTCTAAAATAAAACACAAAATAAATACCATCATACATAATTAAGAATTACATAATTACATATTATTATAAAAATTAACAATAATAATATTATGAAAATTTTAAAAATTACATAAAAAATAATACATTAAATTTATCTTTAAAAACACATAAAATATTTGATTTTAAATGCATTGAGTCTATGACCAGCCGAATTGATCGGTGTCTAGATTCGATCTGTAATTAAAACGGGCATAAATAATAGGCTCCAGCTTGGCTTGGTCCAAAAAATAGGCAGGTTCTGCCCAGTGGTCCAATTGCTCCAATTGCTGGTCCCAGTTAATTTTTAGGGTACTAGTATCTTACCCAACTTTTTTTTTTAGTACCATATCTTGGATACCGCCCGGTATCCGGAATTTCACCCTGATTAATCCGAACCAACAGCTACAGTGGCTCCTTTCAGAGGGCGGGTCTCCCAACGGGGAACGCTCCATACACATGAGGGCCCGATACTTCCAGCGGGATTCGAACATCAGTAATGTTTAAGGGAACTCAATCTCACATTCAGTTGAGCCAACCCATATTGGTATCTTACCCAACTTTTTTAAAAGTAACTTATTATACTTCAAGTTAATTTTTGTTGGAGTTTAAAAGTCTTTCATATCCAAGGAAAAATATGATGATTCCTACAAGAGTCTAACCTTAAAATTTTATAACCGCAAGAAGATGATCCCTCCTAGTTATTTTTTTTTTTCCTTTTTCTTTCTTTTTCCTTTCAAAAGAACAAAGGAAGATGAAAAGAAAATAAGAAACAAAGGAGTCAAAACGAAATAGATTAATAGACATAATTCAATTATGTAGGATAAAAAGATATAAAGAAAAATTTTCAATTGGCACGTGGTTCAAAATATAAACTAATAATAAATTAAAAATGATTATTTTATCAGAACAATATGTTATTTTATAATAATACTTTCAAAATATATTATAATAAAAGATTTAAAAAATTATGAGGACCATATACCTTATTTATCTTTACTTTACTTTTAAAATCCCTATTCAAATGAAAATTTTTGAAATTTGAGCAGGGCTTGCCCCTTTGGCCCCTCTTGATGCTGCCTGTGACTAAAAAAAAAAAAAAAAAAAAAAGAAAACGTTGAATTTGTACAAAGTAATGTATAAAAACGAAAGAAAACTCAAAACATCATGCTGTACACATCATAATAATCTAGTGCAAAAGTGAAGTCTTAAAATTCTAAAACCACAAATAATTTATACATCATTAACCTCTATACAAGGATCACCCGAGAATATTTATACAAACGTATTGCAAAATAGTTATATTACATAGTACCTCACCACTTACTAGGTGTTTCAAGAAGGTGGACAAGAGCTGATACTTTGTGTGTGATTTTTCAGAGAGACTCAACCATTTCTTCTTTCTCATACTTCTATTTTTACACAATACACACATTTTTTTTAAAAATTCATGTCTTTCAATTAATATAAATAGACTCTTTCAAGACTCTTATTCTCTTACCTTGTGATTTTTGGACAATGTTACCTTGAAACTCTTGAACCGTTTTATTTTCTAAAAAATAAAAAAGTGTATTAATTCTATCATTCTCCCTAATGTACTTTCTTCACTCCAACTATTTCTTCTTATGACTTCTTCGTACCAAGCTTTTCTCTCGGCATCTGAAATTGATCATTTGGTAATGCCTTTGTAGAAATGTCAGCCACGTGCTCATCAGACGAGTAATACTTTAGGCTGACTTCATTTTCCTTAGTTGCATTTCTGATAAAATGGTATTTGATGACAATGTGTATTGTATTGGATTTTTCCACGTCCTCCAATATTCTTATTAACTAAATTTCTTGAAAAGTTGCCATTGTAGCTGAGCCTTTGCAGCTGCTTCATTTTTTTTTTTTTTTTTTTTGCAGCTGCTTCTTTGAGTACCATGAAATAACTCCTGAACTAATCATAAAAAACATACCCATATATGCTCTTTCTGTCAAACCTGTAGCCTGTCCGATCACTATAATAAAACCCCTGCAACTTCATTTATTATACTCCTGTAATATTTAATTCCATAGCCTTGTTTCGTTGCGATACCTTTACACTTTTTTGGCTGTTCCATGGTAAAAATGGTTGGGACTATGTATAAAACGTGACAACAAACTAACCACAAATATGATATCCAATTTGAGATACATCAAACTCCTATACATTCTTTCATCAACACTTTTTCCACCATAATCTTTTTCAATTTCTCATTCAAGATCAATTGAAAGCATTGTAATTTATGATCACTGATTTGATTATATCAAAGTGTAGTAATTTATATGGTATAGGTAAATTAGGTCGAAACATGAGATTAAGAGATTTAAATTTACTTTGTCATTTATGATCACTGATTTGGTATATTAAGGTTTACCTGATGCATTTGAGATAAACAAACGATATAATACATTCTACATAGGATATTTATTGAAGTGCAATAAGTGCAATTAGAGAAATTAAGTGTAATATTTTAAAACTTGAAATCTCAAAGAAATAGGAAAACTTGAAAGTATTTAAATGTCGAAATCTATAGCTAATAAGTTGCTTTATAAGTTAGGGACCATAGTATAGCCAATAAGTTGGCGGCATAATTGTTTTCTCTTCTTCGTGAAACTTATAAGAAGGAAGATGAAGCTGTTATTTTAATAAATTTGTAATGAATAATTTGCATTGACAATATGTTCCTTTTGTTCGTTGCTCCAGCTAATTAGCAAGATGAGAACAATGGTGGTAGAAGATTCAAGCGTACCTAACAACTCCTTTTTGATTGATGTAGACTCCAGGTAATTCATTGACAACTGAGGGGAGGAAATCTGTACTTATATTGGCTGAAATGACGGTTGTTATGGTGGTCACTCACATTTTTCTTTTTCTTTCCTTTTTAATAAAGCATACCCTTTTCTGTGGAAGAGCTGTCCCGATCTTTCCCCGATATCAGCCAGTGTAAATTGGAACCACCACCACTCCTTCGTCAGAGATCCGATTTCCATTTTCTTTTGCAAGCAACAAATTAAATGTTCATAGTACATATTTGAGAAAAGAAAGATAAAAGAACTGAGATAATTTTTCTTTGTTTGATTTCTTTCTATTTGTTGTAAAAGTTATATATGGAATCAGGAATGAGTGGATGAGTGTTGAACAGCTAAACGAAAAAATGGAGATAAATGAAATAGCTCAAATTTTTATGGACAGCGGGGTACACTGCCCAGCCTTTTATGGACTGTAGGATCACTTTTTAATTTAGGCCATTATTAAAAAACTTGCAGCAGCAAAGTTGACAGGGCTTTTTCCCTTCAAATCCTTCATCCTCCGCTCGCATGATCTCCTAGAACCTTATGAATGATGGAAGGCCCGGTAAAGCTCCATCTTTGGTGTCCAAGTGCAAGCGCACATATCTCACTCAAGGAGAAAGCTCGGCCCATGACATTATGTCCTTTTGCCTTGCACCTTGTACTAATTTTTCTCTCTCTCGCGCCATTGTTCTTTTCTCACCATGTTTTCTCTCTCTACCACATCTCTCTCTCCTTCTCACTCTATCCCTCCTTCCTATTTCGATTCCTCTCTCCTTCTATCCTCCGTTCATTTTTTGTTTCAATGCATCGATCATTGAAGCCTGCAACCGCTGCAATTGGGAGCCATCGCTCGACTGTTTCGCCATTTTCTCTTTCACGAGCCCGCAGTGGATAACTTTTGTTCCGGCAGCCAACTATGCGAAGGTTTAATGTTAATTAAATTCAATATCGTCTATTAATTAGGTATGGGATTTCAAATTCATGTCTTATTTCTCAAATCTGCTATCAAAATTTTCTACAAAATTTTGAGTAAAAATTTGGAATAGCTCTTTTCTTGGTTTAGATTCAGACCCCCTCTATGCCCTATTTAAATTTTCATTGAACTTTGCATGAAGCATTGGCCTTTTGGCCTAAACAAAATTGGATGATGGAAAAATGGTATTTCTCATACTCTCAAAGCCAGAACACCACAATCAATTCTTGTATTTTGTGTTACAAGTTGCAGGATCATTTGTAGAACTTAGTAGCTGGTCAAGCTCCAAAAAATGAAAAGAAAAATGTTCGTTTTGTTCCCCTATTATTTATTTCCATGTGCTATGTCCTTTTGATAGAGTTTGACACAAGGTAGCTTAGGCCTTTACTGCTCGAAGCCTGTATTATACAAACATGAGCATTCTCCCCATAGCATGAAAATTTCTTTACCCTTAGTGTGAATTGCCCTTGTTCATTTTCACTCTATATTAGGGTTTAGGGTTTTGGATTTAGAGTTTGCTGTCATGTCCCAACCCTCGGATCGAATACGTGACAATCACCTTATCACCCCAGCAAACGGGTAAGCCCTGCCCGTATACCAGGATAATGCAAGACATTCATGAATATTCATCATGTTTTTTAAATAATACAATAACATGCAAAGAATCCACTCATTCTATCTCTATTTCAAAAGAGATGCATAAGGCCGACCTGACTATTTCTAAATCCAAAAAACAATATGTAAAGGACCCACTCGGTCCATCTCTATTTCAAAAGGCATGCATAAAGTCAACTTAACTATTTCTAAATTCAATAAAATTTCAAAATTTTGAAAAAAATTCCAACAACGAAAAATATTAAAAATTTAAATACAATTTAAGATTTAGAAATTTAAATGGAATGAGTAGATAGAGTTTTAATTACAATTGAAAAAAATGTTCTCCATATAGGTCCAACTAATCTCCTAAAAAAAATTCATCCAAGGGAAGAATTTGTATCGACTGTAGGAATCTCCTAAAAAACTAATTCGAGTTTGGCAAGATTTGACATTAGGACTGACTAGATCTTTTAATTTAAGATTCCTCTAAAAAATGAAAAAAAGAAGGGTGAGTATAAAAATATTTAGTGAGTGAAGTGCAATAACATAATTGTGACAACAAATGAGAGGTGAGTATTAAAATGTCAAATTATGTAATTCAAATAGTTTATCAAACAATATAGTTTCAACAATCATTGTAATTAAAAAGAATAAATGCATCCACAATTTTTCATATTTTCCAAAAATCATATGGTCTTCCTAAAGAAATAACTTCCTCCCAATGTTTAGTTGAACCCGAGTATAAGCCCGTCAAAGGGTTTTTAATTCATTCGATTTATAATACTACATCCTCCTTCTTTGGTATTGACTCGTACCTCACTGATGATGCCATCGGATAGTATGACGGAGGCGCAGGAAGTTGCGTCTACTCTCATTTGCCGATAATCCCTAACCACGGCACCCCGTTGGGTTGCTCTGTAGAGGGAATGACTATAGTCATTTACATCACATATACCATACTTTTCCAACCATTCAAGTTTCATTCAATATGTAATGATTTTAATAAATGGTTATCAAACCATATTACAATTTTCATGAATAAAATATTTGATAACATATGGTACATATTCATACGTAAATAAA